>JAPDNY010000003.1:148144741-148264496 GCA_029375565.1 Gekko gecko
AGTGTTTTTCTATCTATGTGAGGATTTGCTGAATCTTCCCATTGTTACTTTGAAAATAGTTCATGTCACTCTGGAGGGTCTCCTGACCCTCAGAAGCAGCTTTCCTAGAGTTGTAGGGGGTGTTGCAAGAGAATCTACTAGGAAGGGAAGTATAAAACCTCTAGGGGGCTCAGGGACATACCTTCCAATCATATAAGAGGTCTTAGGAATCAAACCATTTTTGATACACTGCTTACAGCAGCATCCAACTTGCATCTATGATTAAAGATACAAATAAAAAGCAAATAACTACTGCACAATAGAAAGATTAACCAAGACAAAAATATGCTGTGAAACTCTTCAGAAACCAAAGAAAACTGCAAATTTCCTAAATGATATATCAAATGGCAACAAATTTCTATTGGAGATGTCAATGTTGTCAGACCAGAAACAAAAAGAAAAGTCATACTTGGCCTCCTTTACTTTTGAACACTATCAAAGGTATTTCACCAGCTCTATGGATCCATATCCTCTGTGAATTCTGCAGCAGCAAAACCCCTTCGCTGCCTATTGCTGTTGGGTAAATACCTTTTTATTAACCCACTGAACTGACTGTTAACATCATTGCTGTTTTCAGTCTCTTGCCTATTTGGAGGCTTGGAGCTTAGTAATTTTAATCAATATCTTAAATTATGAATGCTACTTTGGACAACATTCATTGCATTTTGTTCCATGTTATAGATCTTCCCTGAAGAAGAAATCCTTGAAGTTTGAAGCCTACTGGGAAGCTCACTTGAATACATTTCCCATCAAAGTTTGTTATCAGTTTGTGTTTATGGGCATACAGGCAAGAGCACACTATCTTATTCTGAATGAATTCATAAATGTCAGGCCTGGTGACAGGCTCCTTCTCTAATGCAAGTATAACTCCATTAATCCATATTAGCTATTTGGTGTAATACAGATAGTCAGGTCTTTGTCTGCTATTCAGAAAATGAATGTTAAACTAAAGCAGTATATTGGAAACAACATCTTCAGATCAATTATTCCAAAGTGGTTTACCAGAGGACTTTCCCTGCTCACTTTACTTTTATCTCTAGCTAATGCAACAGCAATGCACCGCACATCAAGTCTTTATCTCCACACAATTCATAATATAAAAGTTCATTTGCAGTACAAAATAATGGGCATATTATATTACTAATTAAGATTACTCATCTGTTCACACCCACTAAGATTTCCACTGTGCTTTTAATTTGTCATTGCTTAGTTAAATATACCCAGTTTAATCGCAGAAATGCCAGGAATAAGATAAATATGGAATCAATCTTTTAGGAGAGGGAGTGAGTGAGTTTTGAAGGATTTCCCCCACAGTGTTACTCACCATCTTCCACTATATCCAAATGAAAATTTGCAATTGTCACACTAAAGTACATTTCATGTTTTTTTTTAAGTTAACTTTCAGTCCAAGAAAAAGTAACACTATAATAACAGGTCTTAGTTACACACACACACACCAATCAATGATGGTGGTGATGATGATGATGCAATTAATTCTATAAACAGTCCTAGTGTTTGAAGAAGTGTGCTTGCACATGAAAGCTTATACCTTGAAAAAAAAACTTTCTTAGTTTTAAAGGAGCCTCTGGACTCAAACTTTGTCCCGTGATTCTTTAAGTTAAGCCATAGTATTCTTTCTATGGGTGTACACAAAAAAAATCAGTATTTTTCAGATTTTGGCATATTGGGCCTGAGAAATGTTGGCATTTCCAATTTTTTGGGATCCCAGTACTGGTATAGTATTCAGATCTGGTTTTTATTCGGGAATCTGAATTTTTTCGGTTCCATTATAGCCTATGGGGAAATTATCTGGGGGTCTGGTAGGCTATTTTTTTTTTAAGCTACAGGCAACAAATTTCCTGCAGAGTTGTTGGTGCTTGTCCTCAGAAGAATCTCCAAGTTTCCAAGGATTGGATCAAGGATCAAATTATATGCCCCCCAAAGAAGATGCCCCCATCCATCCTCCATTGTTTCCAATGGGAGGAAACAGCCTTTTCCCCCCTCCAGGGCAAAAGGAAGGAGGCAGGTCTGCAGCAAACACTGGTCAATACATCCCATGCTAAGAACCAACACAAGCCCCAAAGAACCAAAACAGGACCGTGGAATCCAAAAAGAACCACAAGCCAGAGTGTCAAGCCTAATAAAACTAATGTCAAACCAGAAAATCACAGCAAAACAAAATCAAGTGGGGGCACTCTTGCAAGCCCAACAGAACCAATATGTAACAGAGAAACCCAGCAGAACCCAGTGCCAATGTGGTAGTGCAAACCCAACAAAACCAATGCCACACAAGAGAATCCCAGCAGGCTTTCCCACCCCCAGAACTAAGGGAAATACACAGACGCACAGCAGAACAATCTTAAGCATAGAAGGGGGAACTTCTGCAAGCCCAGCAGAACCAAGGACAATACATATACACACATGAGAACTCAAAGCCAATGTGGCAGAGCAATCTGAACAGACCAATGTTGTCCCACACCTGGCAGCCCAGGCCGGGCTGCGCCCCACCCCACCGCGACGCACCCCGAGCACTCACCCAAGAAACCAGGCCAACGCGGGGCACCCGAGACGGGCCCCAGCCCCCCTCCGGCGGAGAGCGACGCGGAGAGGACATCAGGACGAGCAAGGCCCCGTCGGCACGATCCCTGGGAAGCGGCAGAGACAAGCAACCCTCCCCAGATGGTCAGCGGCACCGGCGGCACAAGAGCACACGCCCCTGACGCGAGGAGGGCATCCTACCTTATCAAGGGGGGTGGGGCCTGGGGAGGTGGAACCAGGGAGGAGCACGGGCGGTACTGGGGCAGTGGGAGGAGGATATAAGGGAGGAGGGATGGAGGGGCCGGGGAGGAGACGCGTGTCAAGGAGAAGAGAGCCGAGCTTGAGCGAGAGAGAGAACCCAGTGAACTGGCAGCTTCCCAGGCATGGGGCAGCGGGGCAACAGGGGTGACGTTAACCCCGCCCCCTGTCATTCTGAGGCCTCTCTGTCTCCTTATCCCGGGGGACTCCGCCTGCCTCCCAGTACCGCGCCCCCCCCCCTTTGGACCCCCCTGACACCACAGCTACTGGAGGGAAGGTCCCCAGGACCCAGGGGGAGCCCGACAAATATCAAACCAGAAATTCCCAGCAGCGCAAATGCAAGCACAGAAAAGAGGGCTTTTGAAGCCCAGCAGAATCAATGGCAAACCAGAAACTCCAGCACAATAAAGTCAAATAGGAAGCACTCTTGCAAGCTCAACAGAACTAATGTCAAACCAGAGAATCCCAGAAGCACAAATTTAATATGGTAGCACATAGAAGCCCTGCACAACAGTCTTAAGCATGGAGGAGCACTTCTGCAAGCCCAGCAGAATGAAAGGCAAAACACGGAAAGTGTTGTCATAATTAGTGGGGTCACGGCATACTCCCTTTTTATTTTCTGTGTATGCTTATAATAATATATTGATATCATGGCTGAATTCAAAGCCAAGGTCCAGCACTGAAGTGCCAGAGGATAGAATCTGACAGACAGGGTCAAGGAGAGGAGGAAATAGCTGAGCAAAGTTAGTCTCAACAGAAGATAAGTCCACCTTTATGATTGAGTTAGGGCAGATGTCTTGCTTGCATTCTCTAAGTATTGTTTTGAAAATTCCTTTAAGTTTTTATACAGTTTGCCAAACTTTTCAAAAATGTCAACTACTCAGATGTGGCCAGAACATTAGTGGTTTCACTGAGTAAGACTTCTGGCCCTTGATCCTATGTGGCATTTGATTGTCTCGGCTGGCGAAGGGATTTTATTGGACTTTTATTTCCTCATATGAGCCGTGCTCTGCTCTAACTAATGCATTTTATTACTTATTACTAGGAATAAGGCCCGTTGTGGAAATAAATACAACGGGCTCTAGAAAGAGGCTCTGGGAGAGTGCCCCAGCTTTGGGCACCCAGTGACAATTTGCTGTGGCAATCTTAGCAGGGTATAATGACAGAGTCCTCCATTTTCTCCAGAGGAACTGATCTTTGCTACCTGAAGAGCAGTAGTAATTTTGAGTGATCTCCAGACCACCCCCAAGATTGGTAACAGTGGTTCCCCAGGAGGGAGTGGCTGGTTTGGAGGGTGGAGTCTATGGTATTGTACCTGTCTGAGGTCCCACCCCTCCTCAACACTCACCCTCTCCAGGTTCGACCCCTCAAATCTCCAGGAATTTCCCAACCTGGAGTTGACAACCCTATCTCCCTCCCAGCCAACCATCAACCTACCTTTAGTTTTCCATCTCCTCCGCCCTCCCTCCTAGAGAGCAGTTGTAATTTTGAATGATCTCCAGCCCCCACCTGGAGATTGGCAACAATGGTTCCCCATCAGGGAATGGCTGGATTGGAGGGTGGAGTCTATGGTATCGTACCTGTCTGAGGTGCCACCCCTCTTCAAACCTCACTCTCTCCAGGCTCCATCCCTCAAATCTCCAGGAATTGCCCACCTGGAGTTGGCAACCTGATCAGGACTGGGCCCAATGAGTTTTCTCCCAAAGGCCAACATAGGTGTGGAAAGGGCCTTTTAGTGACAGAGGAGAAAGTACAGGTGCCAACTCTGATTAGGGAAATACCTGGAGATTTGGGGGGGTGGATCCTATGGAGGGCAGCATTTGGGGGGGGTGGAAGGACTCAGCAGGGTATAATGCCATAGAGTCTACCCTCCAAAGCAACCATTTTCTCCCAGGGAACTGATCTCTATCATCTGGAGGTCAATTGTAACAGTGGGAGATCTCCAGGTCCAACCTGGAGATTGGCAACCCTAGGGGAAAGTCAGCTGCTCAGCGGGGAGTTGAAGAAAATGGTTTGATGGTCGCTGGCCCACCTCGTTAGCCAGCCAGCCATGCTGAAGCTAAGCAGGAGAAAGAGCCTTTTTCCATTTATTCTGACAGGAAAGTGGCCATTGGGGAGGGGGTTATGGGCGGGGGAGGGGGAGGGGGTTATGCTGAAAGTCCTTTGTTTTTTTACTGACAGAACCAAGCTTGGGTGCCAACCAACAGCCACTGAAGGGACAGTCCCTCACAGGAGTCAAGAGAACTGTCTTCCTCAGGAGAGAGAGCTGTCTGCCAGGGGGAGTGGGTGAGGAAGAGGAGCAGACCCAGCACCCGGCCAATGGCATGCGAGTACTCTTGAGTGGCGGCTGATGGGCCAATGGCTGAGGGAGGGCATTTTACAGCCAATGGGAGTGCATGGAATCTTATGAAACCAAAAGATAAATATTATAAGGAGAGATATACTCTTTTTCTCACTGAGATTACAAAATTTAGCTGTACAAAAAGAAGAGGATAAGACACAGAATAAACATTGTAATAAAGTTCTCTCTCCTCTATCATTGGCTGCTTGGGTATGATTATGGCAGTAGGCAATCCCAGTTGCTTTCCACTGTGTCTTCTGACATTGTAGGGCCCTAGATTCTTTAGGGTACTGGGGTAACACCTGCTTTCCTATTCCCACAACAAACTTTTCTAACTCTGGAGAAGTCGATTTCCAGGGTTGTGGGACACACATGGAGTAATACCCATGGAGTAATAGCCATGAAGTTGTGTGGGCTGCACTGAGGAGGGATAAGGGGCGAAATTGTTTCCTCCTCCCAGTTCTGTCAATTGGACTTAGCTGATGGAAGAAGAATTTCACCCCTCCCCCTCTTCAATGCATCCCTCTTGGTCATTACATAACAACATAAGAACATAAGAGAAGCCAGTGTTGGATCAGACCAATGGCCCATCCAGTCCAACACTGTCACACAGCAGCCAAAAATACCAGGTGCCATCAGGCGGTCCCCCAGTGGGGCCAGGACACTAGAAGCCCTCCCACTGTTGACCCCCTCAAGCACCAAGAATACAGATTATCACTTGCCCCAGAGTCCCTATCTATACCTTGTAGCTAATAGCCACTGATGGACCTCTGCTCCATATATTTATCTAATGCCCTCTTGAAGCTGTCCATACTTGTAGCTGCCATCACCTCCTGTGGCAGTGAATTCCAAGTATTAATCACTCTTTGGGTGAAGTAGTACTTCCTTTTATCCGTTCTAACCCAACCGTTCAGCAATTTCATTGAGTGCCCATGAGTTCTTGTATTGTGAGAAAGGGAGAAAAGTGCCTCTTTCTCTACCTGCTCTATCCCATGCATTATTTTATAAACCTCGATCATGTCACCCCTCAGCTGTCGTTTCTCCAAGCTAAAGAGCCCCAGAGCTCCAAGTGCCTCAACCTTTCCTCATAGGGAAAGTTCTCCAACCATTTTATGATTCTAATTGCCCTTTTCTGCACTTTTTCCAAAGCTATAATATCCTTTTTAAGGTGTGGTGACCAGAACTGTACACAGTATTCCAAATGAGGTAACATCATTGATTTATATAGGGACATCCTCTTGTGATGCTGGGAATCAACTTTGCTGAGGTCAGAAATAGCTACTGGGAAGAATGGAAAGTTCTGTTCTGTTGATGGATCTCTCGATCTAGCCAAGGATGATTTTGTCATTAGATAAACATGATATCAAAAGATTACACTTAGCAAAGTCTTGGTACCTGCCAAAGTAGAAATAGCCTCTGGGAAATGAGGACAGAAATGTAACTGGGACAGAATATTTAACTTGCTCTAGAAAGCCTTCCAGCACAGCTGGAGATGTTCATTAAACTTCCCTGATCTTTACCTCATCACAGAATCTTAAGGTATTAATTAAAGGCTCCCAGACACCTAAGCTATAGCAATCTGTACTTTGCACAAAGTCTTTCAGTACCTGTTGATGGATAGCACATAGATTTAAATGAACAATTATCATGTGTAGAAACTCATTGCCTCTTTCCTGCAGGCCTTGCATGGTCACTACCCCTAGCGGCAGGCTACTCAACTGTCATTGGCTCCCACACTATCAAGCTCAGCCAGTGTTAATTACTTATGGTAATGAACACTTGTGTTCCCTCAGAGTTTTCTCCTCTGGGTTCTTCCATATTTGCAGTGTCTGTACTGAAACCTTCTTGGCTGGAAAAAAGTAGTAATTTCCCTCTCAGCTTGAGTCCAATGGATTCTCTTGTGAATTTTTCAGCCAAACTACATTTGGCAGCATCTGGACCCAGTGAACTGGGACTTTAATCTGTAAATTTCCCCAGTGCAGATGTTCATCAGCTACCCAAACACTGCCAAAATGCCCTAGCAAGTTTGACCTGTGGCCTTCACTTCAACCTTTCTTAAGAATGTGTTTCCAAACTGAATTTTATGGCACTGCATAATTTCTGGTATTTCTATATAATGTGGCAGAAATAGGGTTGTGTAAGCATGATGTAGTACACTCAACTATGCTATATCAGACTCTGAAGTCCATTTTTCTTCATCCTCTGTTATGTAATATACTACCTGCACTGCAGGAAGATAAGTCATTTTCTACTAGCACAGAGGGTTTGGGGAGGCTTAGGGGTTTGGTTTGGTTTGGTTTGGTTTGGTTTGGTTTGGTTCAGAATCGATATCCATTGTTGCCAATGTGGCACAGCCCTGTGTGATCTCATTCTGCTAGATGACACAATTCAGAATACTAATTACCACAAAGGATGTCCCCTTGTAATATGACAGAATCAGAGTACCAGCCATATGCTTAAAAAACTTTTAGCTATTTCCCCTGCCCATTTCTTGCATGCAACCCTTTAAACTCTGCACTGAGGGCTGTTAGACTGTAGGTTGTATCCTGGAGCTGGGAGGAAGAACAGCTGACACACAGAGAAAGTGAGCTGCTATAAACTCAGAAGCCCTTGCCCCCCTCTCCTATTTATTTCTTTACCCTGTATGTTTATATTGTGAGGGGCTTTTGGGTCCCTAATTCCATTGGGAAGAAAAGTGACATATCAATATTTTACTAATTAAAACTACAGCAGCTATAGCTTACACATAAGTTAGAAAGTACAAAGGCAGGTCTCATCCAAACAACAAGGCATGACCAATTCTCCTAAATGTAATGTGAACATACAAAACATTTTTCTATGGATAAGTGTGTCACACCTCATTGGTCTGTGAGACTCCATTTTTCAGCTCTCCAGTTTATCTATTATCCCCTCTATTTTGAAAACAACAACATCACTCCTTATTCCCCCATAACAGTGGTCTCCAAACTTGTTGAGCCTGTGAATGTTTGGGGATTTTGAGAACAGGTAGTAAGCACCACCATGAAATGGCTGCCATGAGGTGCAAGCCAGTAAAAAAATCAACTGCTATGGGATGTGGGACAAATCAAAACATGCTGAGAGGTTCCAAACCAAGCACCCTCATATGATGGAGGCAGATGTTTCAGAATGGATGCTCTACAGACACAAAGGTGATGCCTCCTGGGCTTTGGAGGGGCAGAAACTCCGGTAACCAGCAAAAAAGCTTGGGAGCGGTGGCGCAGGTGGTAAATCACCTGCTATAACAGCAAAAAACGAACAGCCACTATGGCTCCTGGGGGTGTGTAGCAGTGGCAGCGGCGGCGGCAGCAGCGGTGATGGCGGCGGCGGCGGCAGGCAGGACGGCGAACCTGGTGGGCGGAGCCGTGGAGCCATGGGCGGAGCCGCGGGCGACGTAATGGCGCGACACGAGTCTGGTGGACACGGAGCCGAGGCCTGCGCGGGCCTGCATGGCGGAAGGAGGCCGGCCGCAGAAGTCCCCTGGCCCAGGAGGCGAAGATCTACGCCGGGGACTCGAGGGTGCACCAAGGCTGCAGCAGGCCTCTACGCCTGGAGCCCCACCGGGAAGAACAGGAAGCCCTGCTCAGGGTGCCGATAGGAAGTCCCTCCCCCATTTCATTGTGGCCCTAGGTAGGAAGAACTATATATACTATGTAAACCGCTCTGAGACCCCTCGGGGTCTGAGTGGTATATAAATTGAATAAATAAATAAATAAATAAAATAAATAAATAAAACACAACACTTTAATGTTGCTTCTTGTCCTGTGTCAGAAGTGACAGCACCACATCATGTGATGATCTCTGAATTTCCCAGATCAAACCAGAAGCAAAGTCACATTGTTGCATGATGCTGTTATGAACTAGCATGAACATGAACACACATGAAGCTGCCTGATACTGAATCAGACTATTGGTTCACCAGAGTCTGTATTGTCTACTCAGACTGGCAGCAGCTCTCTCAGGCTGAGGTCTTTCACATCATCTACTGCCTGGTCCTTTTAACTGCCACAGGCCGCCCATATCAACATGTCCACAAAAATCATACAAATTTCAAACAATGGAATCACAATATATCCCCAAACACTCTCACAACAACATGCTCTTCTGTACCACAGAAACTGGAATGCAGCTGACTCCTTACAGCAAGCAAAAGGGTTTCCTAAGAGTGAAGAGAGCTACCTTTCTCCATGATACTTCTTATGTGTGTTCAACAGACCTCAGTTAAAAAGAAGAGAAGCTGTCATTTGGATGAGCCCTAAGGTCTCATGCAATATCTTCTAAGAAAAGTGTTCTGGGCTGCAGACTATTGATGGTGATGAAAGTGACAATTTGTTTTGAGAAGTATGTTAATATGAGAGAGATGGCTCCTAAACTAACTTTTTAAATAGAAGGTCCCCAATACTGGGTATTAAGGTTGCCAGGTCCTTCCTCCTCACTAGTGGGGGATTGGGGGGGTGCTTCTGGAGGCAGCGGGGATGTCCCCAACATGACAATGTTACACAGAAGTGATGTCATCATGCCAGGGATGCGCCTGAATCCCAAGCAGCGAATTCACCACGTTGAATTCAGGTGGACAGACCCCCTCTCTCAAAAAACATTTAAAGGATCCCTTTAAATGCCTTTTTGCATGCCTGAATCCCAAGTGGTGAATTTGCCACTTGGGATTTAGGCATGCAAGACCCTCACATCTCAAAAGGCATTTAAAGGGACCCTTTAACTACTTTTTGAGGAGCAGGGGCCATCTGTGCCTGAATTCCAGCTACCCCTGTCCCTCCTTTCCTGCAAGATTTAAAGGGCCCTCCAGCTGATCTATGGGCCACGTGCTGCCACTGATCAGCTGGAGGGCCCTTAAATCTTGTAGGAGGGGAGGGAGACAGGTGGCCACAGGTGGTCACTCTAGGGGGTGGGACATGGGGGTAGGGCTTCCCCCCACCAGCCAGCTGGCCTACAGCAGGCAGGAATCTCCAAAATGGGGGATCCCCCACCCGCACCTGGGACTGGCATCCCGACTGGATATATCAATCTGGCCTGTTCATAAACTGTTGAAATTAAATAAATAGACCAAATCAGGACACTTGTCTTGAATTTTTCTCTTCATTTTTTCTCCCCTGTATAATATGTAGGTGTTTTGTTCACAATGGCAAGAGGATCCTCAAAAAGGCAAAGCCTGGTAATCAGTTAATCAGACCTTACTTCAATGGTACCTTTAATGCCATGCATCCCAGGGTGTTTTTTGCAAAAGGCAAAATTAGCAACTCAATTAATTATGAATTATTCACACAAATTGGTTTTGAACCTTCATTTAAAATCTGTAAATAAGCCAGCAAAACAAATTGTCAGGGATATGAAACCCTGAACAAAAGTGGGCAGCAGCTGGAATCTTGTTTGTATAGAGGTCATCCAACTCTGAAATGGAGTTATAATGCATGCCAATGTGATCCTCGATACCTGCCCTCCCCCAATCGGTGGCACATCCCTACATCTGTAAGATTACTGGAAATCTTATATATGAATTTTGTTTGCAAGCCTTTTTTCACACCGCTTCCCCATGGCTGTATCTTCTCCTCATTGGCCCAATGTGTGAGGGTAATCACTTATGAAAGAATTACTTTCCTTGGTTGGCATAATCCTGCTGGGGAAAGGGCAGCACTGTGCCTTCTTTCTCTACTCTCCAGCTTTGTCCTTTGTGTCTGCAAACTCCCAAATACAAACATGCTTGAATTAATCCAGTTAAATCTTCTCCCACTGCCACCTGAGCTGTGTTGTGAATGAGGGCCAGCTGCCTTTAAAGAAAACACACAGAGATATGTGAAAACAGACATAAATGCCTGATGTTGCACTAAAGCCCTAAAGATCAGTGGCACAAACATTGTAGGTTTGGGCAACAATTTTAGTGGGATTTTAGAAGACAGCCAACAAAACTAGGATTAGTCACTCAGAGATCCATGCAATTGGGAGGGAAAGAGTTAAAACAGCCTGCCTGTTTGGAAAAGGCATACAGAATGACACGGGAAGGCATTGGTCCCCTGTCAGCTCAAACACATCCTTACCAAGAAGGAGGTGGCTAGGAGGATGCTAAAACTGTAAGCTAATAGTTCATCCAGTCTAGGTTAGTCATTTGTTCCTTTTTAACTTTTTTTTTTCTTTTTTTCTTATAAAATCTACACTTGTCTACTGATTTATTCTAGCTCTTCAGCATTGGTATTTTGAGTAGACGAATAAATGCTTTTCTTAAAAGGCATATGTGATTGCATTGAAATTCTTACCCACTAGTCAGAGGCTGCTTGGACAAGCTATATGTATTCCCCTTCTATATAGCCCAAGGAATCTAGAGGAGTTTTGGGGAGACAAGAAATCCTTGGGCAGTAGCAGAACCCGGTACCCCAAAATTCTTGGGCAGAGGGTTTTTTTGGGGAGCGAGTCCCACAAAGGGGTTGGGATTCCACGAAAACCCTAATCTCTGGGTAATGCAGCTCTCTAGGCTGCTCACAGTCTTCAAGCAAGTGAAAAGGGAGGAGAGAGACTGAGGAAATCATGATAAACTCTAGTTCAATCCAGTAAGTTCTGAGCATGTGGCAGCATGACAAATGCCCCTGACTGTACTGATACAAAAGCAATACATACATTTGCAATGCTGCTTGCATTAAAAGATGCAAATTTCGAGCTTGCACCAAAACTGATTATCTGGCCAGCTGCCCTGCTAAATGCTTAACTGTGCAGATGCAAAAGCACTCAAAATATTGCTTATATTAACTTGCAAACAAATCACCAATGTAAGAATACAGAGAGTTCCAGCTGAAAGAAAATGGCATTGTGGTAATGCAATGTTCAATTTTAAAATGCCTTATTTGCAAAAATCAAACCCATTGCTAATAAAACAATTAAGCAAATGAAAGGTTTAATTGCCATCCTAAGCAGAGTTACATTCTTCTAAAGCCACTGGGTTGAATCCAACTTGTTTTTCCACTCTGACCACCAAAAAGAGTGATGCTGGGAATTATGAGACCTGCATAAACAAAAACCATGTGTGTTGGGGACTGTAGAAAGAAGGGGAAATGAGTGAGATTGAATGAAAAAATTTGCTGGATACAGCCAACCAATTTCAATGGACATAGAAGGGCACACTCTGCATTAGAAGGCATTGTTAGTACCATTCTCAGAAGACCCCTAGAGCTGGTTGATAAATGTTTATGTGACTTGCATTCTCTGCATGGTTACTCCACACACCTGATAACTGGCAACTAGCGCTTGTGGGAAGCAAAATGGAAGTCGTCTATGCTGTAACTGTGATGGCCCATGAACAAATGCAAGGCATCAGTGACTGCTGTACTCATGTAAATCAAAGCTAAGGATTTCATGAACCTCATAGGAAGAGGAATTTCATTGCCAAGAAGAAACCTGGATTTGTGTGGTAATCCTATAAACTGACTAGATGGCTTTAAAAACAAAGAGTTATTCATTACAAAGCTTCACCGTCCCTCACCACACACTAAGATTTTGAGATCTAGGCCAACAAAATTTTGAGCCCTGCACACACACACACACTTACAGAACTAGATAAAACTGAATAGATGTGGGTTTGTTTCTGAGGCCCAATTTAATAATAAAAAATAACATGTACAACAGTACTCTCGACAGATGACTTTGTTCCTCTGCTGCAGTGCAATACTGGAAGCAGATGGGCCAGCACACATAGTAAACACATTTAGATACTATAACATGACTGGTTACATGGTCAGCATTACATTCCCTTGTGTCTTATTTGGCTTTGACTGGGCCAAAAGAAAACCTTTCCATTTTACACATGATACAGTTTATCCTATGATCCTTCTACCTGACCATCTATTCTTTTCATTTTTGCATAATAGAAGCAGCTGTTACACATAAGGGATAAGGATAGGCTTATATGATATATATAAAAACCCAGAACTGATAATGAAAACACTGGGATTAGCAATGTGCAAACTGCCTTCCTCATAGCATGCCCCCCAATATTTTAAAAAGACCTTTAAAATCACTCTATAGTGAAGCATTTTACAGTACAACTTATTTATTTATTTATTGCTTTAACTTTTACCCCGCCCTCCCTGCCAAGGCAGGCTCAGGGCAGCTTCCACAAAACTGATGGACAATATACATTTTACACATGATAAAATACAATAAATCAATTAAAACACTGACAAAAATCAAATGAGTGACTGTACCATAGAAATAACCCCTTCTCCCATCTTAAACATGGGGTGGGGGACTACATTATTTTTGAGAATAGAAAAGGGGCTAACCACCAGCAACAGTGGTTCTATAAACAGAAATGTTGCTGGTCCTTTGAAAATGATCCTCCTGAACATGTCCTTGAGCATCATTCCATGTTGGAATCAAGGGACTGTATCTTTTCAAATGATTCCATAACTAGCAGGGGTAGCTGGCTTCCAGTTACTGACACATGAGCTAGAGAAAAACTAAAATCTCATGAGTCAAAGGAATACTATGTCTCAAGATAAATCTTATTGTTAGCATATGAGGTTGTGAGGAAGTGGATTAGCACTAGCAATATGAAGGGAAGGCTGTCCAATGATCCATGGCTGGTGGGTCACTGAATGAATGTGTTGCATGTCCACCTCCTCGGAGATGAGGATACCAGAAGGCATAACGAGTTTGTCTCCACCACTGCAGAAGCTTCAGACTGGGAGGAGAGGCGGTTGAGTCTTCACCATGGTTCAGTTCCTCCTAATAGTAATCTCTCATCACTCTCCTGCCCTTCTCTCTAAGCTAGCTCCATAGAGAGAAGAGTATCCCCAACTGTGTCCACTTCTGGCTGTGGTCTGGATGACCTCCAATGGCTCCTCTTCATCTCTTTAGGTTCCTCCCCCTTCCTCTGGTTCATCCAATCCCAGATATTGCATTCCATCTCTGTGAAAGGCTTGGGAATAGTCTGTGCTAGACTGTGAAAGGCTTGGGAATAGTTTGGCCTGTTCCCAGGCCACCATTGGACTACAGAAGCATGGCTTTGGATTCTTCTCTGCCCAAACTTGAAGCCATGGTGTTGCCAGGTCACCATCCATTTCTGCTACCCAAGAGAAGCTGAGCCCTGAAACTTCATCAACCACCAGCCTTGCCTTTGAAGCTATAGGTAAGCCCTATGTCCCCTTCTCATCCCTGCTGAAGGGCTGCAACGCCACACCCTGGGACCACACTGGAGCCCCCATCCAGTTCCAGCTCCATTTCAGTTTTCAAACATGTTATTCATGAACATTAAGGCCTTTAATATACTGCAGTTATCTGCCAGTGAACGAATACTTTCCAGATGTATTTTTATTAGCTGAAGCTTCTAAAATGTTATCAAGGTAAGTCCCACGAATATTACAGTAAGTAGTTGTCCAGAATTGGCATCCCTGCCCCTGCGGTCACCATGGTTGGAAGAGCCGCTGCTGGCTCAGCCAGCTCAAACCTGGCACCTGGAGTGGAAGCAGCAGGAGATGATAATAGGAAATCCTGGGAGCAAGCAGCCACAGTGTCTATGTGGGGGGAGGAGGATATGGTGCTGGCAGCAGCAGTACTGAAGGACAGACTAGCCAGGCAGCCACCCAACTCACTGAAAGCTGTCCAGACAGCAACCTGTGGAAGCAGCAGTTATGTTACTGAAGATGGCAGTTGTAGGGAGAAACTCGGCACTATGGCAGCTGGCTTCCCAGAAGACTGTTGAGCAGATAGAGCAGGGCACTAGCACTTGGAGTCTTGGGTGGGATCCTAGGAGGCGGGGGGGGGTCAATCTGGAGAGGGGGAGGGGGCTCAGCCTGGCAGTAGGCTATTCAACCATGGCCAGCCTGGCCCAGGGCCCAATTCCAGGAGGGATGGAGGAGGAGGAGGAGAAATTGGATTTATGCCCTGCCCTTCACTACCCAAAGGAGTCTCAAAACACCTTACAATCCCCTTCCCTTCCCCTCCCCTCCCCACAACAGACACCCTGTGAGGTAGGTGGGGCTGAGAGAGCTTTCTCAAGAACTGTTCTTGAGACAACAGCTCTGAAAGAATTTATGACTACCCACGGTCACACCAGCAGCTGTATGTGGAGGAGTGGGGAATCAGACCCGGTTCTCCCAGATTAGAGTCCACGCTCTTAACCACTACACCAAACTGGAGGAAAGAAGAGGAGGCATAGAGAGGAGACAAGAAACTGTTGGAATTCCCATTGACCCTGGCCTCAGTCAGAGAGTCAGAATCTACCCCTGGGACAAGGGGATTGGGAGTCCCTCTTCCAGACAACACTTTTAAGAGATGCACTGGGGAGAGGCTGAGTAGGAAGAGTCCAGCCATTCTCTAGACTACAGGGGAGAGGACAGTGGCAATCAGAAGAGAGGGAGCCAGATGTGAATCAAACCCCTCTTCATGGTAACTGAAGCTCTTCCAAGTCCCCACTGGGCAAAAAGGGAATGCTGGGGGGCACCACAGCCCTGGACTGTGTTCCTGCACTCAATATTATAGAAACATAAATGATTGCTTTCTATCCTAAAAAATGTTAAAGGCTGATTAATTTTTTGCCTCCAAGAGAGCAGGCTAAAATTGGTCATAGTCTGGGTTAGGACATAAAATTCAAGGTATAGTACCAAAATTAGCTTGAGACCTCATTCATTCCATTTTATATAGTGTAATACCACAGAGCTTTGCTATCTATGTTGTTCTGTCCTAAGACCAGGGACGAGAGCAGGCAAGGAAACAGCCGAGCTCCGTTCCTGGGAACAATAGGGACTAGGCTCCTGAGCTTGCCAAAAGGGAGCCAATGGAAACATTGGCGGGAGATTCAAACTCGCCAATAGGAATGTGGGCACCCCCCCCAACTGTATATAGTTGGCCTCCGGCTGTTGCTGTTTGTCTTTGTTGTGAAGTATGAATAAATATGTCTTCTCTTATGTCGTCGTCCGAGTCATGAGGCACAGAACCCAGTACTTTACAGTGGTGACGAGGATGGGATCCAAACTCCTTCCGTGATCGATGATGAGGAAACGAGACCACATCCAAGCATTGCATCACTGACCCCGAGAGCAGCACCGCACCACTCACCGAGCATCGCATCTCTGACCCCAAGAGCAGCACCGCACCACTCACCGCAACCAACGCCAGCCACGCACCCCAGCTGTAGCCATGGCCGCAATGCATGG
This sequence comes from Gekko gecko, assembly GCA_029375565.1. Classification (NCBI taxonomy): domain Eukaryota; kingdom Metazoa; phylum Chordata; class Lepidosauria; order Squamata; family Gekkonidae; genus Gekko; species Gekko gecko. Next base: position 148,161,092 of record JAPDNY010000003.1, read on the forward strand.
GAGACTGGAGCACTTTGATCCCCCCTGGCCGGAAACATGGGACACGTGGGCCGACCAGCTCATCTGCTACATGGAGTTAAACAAAATATGCGATCCGGAGAAAAGAAGGGCACTCCTGTTGAGCTTGTGTGGGACCGACACCATCTGCCTCGCGAAGAGCCTCCTGGTGCCACGCACTGCCCTGGAGTGTTCGTTTGGGGACATAATAGATGCCCTCAACACTTATTTCAGCCCCAGGCCCACCTTCCTGGCCAAAAGAATGGAGTCCCAGGGGCACGTACAGTCACAAGGGGAATCTGCCACCACTTTTATGGCCACGCTGAGGGCGCTCGCTGTGGACTGCTTGTTCCTGAAGGTGGGGGACAACTTGTTGACCCAGTTTGTGTGGGGGTTAGTGGACTGCAAGCTGCGGCGCAAGCTAATAGGCAACCCGGCAGCTTAATCTGGACAAGGCCATGCAAATTGCGACCACACACGAGGCTTCCACGCGGGAGCGCCCGGCCTCGGCGGCCCATTTGGTCAGAGCACGTCCCAGCCCAGTGAACTCTGATATGGACGAGGTCTACTCCCTCCGGCCGCAACCCTGCCGGCCGGTGCCGGCCCAACAGCCCAGCTGTGAACCGGCGAAGCCTCTCAGCAACCAGACCGTCTGCACCAGCTTCAGAGATGCCCATGGGAGGAAGACCTGTAGGTTCCAGGATGCGATCTGCCATGGCTGTGGGAAACAGGGACACCTCGCCAAGGTCTGCAGGTTCAAGGGCCCCCATAGCGCAAGATCATCGGCCCCGACTCACCGTACACCAACCACCGCACACGAGACGGCTGAGGAGGTCATTGATCTCTACCACCTCACAGATCAGCCGCTGCAGGTACTGCGCCTTCCCAACCCCAACCTCTCCTCCACCCTGAAGATCCAAGTGCACATGCGGATCGAGGGGTCCCCCTGCTGCATGGAGGTGGACTCGGGATTGGCGGCATCCATCATTTCCATGGACACCCTTAAAAAGCTTTGCCCATTCGGGGAACCCCCTCTGCATCCATCGCCGCTAAGCTTGGTCCCCATCTGGGGAGTCGGCACCTTCCGGGTGCAATATCGAGACTTTGAGGGGGACCTGGACTTGGTGGTGGTGGAGGGAAACCTTGTGAGCCTCCTGGGGTGGGCGTGGTTCGAGGCTCTGGGCATCACAATTGGGAGAGTGAATAAATGTGGGCTGCAGGACTGGGGCGAGATCTGCCGGGAGTTTCCCGAGGTCTTCAACAGGAAGCTGGGTTGCTACAAGGGGCCCCAGTGTTGTTACACTTAGACCCTACAGTGACGCCAATCCGGTGGTGCTTTCGCATGGTGTCTCTGGCCCTCCACCCAAAAATCAAAGTGGAACTAGACTGACTGGTGGCCCAGGGGGTTCTCGAGCCCGTCCCAAATGCACAATGGGAAACCCCGAACATGACCCCAGTTAAGCCAAATGGGGGCATCTGTGCGGATTATAAGTGCACTATTAACCAGGCACTGCAGGCGCACTCGTACCCCATGCCCGTGGTGAGTCACTTATTAGCCACACTGGCAGGGGCGTGCATTTTTGGGAAGCTGGATCTCACACAGGTGTACCAGCAACTCCCTGTGGATGAGGCCACGGCTGAGGCACAAATGATAGTGACGCACCGGGGGGGCTTCAAAGTAAAGCGGCTGCAGTTTGGGCTCAGTGTGGCCCCAGGGATCTTCCAAAATCTAATGGACAATTTGTTAAAAGGGATCCCTGGCATGACACCACTCTTTGACGATGTCTTCATTGCCGCGGCCACCCCAGAGAGCTTCGCCGCCCACCTCTGCACTGTTTTGGGGCACTTCCACTCCGCAGAACTGAAGGTGAAGCGGGAAAAGTTCCTTCTCGGGGTTCCAGAGGTGGAATCCTTGGGGTACCGGGTTGACACTATGGGCCTATATCTGGTGAGGGATAAGGTGAAGGCCATCGTGGAGGCCCCCACTCCGAGGTCCAAGGCCAAACTCCAGGCATTCTTGAGCCTCATCAACTTCTACCATGCCTTTTTTCTGCACAAGGCTGCCATGGCGGAACCCCTCCACAGACTGTTAGATAAATCAACCCCTTGGGCATGGGGGTCGAGAGAGGAGGCGGCGTTCCACAGGGTTAAGACTCTGTTAATTTCAAATGTGTTGCTCGCCCATTTTGACGAAAAGCTTCCCGTAATTCTCGCGTGTGACGTGTCGCCATATGGGGTTGGGGCAGTCTTGGGTCACCAACTGCTGGATGGATGGGAAGTCCCGGTGGCCTATTATTCCCACACACTGTCTCCTGCAGAGTGCAATTACGCGCAGATAGATCGGGAGGGGTTGGTGCTGGTGGCGGGTGTCAAAAAGTTCCATAATTTTGTGTACAGTCGGCCCTTTACACTCGTCACAGACCATAAGCCACTCCTGGGGTTGTTTGTGGCTGACAAGCAAACGCCACAGGTCCTGTCCCCCCGGGTTTATGTAGGTCCCTGTTCTTAGCGGGCTACCAGTACCGGCTGGAGCATCGGCCGGGCAAGGCATTGGGGCATGCCGATGCCCTGAGCCGCCTGCCACTGCCACAGACAGGGGAGGACCCAGATCCCACCCCTGCGGTCCTGCTGCTAGAAGGGCTTCCTAACCCCTCCCCTTCAGGCTGCAGACATGGCCACCCGCTCGTCTCGGGATCCCATTCACTCCTGAGTCCTAAACTGGGTGGTGAGGGGGTGGCCGGTGGAGCCAGCAGGGCCTGAGTTCATGGCATACAAGGCCCGCAAGGACGAGCTCTCCGCTCTGAAGGGCTGTTTATTATGGGGGAACAGAGTGGTAATCCTGGGAGCTTTGAGACAAGGGGTCCTGCACTCACTACACAAGGCCCACCCAGGCATAGTACGAATGAAAGCTCTGGCCAGGAGCTATGTGTGGTGGCCCAAGATAGATGCAGAGATAGAGCCCTGGGTCCAGGGATGCCAACAGTGCCAGGAGGTATGCCCCAATCCCCCAAGTGCACCTACACAGAGCTGGGAGTCCACACACAAGCCCTGGTCCCGCCTACACATTGATTTCGCCGGGCCGTTCCAGGGTCTCCTGTTCCTTATAACGGTGGACTCATACTCGAAATGGGTCCAGATCAGCCCGGTGTCCACCACATCCACCAAAGCGGTGGTCAGGGTCCTCCAGAAAATATTTGCCACTCACAGCCTGCCAGACACAATCGTGTCAGATAACGGGGCCACGTTTACCTCCGCCAAGTTCCAATTGTTTCTAGAGAGGAACCTAATCTGGCACATTCGCTCGGCACCGTTCCACCCGGCAACCAATGGCATGGCAGAGAGAGCAGTCTGCATGGCCAAGGAAGCCCTAAGCCGAATAACAGATGCAGACTGGGAGTTCCGACTGGCCCGATTCCTCCTCATGCAATGCACAACCCCAAACCCAGTCTCTGGGCAGTGCCTTGCAGAGCTGCTGATGGGCCACCACCCCACAACCCTACTAGACCATCTCCACCCTGACCAGGCCCCAGAGTCGCAGACACTGAGCGAAACCAGGGAGGCCCCAAGGGTTTTCTGACTGGGGGAACCTGTCTATTTCAGGAACTTTGGGTAGGGGCCCCAATGGCTGGCCGGCCGCATTCTGAGACCAACGGGGCTGGTTTCCTACAAGGTCCTGGCAGATGGGGACAGGGTTCTAGGGAAACACGTAGACCAGTTGCGGAGGAGGCAAGACCCAGATACAAGGATCAGGGCACCACAACTGGCAGACCGAGAAGCCACCCCCCCAGCGCCTGAAACACCGCAACCGCCAATGGCCGAACAAGAGCCAAGCCCAGACGAGGTCACCAACCCAGAGGCCAAACACGCGGATGAGTCGCCACCACAATCTCCACCGCCGATGGCCCAGGAGCCAAGTACAACAGCACAACCTGAAGGGCCCGCCGCCAGTCCGACGCCGGTGCCCCGATGATCGCAAAGAGTACGGAAGGCTCCAGCATACTTGAAAGACTATGTTACCTGAGAGGGGACAAATTATGGGGTGAGGGGTGTTATGTCCTAAGACCAGGGACGAGAGGAGGCAAGGAAACAGCCGAGCTCCGTTCCTGGGAACAATAGGGACTAGACTCCTGAGCTTGCCAAAAGGGAGCCAATGGAAACATTGGTGGGAGATTCAAACCCGCCAATAGGAATGTGGGCAACTCCCCCCAATTGTATATTTGGCCTCCGGCCGTTGCTGTTTGTCTTTGTTGTGAAGTATGAATAAACGCATCTTCTCTTATGTCGTTGTCTGAGTCATGAGGCACAGAACCCAGTACTTTATAGTGGCAATGAGGATGGGATCCAAACGCCTTCCGTGATCGATGATGAGGAAATGAGACCATGAGGCACGGAACCCAGTACTGACACTGAGGACCACAATTCTATGGGCCATATAAAGTATGTGGAGGTTTCTTACCTGATTATTCCAGTTCTCCTCCTGCATAAGCAAGGTACAGCCCATGCAAACAGCTCTGCCCACATCGTTGCAGCACTTCATGTACCATACCCAACAGAGAAGGGGCCCCCATGACTGCAATGGTGCTTTTTAAAGGGTGTCTAATTAACATAATATGGTGATGGGTCTACATAGCCATTTCCTTTAGCTTCAGATATCTCAAACTCTGACTGTATAGAAAACTCCCAGATGGAGCCAAGGTTTATTTACAATGGTGGCAATAAATATGCTGATACTAGAACCAAAGCATCATGCATAAGATACAGAAGAATAAACATGATCTGTGATCTCCCCCACCTACACTTTTTTTTTGTATAAGCATGTTGAAAATGAAAGATTCATATAAACCAATGGACAACTACAATTTAAACTGTGTTCCTCAAACTTCTGGAATAGGAATGTCATTCATTCATTCATTCATTTAATTCAAAAAACATTTACACCCTCTGATTTCTGTTCGAAACATGCCCCCAAACATCCTTAGATTACTACTCCCTTTTTTCATATGTCATTGAGGTCAGCAAGAGTTAACTTTTTGAACCAACAGTGATGCAGAAGCAGTAGCAGAAGCACAGAGCTGTGCTAAAAGTGCAGAGTTTCTAGCAGTGCCCACAGAATTAATAATAATTTGTTTTTATGCAGGCCTGTTGCATTATCTTTATTGTGGATTTTAAAATCCCCTCTAGGTTTCCTGTTGCTTAAGTGCTTCCTGATACCAGGAGCTTGGCTAAATTGCTTATATGAAGAGAGGTTGTAAATTGCAAGTTGCATTAATTCCCTCAGCTTCTGAGGGATCTCTACTGTCTGGGGAAAATAAAATGTTGTACAATACATCCTCACTACAGATAAGGGGGAGGGGGGGAGAGAGAGAGAGAGAGAGAGAGAGAGAGAGAGATTTTTAATACGTTTGGTACTTCATTCTTTCATTTGAACTTTTTTAAATCACTGACTTCATGCCCTTTGGTAAAAATTGTCTCTCTGGCCAACACAATTTTTTATTGCTTTCAACCTTGGTTCTTCTAACTCTTGATGACTACCTTCCTCTATGGCAAGAGCCCATGTTTTTTGAATGGTTCCTATACCTTGCCAATGCTGTACATTTCCTGATAAGCAGACAGAAGTCTTCACAGGAACCTGGGCATGCTGGCATATAACAAAGAAGAACAGGTACGGTAACAAGATATCCCTAGGGTAGCTGTTTCCTTTCAGGATCTTCAATGAGAGGCTAATGAAAGAAAATTGGAAAGAGGAGCCTGCAAATGTGAACTAGGAAGGAAGGAGTCATGAGATGAAATAATACCCCTGCTAAGGGAACGTGCTTGTCACTGCAGCAAATTAAGAGAAGACGGAACCACGGCAAGTCAACATGAAGCTGGATGATCAGATAGAAGAATGCCAACAGAGATTTCTAATATCAGTGATGTTTACCAGTGCAAAATTACCCACAGCTTTATTCCTGCTGAGTCAAGAAGTTAATTAGAAAAGCCTAAACTAGAGAATGCTCTCACCTAAATTATGGATTCTTAATAGCCAAGGGCAACAGCATATTTAGATCACATCCAGCTGCTGAACTGGAAGTACTAGAAAGTTTTGTAGCAAATACATTGTATTCTACTAGTGATACTCTGTAAAAGAACAAAACCTGTAACAAAAACTGGTCCAGAAGTGATTGGCAGTTGGCCCCATTTATCACCTGTAACTATTTCTCAATTTCCTCTTTTAAGCTTTTCCTCTGATGGTGACTGCCATGTGTAAAAATCAGCAAGCACCAGCTTCTATGACCAGGCTGCTCAAAGACCTCAGTATTTGTTTCCTACGTACAGAGTTCCTCTTCTACTGAGATACATCTATTCATTTAGAAAAGGTATATACCACTTCCCCACTGATCTGCGAGCAAATCATAAAAACAACATAAGAATTATGAAAAATAAAACCAATGGGAGCACAAAACAGCAAGAAACAATGTTTAGAAGTTTTTTAAAAAAAATTCATAAAACACAGTGTCAGTAGAACATGAAAAATGCAAAAAATATTGGATCCCGCAGTGAAAAGCCTGGTTCTAAGGACATGTTTTGTCCTGGTGCCTAAAGGACAGTAAGGCAGGAGCCAGGCAAGCCTCAAGGGGAAAGGCATCCCACATAAGGCTGCCAGTTCCAGGTTGTGAAATTCCTGGAGATTTGGGGGATGGAGTCTGGGGAGGTGGGCTTTGGAGAGGGGAAGAACTTCAGTGGGGTATGATGCCATAGAGTTCACCTTTCAAAGCAGCCATTTTCTCCAGGTGATCTCTGTTACCTGAAGATCAGTTGTAATCCCAGGAAATCTCCAGTCACCACCTGGAGGTTGCCAACCTTCACAAGCAAGGTGCCTCTTCTAAAAAAGCACACTCTCTGGCTGTCATCCACTTACTTCTGGAAGCAGGGGCACAGAGAGCAGGGCTTGAGAAGGTCTTTTAATTGGCATACCGATGTAGGCTACTAGCTCTATAAAGTGGAAAGATATTAGCCTCCATACCATGACCATGACTCAGGTTAGATCCTAAGAGACTGAGAGGAAGGACCCATTAAAAAAAAATCTGCTATATTATATCAGAAGAGGGAAGCCAAAATGACAAGTTACAAAGCTGCTTTAATGTTCTTTTTTTAATAACAGGACACTGATTTCTCTTTGACTCCCTTGCCTTATGTAGGATTATTCATAGACCAGGGCAATGTACATACTCTTCTGCAAGCCAGTTCCCCATTAATTTTAATGGAGCAATGTTTTAATATGCATATTTTGCTGTACATGTAGAGCTGCCCTGCCCTTTAAATGCAAAGTTCAGTGTACATATGAAATTCCTTTATCAGGACACCATGGTTAATGGAGTCTTTTAGGGCTGGAGGAGGCCATCCAGTTAGGTCTTCCTTAAAGATAAGAGGATCCTGAAGGAAAGGTATAATTTCTCTTAAGCAATAAAGGTAGTCACTCAAAGAACAGAGTTTTAGATATCTGTAAAATTGTCTTTATTAATCCAGAAATATTTAAAACCACACAGTGACTTCTTTGTGCTATCTTGTCTGATGTCTACTTCAAGAAATTCTTCAACGAAATCTCTTGGTATTCAATATTGTCTTCAGTAGACATATGCTGCCTGTACTTGATCACTATAAGTACTCAAAGATTATGTTAGTATGGTAGGGAGATAAAGATAGACTAAAAAATAAGGGCAATTTCTTTTTTAAAAGGTTTAAAACAAACTTTAAAACAAAACTTTCAAAAGGTCACTTGCATTTGTGGAAATCTGTGCAAGCAATCAGTAATTATTCAGTTGTTTCTTTAGTGGCTTTATCATTGATTTTCCACAATATATTCCACTTTTCAAATGAAATAATCTACCATTAAGACTCCAATTATCTATTAATGTCTGCAGTAATGTTTGGAGCCAAACTCTGTGTAAATTGTAAATTTTTAGTGATATTCAATATCCCATCTGTGACTCAGGCTTTTTAAAAAGAAAAGTATATGAGGTTTAAAGAGCAGTGTGAAAAATGTTGTACTAGACCCTTCCATTTTATGTTCTTTTACTCAAATATGGTCAGTCCTTTTTATCTTTACTTGTATTTGGGGGCTGCTTTCATTTTCCATGGCTTTTCCACTAGATTTAAGAATATGTGCAATGTCTGCTACAAATGATGTCATCATATCAACTTTCTAACAGTGCAACCAGTGTCTACTCAGACTTATCTGGAATGTAACCAAAACTGTGGCTGTACTATTGAAAAGTACTGAGACTGACGAGTGATTTCAGCTTTCACATACTTTATTAGAACAGGAACAAGACAGCTAAGCTGGCTTGCAGGCCGGCTTTTATCCCCAGTGAGCCCACACCCCAAACACACACAACACCCGTGATTTGCTATTTACAGTTAATTGAGTTACCCCGGGCTCCTCAATTGGAAGAACACGAGGAGCCTACATTCTATTGTCTAAAGACATGAAGCTCAAGCCCTGGCCTGGCCATGTGGTGAACCGGTCAGAACTGGTCCGAGCACATGGTAGCTCTGCGTCCATGTTTCCGTGTGGATACACCACAACTATGATGTCAAATGTGCCTGAGATTAAGGGAGAAAAGGTAAAGGTAAAGCTTTCCCTTGCTCGAAAGCCAGTTGAATCCAACTCTAGGGGGTGGTGCTCATCTCCGTTTCCAAGCCAAAGAGCCAGCGCTGTCTGAAGACTTCTCTGTGTTCATGTGGCTGGCACGATTAAATGCCGAAGTGGTACCTATTTATCTACTTGCAATTTCTTGCTTTCGGACTGGTAGGTTGGTAGGAGATGGGGCCAGAGATGGGAGCTCACTCTGTCACACAGCACTAGGATTTCGAACTGCCAAAGTACAGACCTTCCAGTCTGCAGCTCAGCATCTTAACCTCTGAGCCACCGCACCCCCGAGATTAAGGAAACACATGTACAAAATGTTTTTTTTTTGCATGTAGCTCATTGCAGGTGCCTCATTCCCCCTTCCCTTCTTGCACCAATATCCAGCATTAAACACTAATAGTGCCATCCTAAGCAGAGTGACATTCTTCTAAGCCAATTCACTTCAATGGATTTTGGAGGATGTAACTCTGGACTAAATAAATAAATTTATTTATTTAGATTTGTATCCTGCCCTTCCCTCAAGTGGGCTCAGGGTGGGTCACAACAATAAATTACAATAGATTTTATAGTAATACAGTAGATATTAAGAATAAAATACAGTATAGATATTAAGAAAAGAAGAAGAAGAAGAAGAAGAAGAAGAAGAAGAAGAAGAAGAAGAAGAAGAAGAAGAAGAAGAAGAAGAAGAAGAAGAAGAAGAAGAAGAAGAGGAGGAGGAGGAGGAGGAGGAGGAGGAGGAGGAGGAGGAGGAGGAGGAGGAGGAGGAGGAGGTGGTTGGATTTATACCCCACCCTTCACTACCCAAAGTCTCAGAGCAGCTTACAATCCCTTTCCCTTCCCCTCCCCACAACAGACACCCTGTGAGGTAGGTGGGGCTGAGAGAGCTCTCTCGAGAAGTGCCCTTGAGAGAACAGCTCTGAGAGAACTTGTGACTGACCCAAGGTCTCACCAGCAGCTGTGTGTGGAGGAGTGGGGGATCAAACCCGGTTCTCCTAGATTAGAGTCCATGCTCCTGCCCACTACAGCTCTCCAAGCAATATATATTTATAATAAGCAATATAAACAGTTTAAAAGATGGGAATTACTTTCTTTGAAGTTGATCTGCAATCAATAGAATTGGTTTGGGCATGGTTCTTCAACATGTATGCCATCCCTGTGAATTTCCATAGTCGTGGAGTCAGCTTTTTTTTTCTTCCACGTGTGCCATCAATGAAGAAGATTTTTTTAATGGTGAGTATTTGTGTGTGTGTGTGCATGCCTGGAAGTAATGGTTGACTTCTAGAGACACCTAGTGGGGCATGGACATTTCAGAGAGGTAGCTTATTATTTGCTACCACTGCATCCCAGCCCTGGTATTCCTTGGAGGTCTCCCTTACAAGTACTTGCCAGGGTCAGCCCTGCTTAGCTTCTGACAAGATTGCACTTGCCTGGGCTTTCCAGGTCAGGGGCAATAAAGAAGATTTTCAAAGGAGGGTGCTGTTGTTATCGGTGGTATCATTGGTGGCATCATAGCACACCACCTTTTTAAAAATTACACTAAAATATATATTGCTGGACCATTGTAACAATTAGGGGGCTCTCTGAATTTCCATCTTTCATTTTTTTTAATAAAAAAGGTAAGCCTCTGGCCCTTTCCCTCATAGAGATATGTCTTTTTACTTATACCTCTGCAAGGGAAGCAGCTAGAGACTTAATTTTTTAAAAAAAATTAAGCTGGCACATCTTCAGGGAGAGGGGAGAAGGGAGAATGATTTGATCACAATCCTCCAAACATCAAACAGTGGGCTAGAGGTGGGTGGGAGAGAACTGGGCAAAGGAAACCAGCAGAAACATTATGCAGAAGGGAAAATATGACTCAGAATTGGCTTCCAGAAAACTGTGAGGATAAAAAGGGTCTCAAAAAAAAAAAAAAAACCCAGAAAAGAAAGGGGGGGACCCAAAGTGAAAACTAAAGGCACAAAAATGCATGCAGAAATCAGGGGATAAACCAAAGCAGTATGGAGCCTGAACCAACTAAAAAAGCCCATGAAGAAAAGCCCTCTGTCTAGAATAGTACTATAACAATTCCATCATGAGTTTAGTTACCTGGGAATAAGTTCCATTTACTACACTGAAATTAATTCTGAGCAAATTTGCAAAGGGTGGGATTATAAATCTGTTTTCCTATGATTTATTTAATGCAGGTATGCAAATTAACTAGAGTTAATCCCCCCCCCCCTCCCAATCTACCAGGATTCAAATTCAGGGATTTAATACTATGGATAGTGGAGGAAAAATTAATGTCAGTGAACCTGCATGCCTGCATTCATAGTGTTATCATAGAGGAATGAAGGATAATTTGATTCACACACAGGAAAGCCCTGATTTCAGACAAACCATTCTTTCCTGGCAATAGAGAAATGAACTCCTCAAATTTCAAGTGGGAAGGGGATGAGTTTTCATTTATGGAGATAAATAGGATAGAGATCACCATTTGCTCACCTGTTGAGAAGGGACAATATAGAGGACTACTTAGATATACTGAGCGGACCATAAAAGGTTGAAGATATGGGTGTTGTTTTTTATTGGAGAAAGGTGCAAAGCAATACACATGGGTGCTCAAACCCAGTTTCATGATAGGTCAAAGGGAAACTCTACTGGCTGGAACAAGAAATGTTAAAAGGCTTGGACACACTGTGAGAGGTGTGCAAACCAAGAACCAAGGAACAAGTAGAGAAATTGAGGCCCTGATCACATGCAGAAGTAGCCGCACGATACGGATTTTGCGGGCACGATCACACGGGAACATCTGGCAAGCGTCCCGCACCCATTGCCAACCCGTTTTGCTCCAGCAAAGAAGCGGAGTTAAAAAATACTGGGGGGGGAGTGCAGTATCAAATGGGTTCATGACAATCTGCAGATGAACTTCCCCATGTGATTGCTCCAGCGCACTCCCATTGCATCTGTGATCCCTCATTGCAGTGTGCCGGAAACATGCAGTGAAGGAAAAAACCCGATTCACCCGCCACTGCATCTGAGCTACCAGATAGGGCGGGGTATAAATCTCAAAATAAATAAAATAAATATAAATTACTACGGCGCAAATAGCCTTGCTTCCCTCCCCCCACATTATCTGGCACATGTGACCGCACTCTGAGTCTGTCTTGACCAATGTAGAGAATCTTGTGAGCCAAAATTCTACTCCATGAGCCAAAAGACCCAATAGGATTAAAGTTGCGAGCAAGCCGATATTTAGCAAGAAGAGAGAGAGAAGGAAGATGGGAGGGAGGGAGGGAGGGAGGGAAAGAAATAAAAAGAGCCTCCCATCAGCTGCTTGCTTTACAGGACAGGCAGCTATTAGAGTGCTCTGTTTGGCTCCCCTTCCCTGCTTCTAAGTGGGGAGAAGCCAAAGGAAGTGCTGAAACGGCTTCCCACCCTTTAAAGCAGTGGGTCCACATGTCAGCTGCTTGCTTTAAAGTGTGTATATTAAACAGGACCCCAGTGGGTATAAAAGTCAGTATACAAAACCAAAATAAGCCACCAGAAAATGATCTCAAATAATAAAAATGTACTTGGTGAATATTCTGATATTGATTATTATAACAACAAATGCTGAATCACAAAGTGATTGATAGAATACATACAAAAAAAACAAGCTTATTGTACTAAGCAACAATCTATATACATCAAATGCGAGAATCAGAACAGCCCATCACAGAAGAAAGCAAAAGATCCTTATAATGTGAATGACAATGAGGCAATAGTATCCACTCATTTCAGATGTTCAGTCTTCGTCAAAGCCAGGAAATTCAGTGATGTGCAGCAAATTTAATCTGGAACCACTGCATGTACAAATTCTTGCACTATAACCAATCTTCAGTCATGCAAAATCATGACTGCAGCCTTCCCAAAATTTCACTTTGTTAAACAAACCTTTAACAAACCTCACCAATAGAAGAGAGAGTGTGAGCTTCTATGAACTGGGACTCTATCATAAGGTAACCTTTAAAAGTTGTGAAAACAAAAGAATATTGACAGCTTGTGATGCATACGTAAAGCTGCATGCTTAAAACTCCCCCCTTGCATTTAACTGTGAAGGATATAGTATCCTCACCCTTCTTTGCATCTAGTCATCACTGATATACTCTTGATATAAAGTAACCAGACTACTGCTTGCATATGATGTTCTGGGTAAATGTGGGTACTCATGATTTGCCAGTACCCAGTGACTTCGATATATATTATATAACAAGTGGGGGACTCCCAAGGACTTTTGGGTGGATTTCTTTTTCCCTTCCCTCAATATTTCCTCTTTCCCTTCTCTGGCAGCCCCCATAGCTCCTCCTCTTTCCCTACTTCTTTCCATCCTTCCCACTCTCTAGCCAACCTCCATTTTTTTCTGCTACCCCTCTTCAGCTTTCCCTCCTTCCTTCCCTCTGGCAGCCTCTCCCCTGAAAAAACTCTGGCCAGGTTGTGAGATACCAGATGAGTCAGGCCCAGTTGTATGGTAGGGAACCTGCAAGGACTGGCAGTGGTACCTCACTTTCCACTGTAACTCCTCCCCACACTATTTCCTCTAACTCTCCTCCTGGCAGCCCCTGTATCCTCACCTTCTCCTAATTTCTTCTCTCCTTCCCAACTACGGTCAACCTACCTTTATCTAACTCACCATCTTCAGTTTTCTCTTCCTACCCTGGCAGCCTCTTCCTAGGAAAAGTCTAGCCAGTTGTGTGGTGCCCAGGTTGGACCAAATTTTATGGACCTTATTTTTCCCTGCACCCCCCCACATTATTTCTTTCCTCCTGGCACTCCTTTTCCACTTCCTGCTCTCCTTCACATCTACCCACACACCTACTTTTTATCTGCTCCACATCTTCAGATATATATTTACTTCATTTAATTCCTTTCTTCACATTGTGTCCCCAATCAGCTTATATTATTTTCCTCGATTTTATTCTTACAACAACCCTGTGAGGTAGAACAGCTAGATCTGAGTCCAGTAACACCTTAGAGACTAAAAGATTTACAGTATATAAGCTTTCAAGAGTAAAATCTCCCTTTGTAGCAAATATTACACCAATGTTTAAAAAGGGGTCCAGAGTGGAACCAGGAAATTATAGTCCAGTTGGGTTAACATCTGGCCTAGGCAAATTAGTAGAAATTGCAATCAAATATAGAATTATTAAGCACATAGAGGAACAAAGCCTGCTGAGGGAAAATCAGCATGGCTTCTGCAAGGGAAGTCCTGCCTCACCAACGTTTTGGAGTTTTTGAGAAAGTAATTAAAAATGCAAACAGTGATGACCTTGTAGACATTATATATTTGGATTTTCAAAAGGCTTTTTTGGCAAGGTACCTCATCAGGGACTCCTGAGTAAACTTAGGAGTCATGGGATAAGAGGAAAGGCTAAAGAGTCTGGGACTATATAGTTTAGAAAAGGGACAACTAAGAGGGGACATAATAAAGGTTTATAAAATTATATGTGGTAGAGAGAGTTGACAAAGAAAACCTTTCTCCCGCTCCCAAAATACTAGAACTTGAGGCATTCAATCAAGCTGATGGGCAGTAGATTCAGGACCCACAAAAGGAAAAACTTCTTCATACAGCAAAATGTGAAATTCACTGCCAGAGGATGTAGTGGTGGCCACAGGCACAGGCAGCTTTAAAAGGGTATTAGACAGATTAATAGTTGATGGGTCTACCACTGGCTACTAGCCATTGCGACTAAAGGGAGCCTCAATATTCAGAGGCAGTAAACCTCTGAATACCAGTACCAGGAAACAATATGAAGAGAAGGCATCAACCTCTGTGCCCTGTTATTGGACCTCCTTAGGCTGGCCACTATGTGAGTTAGGATGCTGGACTAGATGGACCTCTGTTCTGATACACCAGGCTTTTCTTATGTTCTTAAATTTATGTGCAAAAAAAAAAATGTTGGTCTCTAAGGTGCTACTGGACTCAAATCTAGCTGCCAGAAACTATCCTGTGAGATAGATTTGGCTAACAATGTATGACTACCCAAAGTCACCCAATGAGCTTCCAAAGCAAAGTGGGGATTTGAACCTGGGTCTCTCATATCATGTTCTGTAATTCTAACTACTACTTTACCCTAGCTTTTGTGAGGCTGCTCTTGGACAGTAACAAGCATCTGGGTCTGGGTAAAGCCCAAATAACCCTGGAAATGGCCCTGCTCCCTCCCCCCCTACCTTGTACTGACAGAAACAAAATTTAGAAGGCTGGCAGTACTGTTGTGGCTTCCTAGAAAATGCCACTGAGGGCGTCTATTTCTTAAAACTACAGATGCTCCTTTTATCGGGGATAAACAACCTATTTATTTATCGCTTTCAGGTCTTCCTGCAAATGAGGGCCTTTGATCAGGTTCATAGAAAGCTCTGTCTTGTCTGTCCATGGCTTCAGTCTTTGGATGTAAGTATCCACAGGTGAAGCCATGTTGTGAATTAGCTATATTGATAGTGTATGAGAAGAATTGGGTTGTTTGCTGCTTTACTTGATGGTGTTCTTCTTTATTGTTTTTATTGTTGTTATTGTTATTTTAAATTTTGTATACTGCTTTGAATTCTGGTTTAGGAGAAGGGCAAGGCCATTAAAATAGTTAAAACAAATAATGCAGCTCTTAATATTCTGCAAATATGGGGGAACTGGCCTTTTTGAGAGAACATTTGTTAAACTGATTCCCGGACACATTGCTATTTATTTTGCTTTAGATTGCTAGTTATACTGCTTATATTGTTAATATTTATCATTTCAAGAGTATCTTCATAGTGGGTGCTTCCGGTCTGGGATACATGGCATCCTGACGTGTTCTGGTTCTACTCCCAGAACATACAGAGGGTCTTTATGACAGGGCGGGCTATCTAGCCTGCCGCAGATCTCCCCAGGCAGGGGGGTGACTAGCAACGAGCATTGGCCCGAGTGGGATTTGAGATTGGCTGATAGCGGGGCTTTAAAGAGCGCCGCGACCAGCCATGATCCCCTCCCCCCAAGAGGGCACTTCGGAATTTCTCTAAAAGACCCCACCGAGTTGGATTCTCAACATAAGAATGCATGACCCAGACCTCCAAGACATTCTACGGAAACTGATACCAAGGAAACACTGCTATAACAAGATACGGACTTTGAAGGTAACTTTTTAAAATTGCTCACTGGAAACGCGCTGATCCCGAGAATAAACAACACCCGATGAAGCGCATGATCGTGCTGTATTCTGTGTACTAACACCAACTCCGGAAAACGCGGTTAAATAGCAAAAAAGAGCCAAAAAGCCGGTTTGTTGATCATTCCTGTGGTCGGGATATTGACTTTAAAATAGAAACTAACACCAAGTCCCGCGAGAATCAGTGTGGAAAATTACTCAAGCTGCGACAGAAATCACCAGAACAGGAAGTGACCTCAGACCAGACAAGTAGCATATCCTAGAGACGACCAAGGAGGCCGGAAGAAGGGAGGAAACCAGAAGTCAAGGAGGATGATTAAGATTGCCGGACAGGAAGTAAACAACAGGAAGAGCTATTTACCATAGAGAAATTGCGCCCGCCATTTTGAGAAGGTCGAAACAATTTATTCGGATTCTGGCTAAAAGGCTTAACAGAAAAAAGCAAAAATAGAGCGGTTTAGCTGGGCACAAGAAGAGCTTTAATTTGATGTAAGTTTTGTGATAACTGTAAACAACGGCTTACGATCTTTGGCAAAGACAGAGGGTGAACTGTTGGTCCTCCCCGAAAATGGCTGCTAAAGAGGAGAAGAAACTACAGGGCATGATGGAAGCCATGGAAAAATGGGTGATGGATGCTATACAAAAAATGGAAAAAACTCTAGGAAAAGTGGCTGATGAAGTAACTGATTTGAAAAAATACTTGGCTGGGATTACAAAGGAAATACAGACGCTGAACAAAAGAACAGATGAGGTGGAGGAGAGAGTGAAAGGAGTGGAAACTGGCGTATCTGAGGTTGCTAAAGAAGCATTAAAAGCCAATGTAATGGTGGAGTACAATGGAATGCTTAATCATCTGAGATTTAGGGGGATCCCTGAAGATAAAAATGAGAATATCCACTCAGTCATGGTTGATGCTGTTGCAGATTTTTTAAAACTAGAAGAGGAGAGGGTGGCGGCACATATTGATTTGGTATACAGAGTCAACTCTGTGATTGCACAAAAGAAAAAATTACCCAGAGATGTGATTGTCCAGTTTATATCCAAAAGATTGAAAGAAGACTTGTTTAAGCAACAATTTCAGGAAGACTTCACAATTGACAACAAGAAAATTATGATACTAAAGGAACTACCCAGAACAATTCTTCAGGACAGACGACTTTTCAAAGACTTGACCGACAAACTGAAAACAGAGGGCATTAGATACAGATTGGAAATTCCAAAAGATATCAGCTTTACATTTAAACAGAAGAGAGTCACCATCAAGTCAGTAGAGCAAATGACCAAGTTCATTAAAGACAATTTTAGAGACTCTGATAAATAAATACAAAACCAATATGGAGAGTCAAATTATCTCATGGAATGTTAATGGACTTAATTCACCCCAAAAAAGGAAAAATATTAGGCTATGGTTGGAAAAACAAAAATGTGATATTGTTTGTTTACAAGAAACACATATTAAAAAGACTGATGTTAAATTTCTGATTCAAAGTAGATTAGGAGAGGAATTTTATTCCCTCTCCTCACAAAAGAAAAAAGGAGTCGTTACATATGTAAAAAAAGAGTTGGAGCCAAAGGAAATTTTTAAAGACAAAGAAGGAAGATTTTTGGCAGTGGAAGTTATGCTTCAGAATAAAAAGCAGCAATCACCTTAATACCGAAAGAGACCCAAGATTTAACTAATGTTAAAAATTATCAACCAATTTCACTCTTGAACAATGATTACAAAATGTATGCAAAAATCCTAGCAGAACACCTTAAAGGGTATTTGAAAGACACTATTGCCGAAGATCAGGTTGGGTTTTTGCCAGGTAGGCAAATAAAAGACAATATGAGGGTTGTTTTAGACGCAATAGAATATTACAATAAGCACCCGGAAAAAGAGGCTGGCTTTTTATTTTTAGACGCGGAGAAGGCATTTGATAACTTGAATTGGGAATTTATGTTCAAAGTGATTGAAAAATTACAGATGGGCATAGAATTTACAAGAATGATTAAATCAATATATAAAGAACAAAAGGCTATGGTGATTGTAAATGCAGAATCAACAGAAGCGTTCCGGGTCAGAAAAGGAACCAGACAGGGCTGTCCCTTATCGCCATTGTTATTCATCTGGATTTTGGAGATTCTGCTGCAAATGATTAGAGATGATGATAATATAAAAGGTTTGAGTATTAGAGGTTTCTCATACAAATTAAGAGCATTTGCTGATGATATTATGTTTATTGTTGAAGATCCTGCCAATAACATGCCTTTGGTATTTGAAAAAGTAAAAGAGTTTGGTGATCTCGCAGGGTTCTATGTAAATAAAAATAAATCGAAAATATTCTGTAAAAACATGAATGTTACAAAGCAACAAATTTTACAAAATCTGACAGAATGTGAAGTGGTTAAAAAGGTTAAATATTTGGGAGTTGACATTACAATGAAAAATATTGATTTGTTTAAGAATAATTATGAAAAACTGTGGGCTTTGATAAAGCGCGATTTAGAAAAGTGGGAAAAACTTAGATTATCTCTTCTTGGAAGAATTGCCGTTGTCAAAATGAATATACTGCCCAGGTTAATGTTTTTGTTTCAGACAATACCAATTGTGAAAGATGTGAAAGTGTTGGTGAAATGGCAAAGAGACATTTTTAAATTTATCTGGGCAGGAAAGAAGCCAAGAATTAAAATGAAAATAATGTATGATATTAAAGACAGAGGTGGCTTCCAAGTCCCGAATTTGCATTTGTATCATGAAGCTGTATGTATGTCTTGGTTAACTGACTGGGTTAATTTGGAAAATAGAAAACTTTTGGCCCTCGAGGGTCACGATTGCAGATTTGGCTGGCATGCCTATCTTTGGTATGGGAAAAATAAAGTAGACTCAATGTTTAAGCATCATTATGTAAGAACATTGTTTGATGCACGGACCAGATACAAGAACACAGTTCCTGATGAGAGGCCTTTGTGGATTGTTCCTGCTGCAGTTATTCATCCCTTTTCAGAATATAAAGGTAATGATTGGTTGAAATACCAAGAGTTGCTTCAAAAGGAAGGGAAAAAATATGTTTTAAAGCCAAATAATGAATTAGAATTTGAGTATGGATGGTTACAATATTGTCAAATACGGGATATTTACAAAAAAGACTGTAAAGAGGTTGGTTTTAGAGCTAAGAACGATGAGTTTGAAGATATATGGTTGAAAAAAGAGTGAAAAATGATATCAAAGATGTACAAACCTTGTTGACTGTATATACCTTGGATGAAACTGTTAAAGAGCAAATGATAAAATGGGCCATAAATATGAACAAGGAAATTTCTATGGAAACATGGGAATTTTTGTGGAAAAAAGCCTTTAAAATGTCAACCTGTGTTAATGTAAAAGAAAATTGTTATAAGATGATGTACAGGTGGTATATGACACCAAAAAAGATTGCTAATATAAGTATGGATAAGAACTTGAGTAATAAGTGTTGGAAATGTAAAAAAACAGAGGGTTCTTTTTACCATATGTGGTGGTCATGTGATAAAGCAAAGGTATACTGGTCAAATGTACATTGTGAGATGCAGAAAATATTAAAAATTCCTATTAGGAAAAGTCCGGAACTTCTTCTCTTAGGTTTGGCAATGGAAAAAATTCCACAAGAAAAAAGGACATTATTATGGTATATGATTACATCGGCGAGAATGGCTTTTGCGCAACAATGGAAAGCGGAGAAGGTGCCAGGTATACATGACTGGTTAAGAAAACTGTTGTTTCTAGCCGAAATGGACAAAATGACGAAAAAACTAAATGGGCAAATGGCAGAACAATATCTAAAAGACTGGGAAGGCCTGAAATTGTATATGGAAACCGAATATAGAATGAAAGGAAAAATGTACAATCTTGATTTGTATTGAAACTGAATGAGAAGTGAAATGAACACTTGATTGTACTGTACCTTTATTGGAAACTATGTTTGAAAAAGTCAGGTTTTCATGTATCAGAATTGTGTTACCTGGTTTGTCGATTGCTATAAGTCTAAACTTGATTACCTTTTAACTTTTTCTTTTTTGTTATTAGCAGTGTTGGAAGCCTATTGGGGGGTGGGGGGATGGGATGAAAATCTTTTTAATTGTATTGGTAATGATGTTTAACAATGTTGAATGCATCCCAATAAAAATTTTGTTTCAAAAAAAAAAAAAAAAGAGTATCTTCATAGTGCTATTCCTTGTAGATTTTATAGCTAATTGTGGCTGTATTTCTACAGATTTTTTTTAAAGAGAGGGTTGTACTTTTTTAGTCTGCTATAACATTTATTCTTATTTATAAGCCATCTGGAATGCTATTTTTAAATGAAAAGAACGGTAAAAAAAATCCTAAAATAAATAATTAAAATTAGATATACAAATATACTCGAGGATTTAGAGAAATTGGTATGGGCATGTTTGGGGATGACAGAGCAGATTACAGCTGTTAACTTTTCTAAATTAACTGTAAATAGCCAATTATGTCAATGCAGGAAGAAGAATCACACAATGTTCTGAAGCATCATGAACTCTGTGCATAATAGCAGCATAAAATTCCATAAATAATGATGTAGTATATAGATAGTGACATGGAGAGAAGGAAGCGACAATGAATTAAAAGTAGCAAAGGTATCTTGCTATGGACACCATCCAGCCACATTTAAGCAGTGTGAAACCCCACTGATTGAAATATCTCCCATCTCAGCAATGCAACTTCAGAGTGCTTAACCTAGGTTGGATTGCACCCTTAGCATACATTTAATATGACATTTACCAATACGGTGGCTTCTTCAAAACCATGGGTTCTGGCAATTTTAATGTCTGTGTTTTAATCCACATCCAATGAGACCATTCATTGAGAGAGAAAATAATTAAGACTTTTCCCCCCAAAGCACCAGAAGTTGCTAGGTATTTTTTTTATTATTATTCTCCATCTGTCATAAACAGCCACATGAACTGAATGAGAGATGAACAGGACACAGCCTCAGCAGGGGGGCTGCTTAGTCAGAGACCAGAAATAGCCTGCTGCTCTCTTGCTACAGTCCCCACTATTCTTTCTCCAATGCCATTTCTTCTTCAGCCTCCTGCTGTGGAAATTAGTTACTTTTGTAACTTTGTCTGGGGCAGTCTATTGAAATTATGAACACAGAAGACTGATGTCAGTGAGGGAAGACACATTGCTTTTAACAACGTGCAGCACATAATCAATCAATTTATAAAGAGTGATTTTCTTTGTGCTTCACAAAGTGTTCATTCCCCTCCCCATCCCGATTCGCTGTCATAATTTCTGTTAAAGAAATGTTGTGTGTTGGCTAATGCTGGAAATCAAAGAGCATCTGTGTAATGTTCTGTTTTCCCCCTCAGATTTGGTGATCATAGCATGAGAAATACTGAAATCATAACACATTATTTTATTTATTTATTTATTTATTTATTTATTTAATTGATTGATTGATTGATTGATTGATTGATTGATTTTTATCCCACCCATCCAGCCTAGGCTGGCTCAGGGCGGCTTACAACAGAATAAAAGTTCTCATCTCTCCTTATACATAATTCTGTTTTCGCAAGGCAGCATTCCATGCACTCCCTCAGCCATTGGCCCATCAGATGTCACTCAAGAGTACTCATGTGCCATTGGCCGTGTGCTGGGTCTGCTCCTCTTCCCCGCCCACTCCCCCTTCAGCCACTGTGCCCTGTCAGATTTACCTGCAAATGGCTTTCTCTCTTGACAAAGATGTTTCTCCTGCTTGCCTCCTGTGTGGGACTTAACTTTCCCCTCAGTGGCTGTTGGTAAGTGTAACAAAATGGCAGTTAACTGTGTTTGTAAGATGGCTGCCATCTGTGTGGTTGTTTGTTTAAAATGTTCCCCCATAAGGTTTAATTGAGCTGTAGTTCCAGAGAGGGACCTGCAGGGGTATCACTCACTGGGTTGAATGGGCCTTCCTCATCTGCTGGCCTACAGTTCCCAGCTGCCCAAAGGCCAAAAAGTGAGGGAAAAGACAGACTGCTCCAAAGGGCAGGGCAGCATCAATATAGACTCTAGCCCATCCAGAGAGGAGGCAGTCTTTGTCCTAAAGGAGGTTAGGAAATGCTCCTGCTGCCTGTGCTAATGAGGCTGTCCAGGCCACAAGCCACAGTCATAGGGGAATCCTGGGAGGCAGCAGATATTCAGCCACTTCACACTCAGCTGGACTGGGGAATGAATGGAAGTTTCCCTGCTCTCTTGGGCTTGACCTGAAGCAGAGCCAGAGGCCGGTCCAAGGAGAGATCCTATCCTGAGCCCACAACCTCTAGAGGTAGATAGAGTATTGTGTGTATTTAACCCTTGTTGATTTATGCCCTGTTGATTCATAGTGTGTGCTTACTCCTACAGTTCTTCCTTATTCATTTAGTGTGTGTGTGCTCCATAATTGTGTAAATATTTAAATAAATTATTTTATTTGGGCTACTAATCTGTGTTGTGCTCTAACCACATAGTCTCCCCTACTCTGCACAACAACAAAGGGAGGGGGTAGCCCAAGGAAGCAAGGAAAGGCCAGACCCTAGGGTTGCCAACTTTTCTGGGGTCCCCCAAAGATTGGGGATTCCATCTCCAAATAGGGAGATTCAGCCAGAGGGGTCTCACTGTCCCTCTAAAAAGGCAGTGACAATTCAGTGAGTGGTGGCAGCAAACCTAAGGAGTGAGGTATGCCCACGGGAGCTGAAGAATGAGGGGGAAATAAAGGTAGGTTGATGGCTGGAAAGAGATAGGGTTGCCAATTCCAGGTGGGAAATTCCTGGAGATTTGAGGGATGAAACCTGAAGAGCGTGAGGTTTGAGGAGGAGTGGGACCTCAGACAGGTACAATGCCGTAGACGCCACCCTCCCAACCAGCCATTCCCTCCTGGGGAACCACTGTTGCCAATCTCCAGGTGAGGGGTGGAGATCACTCAGAATTACAACTGATCTCCAGGAGGGGGGAGGAGATGGAAAGCTGAAATCAGAGGAGCAGATAATGGCAGGTTGATGTTTGGCTGGGAAGGAGTCTGGAGAGGGTGAGGTTTGAGGAGGGGTGGGACCTCAGACAGGTACAATGCCATAGATTCCACCTTCTGAACCAGCCATTTCCTCCTGGGAAACCATTGTTGTCAATCTCCAGGTGAGCAGTGGAGATCACTCAGAATTACAACTGATCTCCAGGAGGGAGGGCAGAAGTCAGCTACAGTCAGAGGGGCAGATAATGGTAGGTTGATGGTTAGCTAGGAAGGGGATGGGGTTGCCAACTTCAGGCTGTGAAATTTCTGTGGATTTCATGGGTGGAGCCTGGAGAGGGTGTGGTTTGAGGAGGTCACCACAGCAAGTTAACGCTGAGTGCCCAAGGCCTTGGCACTCTCCCAGAGCCTCTTTCTAGAACTCATTGTATTTATTTTCACAATGGGCCTTATTCCTAGTCTATATAACCCTAACCTCCACAGTGGCTTGTAATACTCCTCCCCCTCCTACTCTGCCAGGTGTAGGAGAGGAGATGAGATGACTTCCAACACACTCCCCCCACCTCCTACACCTAACAGGCGGTTGTCTGTCAGGTGCAGCAGTGGTTGCAGGGTGCATAAAGCCATGACAGAGTCTGCCCCAGCTGTAATGCCTTAGTAATCCTGCCAGCCCCACCTCCACCATGGCTTCTAATACTCCTCTCTCCTCCCCCTCCTACACTGCGCAGGCAGCTGCCTATCAGGTGTAGGAGAGGAGGTGGGATGCTTACAGCCACCAGGGAGGTTTGCTCAGCAGGACTGCCTTAGCACTGCTGTTGTCCCAGCCTCCTTGATGCCTTTAAATACAATCCCCCCCAACACCAGGCATGCTGAAGAAATGTCCACCACATCACCACTCCTTCACACTAACCCCCACACACACACTTCTCACCACTTGTTGCCCCCAAGAAAGCTCCTGGCAAACGTTAAGCCAGATATACCAACGCTACAAGGAGGAGGCAACTTAGGAATGCAGAAAAGACATTTGTAAATAGTACTCCTGCAGTGCACTGAGCTGCACAGGCCAAGTACCAGCAAGATCACCCTGAGGTGCTCAGAACAACACAGTTTCCATATGAGCAAAACAATCCAGGAACACAAGTAGAGAGGCCATCATTTTCATGGAAGGTAGCAGGAGATGACTTAACAGATGACTGCTTCTTAAATGGACAGTTCTAGGTGGCCTGCTCCAGAGTGAGTTCATCAAGCAGCCTGGTGATCCTAGCACCTGAGGGCAGAACCACCAATGTGGTCTAGAGAGAGTTCCTTCAGTAGAGGGGTGGGGGGAGTGTATATGTCTCACTTCATTTCTTACATTACAATCTTCTCCATTAGAATTCCTACAACAAATGTCACATTTCAAATTTCACACCATCAGTATTATAACTGGATTTACGGAACTTAAATTCTGTAGCGAAGCTCGGGTAGCAAGCTAGTAATACATAAAACACAATTTATTACATTCATTAATACAATTCCTGATGAGTAATAATATGATAATATAAAAACAATGTTAACATCAAACATGGTATTAAAGTGCTAGCAAATTCCAATTTTTGCTTTAGTTCTGTTGGTCTGCTTCAGTTCGGGGGGTTAGGACAGGCAGTAGTCATAGGGACTGGCAGCTCAGGGCTCCCACCATGATTGTCAGTTGTTGTTACTGATAGTGACACCAATAGTTGTGCCAGTAGTGGTTGTGATGGTGGTGGTGGCTCCAAAAGCCTTGCAGAACAGCTCCATTTTGCAGGCCCTGCAGAATGGTAAAAGGTCCCACAGGGCCCTGGTCTCCTCTGGGAGCTCATTCCACCAGTACGGAGCCACCACCAAGAAGGCCCTGGCCCTGGTTGTTGCCAACCTGGCCTCCTTGACACTCGGAAGGGCCAGTCGGTTCTGGGTCCCTGAATGCAGTGCTCTCTGGGGAAAGGTGGTCCCTCAGGTATGTCGGACCCGTGCCATGAAGGGCTTTAAAGGTAAGAACCAGCACCTTGAAGTGAATCCGGTATGCTATAGGCAGCCAGTGCAGTGCCTTTAGCACAGGCTGGATGTGCTCCCAACTTGAGAGTCCCATCAACAGCCTGGCCATGGCATTTTGCACCAGCTGCAGCTTCTGGATTTGTGACAAGGGCAGTCCCATGTAGAGGGCATTACAGTAATCCAATATTGCGGTGACCATCTCATGGATCACTGTTGCCAAGCTGCAGCGTTCGAGAAAGGGAGCCAACTGCCTAATCAGCCGGAGATGGTAAAAGGTCGACTTGGCAGTGGCTACTACCTGGACCTCCATTGTTAAGGAGGCATCCAGGAGCACCCCAGGCTCCTAACCTCCGGTGCCCCATTGAAGGTCAGGAGTGGGATCCCTACCCCCGGACAGCCATGGCTCAGGCACAGGACCTCTGCCTTCATCGTATTCAATTTCATCCGGCTCAGCCTAAGCCAACCAGCCACAGCTTGTAACACCCAGTCTAGAACTTCCGGTTTGGAGTCAGATCGGCCCCCCAACAGCAAATAAAGCTGGGTGTCATCCACATACTGATGGCAACCCAGTCCATACCTCCGGGCAATCTGAGCAAGAAGGCACATATAGATGTTAAAAAGCATCAGGAACAGCAGTGCCCCTTGTGGCACTCCACATTCCATTGGGTGCCTTTGGGACAGCTGATTCCCCAGCACCACTCTTTGTCCCCGACCCTGGAGAAAGGAAGCACGCCACTGTAAGGCTAGTCCCTGGATCCCAGTGTCAGCGAGGTGGTGGATCAGTAGCTGATGGTCGACCATGTCAAACTCAGGTGACAGATCTAACAGCAACAGCACAGCCGATCCGCCCCAATCCAGATGCCTTCGGAGGTCATCTGTGAGGGCAACCAGTGCCATCTCCATCCCGTGACCAGGGTGAAAGCTGGACTAGAAGGGATCTAAGATAGAAGTGTCATCCAGGAAGCTCTGTAACTGAAGTGCTACTGCCCTTTCTATTATCTTGTCCAAACAGGACAGGTTGGAAACTGGCTGATAGTTGGCCAATTCTGCCAGGTCCAAAGATGTCTTTTTCAGAAGAGGGCGCACTACTGCCTTGTTAAGTGCCTCTAGGAACTGTCTAAGAGGAACTTTTTGATAATCTCCCGCATCACCTCCCGCAGTCCCTCTTGGGTCGCTTTGACTAGCCACGACAGGTATGGATCCAGGCAGCACGTAGTAGGGCATACAGTTAAGAGCAATCTGTCAACTTCTTCTAGACTGAGCAGGTTGAAATAATCCAAAATGTGACCAGAAGACATGCTAGGAGCCTTGAGTTCATTCACTGTATCAACTGTGGCTGGGAGGTCATGGTGGAGCGACAAGACTTTATCTGCAAAATAGCTTGCAAAAGCCTCACAGCCAATATCCAATTCCCTATAGTTTAGTCTGCCTTGTGGCAGAGCTGTGATAGACCGAATTGTTCTAAACAATTGGGCTGGGTGTGAGCTTGTGGATGCAATCGTGGCTGCTGAGTGTAAATAGTCTTTTTGCGGCCTTGACTGCCATCTCATAGGATCTCATAAACATCCTATAGGATGCTCTTGTGGCTTCATCGCAAGCCCGCCGCCACTGCCTCTCTAGCCATCTCTGCCCCTGTTTCATCAGCTGCAGCTCCTGGGTAAACCTGGGGGTGCAGAGAGTGCTGGGGAGCAATCTTGTTGATGGCTGTCAAGAGTCGGCCATACCAGTCCTCTACAAGCTCATCTAACAAGATGCTGGGGGCTTAGGATAATAATAAGTGAAGCTGGTGAAGCTAAGTTGGCTGCCATTAGACAAGAAATTTTGGATCTTTTCTCATCCTTCCCATATTGGTGCCATTTTCCTGCCCCAGTCCGACACAGTGGCTATTTACCTCCCCTACACACAGAAGGACTTTTTTTTGTTTTAAAATCAGTAATTAACTCTGTTATGTTTTCGGACTGAACCGTTCCAGGTATGTCACACCAGAGACTGGCTGAGCTTGGAGCACAAGAACAATAGCCTGCCAGGACTCTGGAAGTAACCAGTCAAGTAGTAATATTATGTAAATAGCCTATCATTGGGGGTGGGGTATGTTTGGGGTATGGCAATTGCATGCTATTTAACAGAGCTGTGGCTCTGGGGTTTTGTCTTGCTCTTGCTGAACTCACCAATAACGTTGAGCTGATCACTGGACTCGAGCCTGCTCATCCATGGAACCCACTGTTTAACAAACTCTGTACAGAGTTATAACTTTTAAAAATATCCTCCGGTGGTGTGGCAAGAATGTTCAGACCCAGGAACAGGGTCAGAGAAAATGCCCACCTCATAGAAGTATTGCTGCCACTACACTGAATTGTCAGCCAAAGCAGAAATGAGGGAAAACAGAGTTATCATTGCAGTGTGGAAGTCACACAGGGGAGCATTGGTGTACTTCCCCTCCCCCCCAATTTTTGCCTATGCTTTGTCAGAGGGATGTGTAAAAATATATAAATAAAGTAAGTCTCAAAATAATAGATACATAAATGTACCTACTTCAAAACAAATTCTGGAAAGAAACTAATAACTGTGCATGTGAGAAAAGTATTTATTTATGTAAAACATGTTATGTGGCCTTTCCACACAAATAGAGCCCTCAGTGTGGCAAACATGAAAACATTTAAACATTAAAGCAGCATTTAAAATATATAAAATAATTCAATAAAAATCCATAAACACACATACATCAATACATTGACATCCTAGGAGCCAGAAACAAGGACATATTGCATGCACTGTAATCTATTTCCTTACAGAACATTCTACTGACTCTAACTATCACCCCCCCCTTCTTCTGCTTACTAGTGTGGCCCTCTCTTTTGGACACTTGCTACAGCAGCCAACTACTTTGGTGTGTGGTGAGAGTAGTTTGCTTTTTGCTTCAAGAGGCATGGTTCTATTTAAAATATGCAATAAGATGTATTGGTGGGTTATACTACAATCTTGATGAACCTTTTGGCTTTGTGTATTTGTGATGGAGTACTGGTAGGCTCTGATTTCACTGCTCTTTGGCTTAGAACAATTTTTTGCCATCAAATTTTGAAATCTATCCATGATAATTCATAAAGCGCAACAAGCCAGAATTCTTATAAATATATAATTGTGGGTACATTTCCATGACCTTGAAACAAAAATATTTTATACTTTCCCCTTCTTGATAAAACAGTAGAAACAGCAACCCCCCAACAGAAATACTTATATACTCCATGTTGCCCTTTAAAAAAATGATAATAGAATGATGGATTGTCATTCTGCTCAATATGTTCTGTACTGGAAAGCTCTCCAGGAGTGGGGGGAGATGAAATTTTCCTTTAGGGTTTGCAAAAGAAAACTGAGATAGTTATTTATTTATTTTTATTGTTCAGTGACAGCCAGGACTGGCAGTACTTTGGGGCCTGACTCTGTCACTTACCCAAAAATTAAAGGTCTCTGGAATGGGAGGAAGTGACTCAACAAGGTTTCCTTAAAACATTTGACACGAAACTGTGAGGAGACAGGAGCAGTGATGCCATCAGATACTGGCTTGATGCAAGGTGATCTCATGGGACATAGATGAGGAAATGATGATCTCAGGTGTCAAGTATACTTTTGGTAGAGAGGATTTTATACCAAGAAATTGTATCATAGAGAATTAAATATGAGTCTCATGCTCTGAGAAGAATCCAGCAGCCGCAAGGAACATGCTTTAGGATGAGAAACCAGGCTTGTGTCTCATGAGTCCTTCCTCAGTTCCCCACAAAAGTTGAATGGGAAAAAGAAAGTCCTTGGGGAGTGTAATAGGTCCAGACAAGCAATGCCAGATGAAGTCAAAGGGCTGCAATAGCCCTTCCTGAGGAAAAGCGGCCCAAGACCAAGGGATTCACCACAGGAGCTGCCCAGAAGACCTTTAGCCCAAATGCGGCCAGGCTCCAATCAGCTGAGCCATGGATGGAGAACCTTTACAGCTGTGATGGAAGCTTGCATTGCACCTCTGGGTTTCAGTATCCTTCTAAGCAGTCATGCAGCCATGGATAAGCAACCATTACCCAGCCTGCTGTGCCCTCCAACATTCATGTGTATGCTTCCAAAATTTTCCCCACTCAATTCACGCCTGAATGCTGAGACTCCAAATTTTTGCTCTTGTTTCTAAAGTGGAATTAGTGTACTGAGACTCCTCCATTGTTTTCTGTCTTTTTAATGAAAGGTGTACAGTGTTACATATGTAACAGTGTAGGGGAAGTATGTCTATTGAATCACACAGTTGAATTTCAACTGAGTATGCATAAGATAAAAAATAGAGTATTCCCTACTATGATTGTTCTGTGGAAAATACAACCTTTTTCTCAACAGCCCTAAATTTCCTTGAGAAACAGTACAGATAAAACAGGTATAGACAGTACAAGGCCGATTTCTCACACGGCACTTACCACTGGTTTTTGTCGGAGTTTTCTGCCCCGGATTCTTTTCATCAATTTCACACTGTAGCCTTTGCTGCGCAGTCTGCCCCAGATCCACTCTGGGGGTTTCATTTTCCCTTTACAGCCTTGGCGTGGCTTCCTGCAATCTATCTCCTCCCACTCCCCCCTCGCCCTCCAAACCCCTCCCATCCTCCCTCCAATCCCCCCTCTTTTTTTTTTAAACACATGCTCAATCACTTTATGTTGTTATTTCGCAATAGAGGAAATGATCAGGCATCATGTGGCACATCTCAGCTTTCTAATTGGACACAGGACACAGGTAAGGATCCGATAAGGACCTGAAGGTAATGGTGTCCAGTGTTCTTCTTCATCCCAAAATGCAGTCTGTCTTCCTTCCTGGTCACTTTTTTCCCACCACTGACTCTTCAAAATGATTGGTCACCAGAGTGGCTGCAATGCATTGATTGGCCAGATGCACTCCTTTGTTTCCAGGGGACAGCTGAAGCTATTGTAATGGAGTGCAGGAGATCTACACAAAACAGTTGTGGGGGGGAGGGGTTGTAGCTATCCAGGCAGCACCATAATAGCCTTCTGCTACCTGGCTTACCACCCCCACCCAGTATTGAGCTCTCGTATTTTATGAACTGAGCCCCTTTGTTTCCAGGGGGCCTGCAACCGCACATATGTGGCAGTGATGTCTGCAGATCAGCCCAAAACAGTTGCGGGGGGGGGAACAATCCTGGCAGCACATTTCCATACAGAAGACTTGCATGAAATGCCGCACAGTGGCAGACAACATCCATCCCATTGGTACGATGGGATGATGTAACGACACCATTCTAAAACAACAACAAAAAAAGGAGGAGGCCGGGCTGATGGGCTTTGAGGAATATAGTTGCGGGGGGGGGGTTGTAGCAATCCTGGCAGCACATTTCCACACAGAAAACTTGCATGAAATGCCTCACAGTGGTGGACAACATCCATCCCATTGGTACGATATGTCAGTATAACGACACCATTTTAAAACAACAACAAAAAGGAGGAGGGTGGGCTAATGGGCATGGAAAAAATGGGGAGGGGGAAGGTGGGTGGGTATGATTTACTGCGAGGCAACAGGAAACTCCTGGGAATCAAGGATCATGCTGATCTGGAGCAAATGGGGGGAAGCTCCGGGCCAAAAGGCAGCAGCGGGTCAAATGGTGTGAAATTGACCAAATGCACCAGATGAAACAGAGGGCTGACCCCGGCACAAAGTCTTGTGCAAAATCGGCCCATGATTCAATGAACACTGGTGAGTGTTAGATATATTAGGAGCATATATCCAAATAGCTGTGGCAGTGCAGCATCCTAATAGATGATAGTATGCCAATAATGTTAACGTACCAGACATGTGCTTAGGATCACAATGCTAGGCTATTTTTCATATTGCACTCTTGCTTTAACAAAATGGTTTAACAAAACTATCAGTGCAATCCTAAGCGTGTCTACACAAAAGGAAGTCCCACTGAGCTCAGTGCGTTTTACTTCCTAGTAAGTGCATTAAGGATTGCAGCCTATTACTGATAGAAGGAACAGGCTTGTATCTATAAACATGAATCCAAAGTTCCATACAAGGGTCCATGACTTCCATTTACAACAGTGCAAGTCTACAGAGATATTGATCAAAATAAAGGTGATGCATTATCAGTTACTCTAATAAAAACAACAATAAATTACCTGCTAGGGCTGTTATAGTATACTGCCTTTTAAAGTTTCAATATCCTACAAACAGTGTACCAAAAGACTTGCTTCAGTAAGGCACTCTCTTTTTATTGATGAATAATCTGGGGGGGGGCTGCTTTCAGACCATAAGTTGAACGTTGGAGGAAGAATAGGACAATTCCTGTTGTTTAAACAAACCAATATTCTTTCCCCCCACATTCAGAAGGCTATTTAAGTAAATGGCCTCTAGGAAATGAACTGTTCATTGATCTTCTGTAGACTAGTTCATACTCATTTAAGTGGAACTAGAGATGTTGGGACAAATTCTGTTAATGACTTCAGCTATATAAATCTGCTAAAAATCCATTCAAGGTATACACTCTCCTCCCATGAGCAGTTCTCAGTTTAACTCCTAGGAGAGAAGTAATGAGCAGGAGATATTACTTAGTGGTGTTTATGTTCTTGCAAGAGAAAATAAGTGGTAATTGTTTCTTTTTAGTAGGCTTATATCTTTTGTTGTCTGCTACATTAAAATTTAAATTACAGAAGTGTGAGAAAAACATGGACACCCTTGGATTTCTCAGTCAGTTACTTCTATCTGGAGGAAATTTCACATTGTAAAAAAAAAAGTTTTCTGATTTGCAATAGGCAGGTAAACAAAAAAACAAAACAAAAAACATTGGAATATATGACCACTAAGAAGTCTATTCAATGTCTCAGGCATAATGACTATGCTTTTGAACTGTAAATGCAAATACTTGATTCATAGACTTGGAAAGGATCTTGGACATCTTTGCATCTATCCAGCTACAATAGTGGGATTCACTGGAATGAAACCTGGGAGAGCCATGACAATACTACAAAATGATGCATGCCCTCTATAATAAAAATGTGGATTATTCCTACAACAAACTGGTTGACTACACATTTGTCTGCTTTCCCATTTTCTTGTGACTTTACTGAAAGTAAATTTCCTTTCACTTGCATGTTTGAGGGCAGGAAATACTTTGTTAGAATCCATATGATGATCCAGTTTGGATTATGTCATCAATCAACATCACTGATGACTCTCTTTCAATCTCTTTCAATCATAATCTACACTTGGTCTGTACCGAGAGTGGGTTGCCACTAGATTAAAGCCTTGAAAAGAACAGATCCTATGAAACATCAAGAATTCTCTCTCCTGTATGCCTGCCTGTATAAAGGTCTACTTTATATAAGTCTTGATCCACAGTTATTCCCATAATTAGAGTGTGAATCAGGCTGCTGTCTGTTGTGGCACCCACTCTGTGGTATTCTTGTCTCCCCAGATATTAAACTGGCTCCATTATACAGTTTCTATGGACAACTTTGAAAGGCTTGGCTAATTGTGTTAGGCTCCCAGCAGAGAAAATAATGCCTCTGCTGAAATTTTGTTATTGTTTTACATAAATTTCATCAAGATGGCTCACCCTCTTGAAAGCTGGGGGAGGAGGTGAGGGTTAGGGCATTCTATGAGGTCTAGGACACTCAAAAATGGAATGGAGCTCAGTGTAGTTGAGAGATCATAGTGTCATACTAGACTTGGAGACACCCAGATTCAAATCCACATTTTCTGTGAGACTCATTGGATGATGTTGGGTTGGTAATTTTTCTTAGCTTAACCTACTCTTGAAAAATATTGTGAGGGTAGGAGAAGAAAACCACTTATGCTACCCTGAGTTCCAGGGAGCAGTGGTTCTCAAACTTTTAGAAGTCGTCAAGGCCACTGAAGGGCTTTGTATGTGATAGCCAATACCTTAAACTGAGCCAAGTAGCAAATGGGCAGCCAATGTAGCATCTGCAGAATGGGAGTAATATGCATGTTCCATCTAGCTCCCATTAATAGCTAAGTGCCAGCATTCTGAACCAGTTGGGAGTTTCTGTGTTGATTTTGAGGGAAGATCAATATCCAATGCATTATAATGCAGTACAATGCAGACTAGACTACTGTCTAGGCTTGATGTTACTGTGATATGGATCCAGGTGGCCAGGTCAGTTATATCAAGGTAAAGGGCCATCTTATGATTCAGCAAGGGTCAATTGAACTCCATCAAAAATGGAGAGAACAATGTCCTTTAAGACCTCCTCCTTCCCAAACAGCATTACCTCTGTCTTTTCAGGGATTTATTTCAATTTGTTCACCATTAGCCAGTTAACCACTGTGACCAGGCAGGATCTCTACTGCATCACCAGGAGATTTGGATAAGGATATACAGAGCTGAGTATGGTCAGTATATTGATGATAACCAACTCCAAAGCTATGAATGATTTGTCCCAAGGGCTTTACATAGAGATTGAAAAGCATCAGGGATAAAATTGTGCCCTGTGGAATCCCACACTGATGACAACTGGTTTATAATAGCAAGCAACCCTTTGAGTCTGATCAATGAGGAATTATTTGAACCAGTTCAAAGCATATCCCCGATACCTACTTCTGCCACCAGGCACCTCAACAAGATGGCATGGTCCACCGTTTTGAAGGCTGCAGATAAATCCTATAAGAGCAACACAGAGGCTTTGTAACCTCTGTTACAAGACAGAGGTTGTAAACTAAAGCTAGCAGAGCTGTCTTTTCTTCTCTGTTTCTCTGCCAACTGTCTACTTGTTCACTATACATTTTCTTTTCTGTTCTTTCAGCCCACACTGATTCTTAGATGTCTCCATCTCCTATCTCTTGGGACCACCTCCTACACAATTGTTCTTATGTAAGATTTATCTTTCAACAAGTAATGTCTATGAAGTTCAAAAGTACCTAGTTCAAAATATGATTTTGTCTCTCTCATAGAGTTAGACTCTGTTATAAACCAGTGGTAAGCAAACAGTCCCAAGCTTACTCTAGATCAGGCCCAGAAATAAAAACAATACTGGAAAAATGCTCAAGGGATGAACATGCATGTGTGATGGTTCCAATGACAATGGCAAATGGTGGTGGATACAACAACAATCTTGAAATCTCATTCCATGCAATAATCTGAAATATCCATTTTTTGCAGGAACTTCTTCTGGTATCCTGCAGCTTCCTGAAGGGTTTGGGGCTCTGTTCCTTAATGCCACCTCCTTACCTATGGATTTTAATCATCAGTTTTGCAGGGCAGAGGAAAAGTATGTGGAGAGTAGCACTTCTTCTTCAAGATCCCCCCCAAGTGATTTGGTCCCCAGACCACTCCCCATAGTAGCCCTTGGCTTAGATTTGTATTGAACACATGTCTAGAAGCATATGAAATGCATCAGCTCAAATAGATGGGTGATCAGTAAGTGCCATACATGCTGTCATTATCTTTATGTAGCTTGACCTCTTTAGATCTTTGAAAGAGGGTCAAATAGGGAAAGAAGAGAAAAAGAACACATACAGAAAAATGTAGTCCTTAGTTAGTTGATCATCCTTCATCATCAGTTTAGAAAT
Organism: Gekko gecko; assembly: GCA_029375565.1. Classification (NCBI taxonomy): domain Eukaryota; kingdom Metazoa; phylum Chordata; class Lepidosauria; order Squamata; family Gekkonidae; genus Gekko; species Gekko gecko. The sequence continues at coordinate 148,195,411 of JAPDNY010000003.1, forward strand.
CCTGAACTAGCTCAATTTGCCAATAAAAAGGGGGAAATATTTTGGTGTGCACTTATTTTTAAAACCATAGATATTGGAACATTAATGCGAAAGAAAATCTGGGGAAATGGCAAATACTATTTGGAATTATAGGTTTGAAAAACCTCTGTGTTAGTAATTAAAATAATACTGTAGGCACGTTCATATTTAGTAGTAGCAGAGCACGCAAAAAACACCACTGGGAACATTATCTAGTGCTATTTCTTGCAGATTTTGTTTTGCTTGAGAAAATTAATGCTAGCATTGATAAACTAGAGACTAAAAGGCTCATAACAAATTCAGGTCAGATTGAGCATTGCAGTACATTCTGAGAGTAGAAATCATTTCAAAGACTTAGTAACTCCTTTCTTAACATTCTCAGAAGCCTAAATTGCGCCCAAGGCAATCCGATAGGTGTCAACAGGGTTTCACCAACTGAACTTCAAATTAAGCTTTATTGTAATGTTGATTTCAGAAAGTGAGGAGAAGAGGAGGATTCAATAGTTTTACTTGAAATTTGATTTCTGTAAATAACCAGTAGGGTAGAGGGGTGTTTGCGTATGTGCCTGTGTGAGTGTGTTTTTAAAGATGAACTTCAGCAATTTGTGAGAATTTATCTTCCTTTAGAGGTTCACCAGACTAGAGCAAACAGATAAATCTTTTCTTTGTTTGCCGACCCACCTGAAAGAAAGCACATCTAGCCCAGTAAATAATTTTTGAATCACAAATGGATTTTGCTGGAGTAATCTTGAGGGATTGGTAATAGGATTTGGAGCTTTTCACTTCTGTGACTATCTTGCCATTGGCACAGGTGAGCAGCAATCAAAAGTCATTTCTGACTGATAGTTGCCTGGTGGGCAATTCAAAGTGAGCTGGCAGATCTCTGTTAGGCTGAAAAGGAAAGGGGGGGATTAAAACCCAACTACACTGACATCAACATCTTCTGAGTCAATAAAGAATGAATGCTCAGAATGTAATGATAAACAGTTCTATCTGTGGTGTCTGCAAGGAAGGAGGATCACAGATTTTGGGGGAAAGAGTTTGCTCTAAATGTTACCCATCAATCAAACTGAAACACATGGATAAATATAAAGTTGGGAACATGTTAGTATAGATCAGACTGAGCCAATAATCATTTATAGTAAAGACTTTCCCCCTCTGTATTATGTAGGAACTCCATATGAAACCCTGACTATATCAGAGACCAAATTTGTGTGAGTCCTGCCCCGCAAGGAAAAGGGGGAGGAGATTTGAGGTGAATCATTGGCTGAGATGGTGGTGCTGGCAGGAGCGCTTCTTGGGGCCACGGGATAAGTTTTCTTGGAGAAGGCCTTCTAGCATATGATGGGCTTCACCTCTCAAGGTCAGGGAAGAAAATATTCAGAAAGAACCTGGAGAGCTTAATCAGGAGAGCTTTAAACTGAAGCTGCAAGCAGAAGGGGACGATCAACATGGGGACTTCAATGAAGAAGAGAAAACAGCGGGGGCCCACCTGGGTAGGACAGGTCAAACAAAGGTACAAGGCTACAAGTGCCTATATACCAATGCCCATAGTATGAGTAATAAAAAGGAAGAGCTTGAGATTCACTTACAAACAGAGGGCTATGATATAATAGGAATCACTGAGATTTGGTGGGATGATTTTCATGACTGGGATGTGGTAGTGGATGGGTATGAGTTGTTCAAGAAAAATAGGAAGGGTAGAACAGGAGGCGGAGTGGCGCTTTATGGGAAGAGAGGGCTAGAACGTCAGGAAGTTCTGGAGAATGTGGTTGACAACCCCATGGAAAGTATATGAATGGAAACAAGGGGAGGTAGGACAAAGGGTATTGTTGTTGGCGTCTGCTACAGACCGCCTGACCAAGGACAGGAAATGGATGCTGCCCTCCTTGAACAGACTGGTAGAGTATTCAGACATCAGAACCTTATAATTATGGGAGACTTCAATTTCCCCGATGTGTGCTGGAAGACAGGCTCAACAAAGCGACAAGAATCACACAACTTCCTGACCTGTCTGGTCCACAACTTCCTTCTTCAAATGATGGAGAAAGCTACAAGGGGCTCAGCCATACTGGACTTAATATTAACCAACAGGGAAGAATTGGTAGATGAGATGAAGGTGGTGGGGACCTTAGGGGGAAGTGCCAAGGCCTCCTTGAATTCCAGTTGCTGTGGGGGGGTCAAGGAAGTTCATAGCCAGACTTGTAGGTTAGATTTCTGTAGGGCTGATTTCAACAAACTCAGAGGCTTGATGGGAGTAATTCCATGGGGGAGTTTGTTGGAAGGGAAAGGAGCAAGTGAAGGGTGGGCTCTTCTCAAACATGAGCTTTTGCGAGCTCAAGTCCTCACTATTCCAGCAAGATGGAAACATGGTAAGGGCTCCAAGAAACCAATGTGAATGAACCGAGAGCTTCAGAATAAGCTAAGGGAGAAAAAGGAAATGGAGGGAAGGTCAGACCTCTAAAGAGGAGTATATGAAAGTTACTATGTACTGCAGATCAGCCATCAGAGAAACCAAAGCTCGGTATGAGTTGGGTCTGTAGAAAAACTTCTACAGATATATGAGAAGCAAACACAGGCTAAAAGAGGCAATTGGACAACTTTTGGAAGTAGAAGGAGAAACTCTGGTGGAGAACAGAGAAAAAGCAGACAGGCTTAATGACTTTTTTTGCCTCTGTTTTCTCCCAGAAGAACCCAAGCCCATCTAGAGATGGTACAGGATATAACAGGACACCCAAGTGTCCAGTTGACATTGACAGGGAGGTTGTGGAGAGGCACCTGGCTGTACTGGACAAATATAAATCCCTTGGGCACCCAAGAGTGCTCAAAGAACTTTCTGAGGAACTTGCAGAGCCTCTGTCCATCATCTTCAAGGCCTCTTGGATGTCTGGAGGCCACAACACTGGAGGAGAGTGAATGTTATCCCAATCTTTAAGAAAGGGAAGAAGGATGACCCGGGGAACTACAGGCCGGTCAGTCTGACTTCTGATTTTAAACGGATCAATCTGTAAGCATCTGCAGGACCACTTAGTGATCTGGGGAAGTCAGCATGGTTTTGTCCCCAACCGATCTTGTCAGACCAACCTGGTTTCCTTCTTTGATTGTGTGATGAGCTTACTGGATCGTGGGAACTCTGTTGATGTGATTTACCTGGATTTCAGTAAAGTTTTTGATATGGTTCCCCATGACATTCTGACGGGCAAACTGGAAGACTGTGGGCTGAACTACAGGACAGTTCGGTGGATGGTTAGAGAAGCTCACTCAAAGAGTAGTGGTCAATGACATTTCATCAGATTGGAGGGAGGTGTTCAGCGGGGTATCACAGGGCTCAGGTTTTGGGCCCGGTACTTTTCAATATTTTTATCAATGATCTGGATAAAATGGTAGAAGGGCTACTCATTAAATTTGTTGTGGCATAGAAATATGTGTGGCTTAACCAGACTTAATTGCCACCCATCCAGAATCCTAAATCAGATTGCATAGTATACTAGTTAGTGAAAGAAAAAACTAACTCCAGCTAACCCACCATGAGGCCAGACCGTGGCTCAGTGGTAGATATCTGCTTTGCATGAAGAAGGTCTGGGGATCAGTCCCAGATCAGCAGTTATTGCTGAAAGGATCAGGTAGCAGGTGCTGTGATAGACCTCTGCCTGAGACCCTGGAGAGCCACAGACAGAGAATATACAACACTGACCTTGGAAGACCAATGGTATGACTCAATATAAGGAGGTTTCTGTGAATGTGTTCACCACTGAACTTACCAAAGATATTCTTAAACTAGCGGCAAGGCCCGTTGTGGGGGGGGTGCAACGGGCTCTAGCCATACTGTGTCTGGTGGCGGCAGCCCCCAGCGAGGTGGAGGTGGCCACTGGCCAAGGCGAGGCCCAGCTCCCCTTCCCGGCCAGTTCCCACAGCGGCGGAGGGGCAAGCGAGGGAGGCCGTCTCCCTCTCGGGGGCAGCCAACCCCGCCGCGGCCTCCCCAGTGTGCCAGTCGCGGTGGGGCGGGATGTGAGCCCCGGTGCCCCCTCACCACACAAGGCGTCCCCGGCTCCAGTGACTTACTGGTGGGAGGGGTTGGCTGCGGGGTGAGGGAGGCCGCCATCCAGCCTGAGCATGCAGCCGCCTAATTTGGCGGCTGGAGGGAGACTGCGTCCAACAGGCTGAAGAGGCCGTGAACTGGCTGTGTGGGCGGGACTGAGCCCACGCAGCCAGGCATACCAGCCAATGGGCAAAGTGCAGTGGTGAGTGGCAGCCCCCGCGGTGAACCTATTTTGCCGTGCATTTTTACCTTATTTGGACATGCCACTCGACCACTACGCTTTTATATAATAGCAAAGGGATCACCATTTCTTTGTTGTGCTCTGTGCAAGAAGGGCAGGGGAAGGATGAAGCTGGCACATGGGCCAATTTTATGCAATTTGTCATAGTTTTATTTAGCCATGATTAAATGAAGCCTTGATAAACATTGCAAGCCATTCTTGTCATAATTTGCTTGAATTCTCATTTCCATTCTTCCCTGTATATGAAACATAATAATAGTGATTGCATGTGTAATACAGAAAGAGAAAGAGAGAAAGACTCCCAAGGTCTTAAATATATAGTCCATAGGTTTGCCAGCAGACCTGAATACAAGTGTTGTCCCTTTAACCGAAGCTTAAAGTGTGAAAGTGGGCAGCTGAAGCTTTTCATGGTATTGAGATAAATAACATTGCTTGGTAAATAACATCCACATAAGCTTCTAGTAAAGTGACAGGATATTTTTTTCTCCAAACAGTTGGCAAACCTACCCTAAAGCACATGCCTTCTTTCTACCAATGTAATAGGTTCCAGGTACACTATGCAAAATATTTTAACAATACCTAGCAATTGGCTAATCTTGGAAATCTATCTGAGCTCAGAAAATGATCCCTGGAGGGAATGAAAAGGAGAGGACAACTGGCTCCATGTCCTTAATTTAAGATCATTGCCTGCCTGAGCACAGATACTGTCATATATTGTGAGGACTTAGAGGAGTGAAAACACAGAATTATAAGGGTTTGGTTAAGAGGTAAAATGACAAATTACAGATGAAGTCAAATGAAAACTTACAGTCCCAGAATTAACTCTTTGAATTTGGTCATCTGATATTCTGACAGCAAAGTAATCACATTCCAGTTTCAGAATTGTAGAGGCCAATCAGGATGCATGACATGCAAATGAAATCCCACTGGAAATTAGTAGAGTTTATTCTATTTTTTAAAAAAACCTGTTGCACAGTTGACAACTCCTTCAGTCTTATCTCACAGATTCTCTTCCTTTCCTTCAAGATAAATCATTACAGGGCAACACTGATTTTCATTTATTTCCAAGTAAAATCTGTGGTTTTTCCTAACAGTATTTAGGGAAACTAATTTTCCAAATAAGGATCCCTTTTTAATCAACTTCCAAAGGCAAGAACAATGAATAATGTGTACACAAAGCTTCTTTATACCTAGCCTGAATATTGGACCACTAAGGTCAATATTTGGCAGAATCGCTCTCCCAGGCAGATAAATTTATTTCCAAACCTCCAATCCATTAAATGGGATTGAATGTGAGACCCTTGGCATGTCCTCTACAGCTTAACTGTAGCCCATTCTCAGCTAAAGAAAGTAAAGGTAGAGATGGCCTCATACCATTCATCTTTAGAAGAGGGAGCGTGGCTCAGTGGCAGATCACATGATTTGCATACAGAATGACCCAGGCTCAGTCCTGATATTGGCATTTAAAGGGCTGTCAGGATCCTGGAACTGGACAAGGCTTTTCTGAGTGCAAGACCCTAGAGAGTTTTTGCCAGTCAAAACAAACAACACTGGGGCTGTGGTCACACGTGCCAATTGAAGTGAAGGGGAAGCAAGGCTATTTCCTCCAGAGGAATTTGACATGCAGTTGCAAAATCACACATCCATGTGACCACATTAGGGCATAATGAAGGATGCCGTCTCTTGGGTCTGCTTGGCAAAAACTATCTAGCATTTTATTGGCCAACTAGAAATGAAAACCTCAGATTCTTCCTAAAAGGTTATAGGGAAACCAGATCAGAAGCTGGAGAACAAATCTGAAAATACATTAAGATAGTAACAATGACAAGGTGCAGTATTCACTTAACATGGCTTACCCTAGCCCTACATTGGATGAGGATATTATAATTTCATTCAGAATTAATCATTTCTACATGTAAAAGATATGTGAAAAGGTGTGAAATTGGGGAATGGCAGAAGCGAGAGGACCCCTGAGCACTCTCTGCCCGGGTCCCCCCAACACTGGAACCCACCTTGCATAAAAGTCATACAAATCCCAGCACATGGAATTCATTGCCACAGGAGGTGGTGGCAACTACATACAAATCACATGGAATTCACTGCCATAGGAGGTGGTGGTGGCTACAAGTATGGATGGCTTCAAGAGGGAATTAGTTAAACATATGGAGCAGAGGTCCATCAGTATAGATAGGAACTCTCAGTCTGGGGCAAGTGATGTTCTGTATTCTTGGTGCTTGGGGGAGGGGCAACAATGGGAGGGCTTCTAGTGTCCTGGCCCCACTGCTGGACCTCCTGATGGCACCTGGTATTTTTGGCCACTGTGTGACAGAGTGTTGGACTGGATGGGCCACTGGCCTGATCCAACATTGGCTTCCCCTATGTTCTTATGTTTATCTGTTCATGCGATCTAAACTAGTCAGTGGTTGCTTAAACATTTGTAGAGTATTTCTCTATTGTGACATAATATTGTGTATCTTTACATCCTCACCCATGGCAGCCGGTTATATGAAGTGAGCATAAAGCAATATAGCAGCAAGGATCCTGTCACAGAGAGTTAATTTGGTAGACTAGAACTTGACACAGGGGTGTCCTATTCTATGGCTTCCATGTGTGGAATCCATAATGCATACTTCTACTATGAGTACCATTATATTCTTATGCTATACTTGCCCCTTCTCCATATTTGGGTAATAACATACACAGAGATGCATAATTTATTGTCTGTTCTCCAGCTGTGTAAATCAAACCAAAGCATTTAAGAATAATGATGAACAATAATAAATAGTGACTTGGATCCTTTACTTTTGTTCTGCATATGCCTCTCTCTGGGCACTGTGCTCTGTTGCTGAGTTCGCTTCCTCTGCTGCCTCAAGGAACCCAGAGTAACATGCCCCACAGTGGAAGACTGCTTCTGCAGCATTCAAAGACAAGTATACATGGAGCAAAGGTGTAGGATCCATGTCATTAACTCCACCTACAGTCCAAATCACCCTGTACAAACGTTCAAAATAGCATATATTTTGTTTTCAAGGGCATTTGATGTAATGAAGTTATATTATCACTCCCTCCTTTGTTTACCATGCAACCACTCATTCCCTAAGGTGTCCATGCATACATCAATGATCAATATAGCTGTAAGAATCCTGTCACAGAGAGTTAATTTGGTACTGATGGTGTACTGAGATGTGGAAAACCCAAGATTATGATTCTCACTCAGTAATGAAGCACTCTATAAGACAACTTGGAAAACACAGCTGGTTTAGAATGCGGCAGCCTGATTACTGTCAGGGGTTAGCTGATGAGAACATATGTTGCTGTTTCCAAAATAGCTACATTGGCTGTCAGTTCATTTCTGAGGTCAATTCAGGGTGATGGTTATGAACTTTAAAGCCCTTAACGGGCTGGGGCCTACGTATCTGAAGCACCATCTCCTCCCATATGTTCCGTGTACCAACTACAGTCTTAAGGTTTCCACCTACAGGCTCTTAGGGGTGCCAGACCCCAGGCCTTTTCCATCAAGGCTTCCAATCTATGGAATGGGTGCCCCAAGGAGGTGAGGGGAGCCCTTTCATTGAAGATCTTCAGAAGGCACTGCAAGGCTTGTTTGTCAAGGCTTTTAATGGGGCATATTTTGTGGTTGGAGGGAGATATTTGGACATTTTTATTTTATTTGGTTTTAATTCATCAACATTTTAATTATTACTTGTGACCTTCCTTAAGCCATTAGGAAAGGCAGAATATAAATATCTAATTAATAAATTTAATTTAATTAACGAATACAATAAATGGGCCTGTTTTTTTTCCACCTGATCCAGTTATAGGTAGCTATGATTCACTTGGATATCAACTGAGTAATTAGCTTTGGCTAATTCATTAACTTGTTCTCCAGAAGAGGAAAGGAACCAACTTCATTGTACACTGCAAAGTGGAAATAAAAAGGGCTGCTACTTTCTCTATATGCAAATTTATCTGTGTTTCTCACTCTTTTTGTGCCTAATTAAGTCTTTCCCTGTATGTCAGCCTAAAGCAAGATAATCTCTGCTTTACAAAGATTAACTCCATTTATACCAATTAACACATGGTAAAGAAGGTTTTTAATGTTTTACACAACCAGAGGAAGAAAAATGCCAGGGAGCAGGATTAGATTGGATCACCTATTTTTTCAGTGTGCAAGAATTCATTAAATAATATACAATATCAGCCAAATCTTTTGTATTTTGGACCTTGTAAGTGATTAAGTTGCAGAAGTTATTGCTGAGAATAATAAAAAGCCAAAAACAATCAACTCCTTTTTCAGGAGAAGGAAGGAGATATGAGAAAGAAAAGTAATTACTTCAGCTGTGCACAGAACTCTTGATTAATGTGGAGTCACACGTTACTCTTAAAGATTATGGGAACCAGTATTAATTATTCCTGGAAGACTGGACCCAGGTTTGTTCTGAATGAAAACAAACAAGGCTAGATGGCTACAGTAATAGTTTTTTGATGGTTGTCCAGTGACTGTTGGGTTTTGTTTTATTTTTACTTTGAAACACTCCAAATCCTGTATATTACTTGACAGAATTTTAAAGCATGTTGTAAGATCTTACTTTTGTTGGCCAAGACTAGGGAAGTCACCACTGAATGTATATGTATATTTGTGGGTGGGGGACAAATATTAATATTTATAATTCCATTATATATTTTTCATCTTCCAATGAAACATTTAATATCATGTACTTTCCTTACCTATCACATCTCAGCAGTCCTGAGGTTTGCCAAATAAGTTCTGCTGTACAAGCATCTTAGTTATAGGTGATGATAGTTTGGATGATATGGGTAGACAGTGACTTGCATGAAGCATATGTGTGGGTCAACAAAAGGACCTTTCTTACAATAAAAACCCGATGATTTCCATCCTTTGCACTTCTAAAATTATACATGGCAATTGGAAACTTGTAAGTTGAACCACTCACATAGATTCAACAATTACTATAAATATATTTTGGGGAGATGCATGTAAAAGAAACTTTAGGTGAGACTTGGGCGATAAAGATTTTGGAGATTTGGAGAATGGACTAATGGACAGAGGAGACTGTCCCTGGTACAGAAGGACAGAAAACTAAGGTGGGAACACAAGAAGGGCATGACTACGAACTGTGCTGAATGCGAGTAAGAGGAGAAGGGGAGGAAACAGACAAGGAGAGACAGCTTCTGAAATAAGGGGGAAATATGATTTAGAAGTAAAACCAAGGAAAATATGGACACAGCATATTGCAAAATGGGTTTTTTAAATGTTTGAACTTATTTTAAAATCCCACACTCATCAATATCAATAGAAAGGCAGAAAAGTCTTCTCCTGCATTCTTGAAAAAGGCTTCAGTTTTAAAATTACTGGGCCATAGAGCTCCTATCAACAGCCACTGCTAGCTGCCTACAGAATATCTACCCTTCCATTTCAGTAATTGTATGAGCACTCTTATCACAGAAAGCCAAAGAACTCATCTTTCTATTAGAACCTTGAAGGCCCCAGAGCAGTTTTACTTTCAACAGAAAGGATAGATTTGATTTACTCTATTTATAACAGAATTGAAACAGAGCTGGGAGAGAACTTTTCCTCTTTGTATCAACCTCAGCATTCAGACACACACACCCCAATTTCATTCAGATAAACCTTCCTAAGTCAAATGGCATAAGGTTAGAAAGCAAGCAAAAGTCAGGTCACTTTCCCTGTGTTTCCAATCTATTTTGCCTAAACTAATATCACTGCTGCTGACACATCCTTATTGATTCAGACCCCTCTTGGTGTCTGACATGCTTCCTGTTGGTTGCTTGGTAACAAAAATAGCTTTGCAAGGTAGCCAGGAGCTGACATTCTAGTTTCTAGATGCAACATGTTGTTTTGTAGAAAACATGATTTTTTTTTCAAACTCAAAGTATACGAAATCATAATGTTAATATTGATAATGTATGCCTTCTTGTCAATATCTGACAGTAATGAAAGCACTCCCCACTTAAATGTAAAATGTAGCATATAACACAAGAAAGCATTTGTGGTTCTGTTTGTTTTGTCTCATTAGGTAAAGGTTCCCTTGCTCGAAAGCCAGTCGAATCTGACTCTAGGGTTGCGGTGCTCATCTGCGTTTCAAAGCTGAAGAGCCAGCACTGTCCGAAGATGTTTCCGTGGTCATGTGGCCGGCATGACTAGACACCAAGGCGCACGGAACGCTGTTACCTTCCCACCGAAGTGGTACCTATTTATCTACTTGGAATTTCTTGCTTTCAAACTGCTAGGTTGGCAGGAGCTGGAACTAGAGACGGGAGCTCACTCCATCATGCAGCACTCTCGGGTCTCGAACTGCTGAACTACTGACCTTCCACAGCCTGCAGTTCAACGTCTTAACCACTTGAGCCACCGGAGCTCCTTTTGTCTCATTAGACACTCATTAAAAATTATTGGGGGGGGAAGCATTTCAGCTGTTTTGAATAGTGTTTCTATGACAGGGTTCATTTCCATCTCTTCTCCAATTGGGGTTTTTTTCATTTCATTTCATTTAGTTTAGGAAGTGGATTGACTAGAAGATTGTATAAAGGGAAAATTTCAGAGGGCTGAAGCATTGCTCCAAAATAGCTAAGCCTGAATAAGAAGTAAAACTATGATGCTGTGGCCTTTCAGCCCTTTTCACACCATGTTCCACCAAGTTCCACAGATACTGGATTTCCATAGGGAAGCACAGGCAAGCTTCACTACTAGTGTTCATTTGCTGACATGTGAAAGTACTATATATCAGGAAACCATGCCTTTTCAGATTTTTCAGATTTCCTGATTCACATGGAGAGGTATCTAAATGTGCACACTTGCACTTCTTACCACAGTAAATTGTCACTGAGCACCAAGCACTTCAGCTCCTGCGTCTTGCTGGGAGACTTCTAGCACTGACATATAGACACCTATAATGTGTTTCCCATTGAAATGCTAAAATGACCTCCACATGAAACACTGCTTCAGATGCAGCCATGTAGATTAAATGAGCTGTGACTCCACACTATCACATTTACAAATTCTGCTTTCCAGCAACAATCTGCATGACCATGGCAGATCAAAAATGTGCTCTTCCACCAATGTGAATCACTGCCATATAGTGTTGCCTGAATTACAGTGGGTTAGACATTGCTCCTCCATGTGGCTGGAAGGGTGCCATGTAGAAGACTTTTTTCACTTGTTAAACAGTTTAGACACAAGGAGAATTCTGGAAAAGTAAGACAGATCCCAGAAAATGTAATTCACCCGGGGGAACAACAGTGTTATATCCCCTGTTCTTAAGACATGGGTAATAAGTCATTTGTAGTCATTATAAATTGTGCAGGTAAAGGATTAGCACACAGGCAATGCTTCAGCTTGAGAGATATGTAACACCCATGGTTGGCCTGGGTGGTAAGTCAGGGAGCCCGGGCCCAAGGTGCCCCACTGTAACTACAGGCCTGCCCTGGCATCTCCAAATATAAAGATTTCTGGAAGACAGTGACTACCTAGGAATCTTGGGAGCTGTTAACATACAAAGTAGACACAACTGAGATAGGTGGACAATTTGTGGCTCTGTATAAGGCAACTTCATGTATTCCGTACATACACTAGGGGGAAAGTTCAGCTACTATAGTAGAATTACTTCTTTCAGTGATTCTTTTTGTAATATCTTTCCTCTCAACCTTTCCATTATTTGCGTGTGTGGGGGGGTGTTATGTGCCTGTCTGATAAATCAATGCTTCTTGTAGCTGCTGAAGTGAGCTCTGACTCACAAAAGCTTTTGTTGCCTGAATAAATTTTGTTAGTCTTTAAGTTGCCACTGAGTTTCCTCTTTTGTTTTACTTCTTTCCAGGGGTATGCATTCAGGTATAACTGAGCTAAAATTATACCTGAAATTAACTGTTTCAGTTCAGCTCCGGAAAAACCAAAAAGGCCCAAAACACTTGCAAAATTCCAGGAGTAGTGAAAATGTATCACCTGGAATTTAAGGAGTGTTTTGGGCTTTTGGGGAGATGCAGGATTGGGGAAGGTAAGAGACGAAGCCAGGATGCAAAACAGCTGTTAGCTGGTCAGATAGACCTGGCCTCTACCCAGGGCCTTTTAAATTTTAAAAGGAACAGGACCCAAGTGGCTCTAGACTTACCAGGCTGTTATTGTCCCTGCTGGAGACTTCTCCCCACCACTGGCATCAGGGGTAGCAGAGTCCACCCCCAAGCCAGAAAATTACTGATTTAGGAAATGTCTGCTGTGACAGCCAGGCATTGCAGTAGTCCAGGAGCCTGCTCACCTGCCCACCATTTTCTGATACCATTGGTGGGAAGAACCCTCCAGTAGGGTGATGCCAGCATGGAAAGTCTTGGCCTGGCTTCCTCTCTTTTCCTCCCTCCCTCCCTACTTCTGCTGCCTCAAGATGGGGAGAAAAGAAAGGAATTTTGGGGAATCAAAAAAAAAATCCTGTACCAGTAACACTTCTGGGGGGGGCGGGAAGGATAATGAATACAGTGTCCTACATGCATTCCAGATCCAAAATTATTAAGAAAATGTTTAAAGTATATAGCCCTACTTCTTTGTGTATTCACATACAGAGAGAGTCACAGTGCAGTCTCACAATCCAGTTATGGGCATATGGGTAGTCTGTAGAGGAAAGGTGATGGTAAGAGTTTAAAAGCATTGACCCTTTCACATTCACAATATATATATTTTTTAACAAGGCCCATGCCCGAACAGTCATCATAGGGGCCCTCCCACGTGAATCTTCTTTACATTATAAAAATAATTTTCTCTTTCTTCTTTCTTTCTAAAGAAAGAGGTGGATCACTGAGTAACACTGAAAGTGGGATAAGGATTTGTATCTATTCTGAGTACCTGCAATTATACACCTCCAGCTGAAGAAAGGTCTGAATCACAGTCCCCTTGGCAACTGCAGCCATCCATACAATACTTGCTTTACATCATTCCCAGCCACAAGTGTTCTATTCAGCTGCATATGGCGCAAAGAAACAATGGATTGTTTTCTTTAAAAGAAACTGTGAGGAATCCCCCCCCCAATTATAGCCACTTAAATTGAAAATCCTCTGTGCAGTGGTGTATGGTTCCAACCAATTCTTGATGGGGATTAGGGAAAAGTACGCTTGTCATGAATATATAACCTTATTTACCTTTTGCTTTGTTATACTTTAGCTTTCACTTGCCTACTTGCAAGGGAAGAAAAGGAATCAGTAGGGAAGACTTAAATAATGTCTGAACACAGATCTCTCTGAGAACCCAATTCCCAAACCTTTTTAAATAATATAGTAGTCAATACTTGAAGAACAGCTGCAGGAGCTCATTAGCATATGGTATGCTAATGAGCTATTAGGCTATTAGCATATGCCACGCCCCCTGACATCACTGGAAGTGATGTCAGAAGGGGAAGCAAAAGGGGGGGAAGCATCTTCAAAAGCCTCCCCTTCCCTTCCCCAGCTGGTCTGGGTGGGGGAGCTAAGAGAGAAGGGGTTTAAAGTTTAAACTCCTTCTCATGAGAGTTGGGCCACAGAAGGAGGAAAGAGGGAAGGAAAGAGAGAGAGTAGAGAGAAGGAAAGAAGGAAGGAAAGAGGGAAAGAAAGAGAGGGAAGAAGGAGGGAAACAGGGAAAGGAGGAAAAAAGAGAAGAGAAGAAGGTGGGAAAGAAAGAAAGAAAGAAAGAAAGAAAGAAAGAAAGAAAGAAAGAAAGAAAGAAAGAAAGAAAGAAAGAAAGAAAGAAAGAGAGAGAGAGAGAGAGAGAGAGAGAGAGAGAGAGAGAGAGAGAGAGAGAGAGAGAGAAGAGAAGAATGAGGGAAAGAGGAAAAAGAAAGAAGAAAAGGAGGGAATGAAAGAAATTCAGTGGCAATTCAGCCCCATTATACCCTATGGGCCATTGAAGTCAATGGTGAAAACATAGGGTATATTCTGGGGGCTGGAGGGGAGGGTTTGAGGAGAGGCTCCAAGATCACAGGATAGCTGATGGAGCCTCTCCCCAAGATATCTACCAAGTTTCAAGAACATTGGACCAGGGGTCCAATTCTATGGGCCCCCAAACAGGTTGCCCCATTTCCTCCATTGTTCTCTATGGTGGGAAAAAAGTTAATTTTTTCCCACCATAGAGAACAATGGAGGGAATAGGGGCAACCTGTTTAGGGGCCCATAGAATTGGACCCCTGGTCCAATGTTCTTGAAACTTGGTGGGTATCTTGGGGAGAGGCTCCATCAGCTATTCTGTGAGTTTGGAGCATCTCCCTCAAATCTTCTCCCCTCCAGCCCCTAGACTATACCCTATGTTTTCACCATTGACTTCAATGGCCTATAGGATATAATGGAGCTGAAATTGACATTCGGCTGCCTGAAAGACTCTCCGGGACGCCGGCTGGGGGCGGGGCTTGGCTCCTGAGCTCTCCGAGCTGCGCTCCGGTGCGCTCCCCCCCCCAAAAGACCCCTGCTTGCATTGCTTTAAAACATAGGCATAAACTATGAGGCCCTTTTCCAAGTATTCCCTTCCTTGACAACTTTATTTCAGACCAATCATACAAAATTTTTCCTCCTATGTTTCCTTTACTCTGGATGGTCATTGTGCCAGTGCTGCACCAGCAGAATATAGTCATGGTCATACGACCTCCCATTGGGAAACTGGAACACCTCCAAGCTATTGATCTTGGGGGATTTCAGTGTCCATGTCGATTATGCAGCGGCCTTGCAGGCCAAGGACCTAGTGTAATCCATGGATTCACTGGGACTCTCCCAATTTGTATCGACTCCCACACATCAAGCAGGCCACACACTGGATTTGATTTTTGGGATGAGAATAAATGTGGATCTGGTGGCTGCAGAAACAGTCCCATGGTCAGACCACTTCACCCTGAAGGTCCAGCTAGGTGCACCAAATCCTCCCTGTTTAGGAAGCGAGTGGATTTATGCTTGCCCATAGAGTCAAATGGACCCTAGTCAGCTTCAGGACACTCTGCAGGATCCAATGTCCACTGGTTATTCATTAGATATGCTGGTGCAGTTATACAACTTATATCATTCTTTATACTTCCCAGTGGGAGTAATATCAAATTCAGTGTTTAGTTGTGCATGTTTTAGTATACTTGTAATATATCTACTCACTTTATGCATGATGCATCTCTCTCTCCAGATATATGATAGTATTCCATTTTATATGTTGCATGAATTGTAATTCCTCTGTTATTTCAATAAAATATGAAAATGAAAAGAAAAAGATGTGCTGGTGGAGGACTGGCATTGCCAGCTCTCTGAGGTCATTGACAAAATCGACCCCCAGTGCCCTCTCTGTCCTTGCCCTCTCTGTCCTCGAACCAAAGCAGCTCCATGGTATAACCTGGAACTGCAGAGGATGAAATGGGAGCTGAGACAGCTAGAGCAAGTGTGGCGGCATACCCGTGACAGAGCTGCAAGAACATATTATAGAACATTTATGAGAGACTATGAAATGGTAGTGAAGTCCACTAAGAAGCAGTTCTATGTGGCCTCCATTGCATCTGCAAATTCGCACCCAGCCCAATTGTTTAGAACTATTCAGTCTTTAACTCTTTATCCACAAGGCAAGCAAAATAGTAGGGAACGGGCTTTTGGCTGTGAGGCATTTGAGAAGTCTTGTTGCTCTGCCAGGACCTCCCAACCACAGTTGACACAGTAAAGGAACTGGAAGCCTCTTGTCCATCTTCAGGTCCAACATTGGACCACTTCAACCAACTCTCTCAGGAGGATGTCAACTAGGTCCTGGCTGCTGTGAGGTTGACCACTTACCTCCTTGACCTGTGCCTATCCTGACTGGTCAAAGCCTGTGGGGATGGTATTCAGGTCCTCCTGGGAGAATTTATGAACCTGTCTCTCTCCTCTGGGACATTCCCAGTGGGGCTGAAGGAAGCAGTGATTCATCCACTCTTAAAGAAACCATCTTTGGACCCTGCAGTCCTGTCCAACTACTGCCCGGTTTCTAATCTACCATTTCTGGGTAAGGTGGTTGAGAGAGCAGTGGCTGAACAGTTCCAGGCTTTCTTGGATGAAGCATCCATCCTTGTCCCATTCCAGTCTGGTTTCTGCCTTGGCCAAGGGACAGAGATGGCTCTTGATGACCTATGGGACACCTGGATTGAGATGGGTCAGTATTGCTGCTGCTTCTAGATCTACCAGCAGCATTCAACGTGGTCAACTATGACCTTATGACCCACCGTCTCACGAACATAGGGATATAGGGAATTGTCTTGAATGGTTTTCCTCCATTCTCTGTGGTCAGGGACAGAGGGTGGTGCTTGGTGAGAGGGTCTCCCTGTGATATCCACTGGAATGTAGAGTGCTGTTACCAGGTCTGCCTCCTATCATCTTCGGCAGATCAGGCAACTGGTTCCCTGTCTCCCCCCCCCCAAGGCTTGGATACAGTTATCCATGCAATGGTCACTTCCAGGCTTGATAACTGTAACTCGCTTTATGCAGGCTTGCCCTTGAAGTTGATCCAGCAACAAAAGCTTATAAAGAACAACATTTCCAGTGAAAACTGTTTCTTGATTTGATAACCAGGCTGTTTTCTATAAAGGTTTAGAACACCCAGATCAGTTATACAGCCTGATGTAGTGGGGATATTATATGTTTGCTAGTATGTAAGGGTAGTATCAACAAATCTATCCACATAAGACAACAGGTGGTCCACTGCATTCAGCATTAGATGATGATTCCAAGTTGTTCTAAAGACAGGCTTGCACAGTGTACATCTCAGTAGTCATTCTTGGAAATTATCAAAGCATAATCAGATATCTAGGCAAAATATGTCTAGACTGACTGAAGCAGCATCCTGACACTATTTTGGTTTAACCTCATCCTAGTTCCCCATGTTACTTAATCTTGTTTCTTTTGTGGAGTGTATCCAAGTTGTTGGATTTAGGAATTGATCTCTTATACTCCTTGTGGTGGCTGTGGAGTGGAAGACAGAGGGAGGGAGGTTCTGAGGCGGCTGCCTTCTGGACTGAACAATGATCAGTCCCATACTCTGGCCTCTCCTATAGGTTCTTTAAGTCCCAACCACCCACAATCAAATACAAAGGGGAAGACAAGCTCTGAATAAAGGATTGGTAGCATGTAAGCTATATACTCCCTAAAAGTCTCTTATTTGGAAACCTGCTAGACCAAGACTGTGCTTACATGTGAGATAAATACAGATCATTTTTCTTTAGACATTTGACTCAACAGACAAGACGCAGATGGAAAAGAACAGCAAAGATTTATTTAATAGAAAATACAGTATTTAATAAGGTACATATTATGTGTGGATGACTTCAATATATATATATTAAAACTAGTAAAATAGAGAAACCCTAAAGGGAACCCCTAATAATTCTTATAAAGGGGGGGGGGAGTTTCCCACCCACTTAAGCTGAGGTTGGCTCCCCCTCCCATTCAGTGGAGTTCCATGGCTCTGATTGGCTGACTATTGCTTGGATTTGCATGAAGCCAAAATAACAAAGGTTGGTTTAGAGCCCTGGAGGAGAGGTAAGACTTTTTAAGGATGATTACCACACTCCTGCTTTTTGCATATTAGAGCAATGTTAACAGATTTGAATACATGTTCACTATATAGGAATCTTGAGGACAGCAGCCTTGGAAAGAATTTTCTCCAACTGGCTCATATACTTATGGGGAGATAAATCCTTCTTGTTCTTTATTTGGGCATTTCTTTGTTGATTTATATGTAAACAAATGTGTTTATTTAGTAAATGACTGTGTTTATTTAGTTGATGTCCTACCCTTCTTTGTCCTAGGAAATAAAATAAAATAAAATAACCTAGTTTTTTTAAAAAAAATCTTCTTCCTTTTGGAGACATATTCAGATGAATTATCGTGAGTTTCATAAGAATGATATGTAAATATCCTTGATATTTAAATTCCATACAAGAAGAGTATTGCTAACAGACTGTGTTTGGTTAATCATAGGTAATATGAAAAGGCCTAGACCAAAAAAAGAGGAGTGCTACTATTTTTAGTTCCCAGAATCCTTGAATCCTTTTATGTCATGGCTAAGGATTACTGTAGTCAATACTGGCATCACAGGGACATTTCAGTTTTCATGTGATGTATTTGTTTGTATATAAGACTTGGCAATTACATTTGGTATGTAGAGTTCATAGCTTGGCAGCTCAGGAATGTGTCTGAACAATTCTATAAAGGTTGCCCATGATCCTTTTGGCCCTGTGTGCTTAGCTTTTAACGTGGCACATACTTCTTAAATTGGAGTAGGGAACAGTATGTGAACTGAGGAAACCTAAGGAAAAATGCTGGAAGAAGACATGGGAATATGTCATGATTGACAGAATAGAAGGGAAAAGAAGAATGCAATTTATGGCAAAAGAACAAAATAATCTCAACTAACAACCAAGCCAGTAAGGTCCACAAAAAACTGATATACATGGAACAATAACAAGTAGGTATAACTTTTCTCATCTACCTCTTATGTTTTCCTTCAAAACCAATTTTGTAGAAAGCACTATAAAAGAAAGTTCCCCCTAATTTGCATACTGTGGCCCTTGCAATAATTTCATTTCTGTGGTTGAGATTTTATAGCATTCACAAGGATAGAAATGCATCACTTTTCAAGCTTGCCCCTTTCCAAAGAGATTTTTCTTAGAGCTGAACAATTTTTTTCAGCCTTTACATGTCTCCATGTAGATAGATAATACACTGTATAATACACACTAAGGGAATCATAGTCACAGAAAACTAAACAGCAAAGGATTCAGCTCTGATGTAAATGCTAAAACTAATTTTTACTGATTATTTGTCACAAGTTTTTGTAATTTGCAATAAAGATTTTCCAAAGAATATTTTGTGCAACAATAATTTTTCACCCTTATAATAAACTAAACAGTGTAACTATATTCTGCAATGTATACAGAGAAGTAGTCCAATACTTGGTCACAACTTCAAACACCACTTATGTGGTTTATACAGCAATTCCAAAAACACTCTAAACTCTTAACAATGAAGACATAAGAACTCTCTTTTATGATGTGGCTTCCAGTTCATGCCGTAGTTTTGTAATCTTCATCAGATAATTCTTTTCACCAATCAGGGTAGAAGTAAAGAATTGTCCCATCTTTCCAAAGGTTGTATACAATAAGAACACAAGTATACAATAAGAATCGAAACACCAAACTGAAATGATGAAAGACATATTTCTCATATTGGTAAAGTCTCTCCAGTTTGGTGCAGTGGTTAAGTGCACAGACTCTAATCTGGGAGAACCAGGTTCGATTCCCCACGCCTCCATTTGCAGCTGCTGGATGACCTTGGGCAAGCCATAGTTCTGGTCAGAGCTGTTCTTGAAAAAGCAGCTCTTGAAAGAGCTCTCTCAGCCCTACCTACCTCACTGGGTGTCTGTTGTGGGGAGGGGAAGAAAAAGGAGTTTGTAAGCCGCTCTGAGACTCCAAGTGAAGGGCAGGGTATAAATCGTATTTCCTCCTCCTCCTCCTCCTCCTCTTCTTCTTCCTGGAGGAGAAAAGGAGGTGTTAGAATATATCATTGACAGTAATTCAGAAAAGTATAAAGCACAAGAAGTCTTACACAGTTTTTACTGTCTACTGCACATCTGAATGCATTCTTTTGAAATTTTCATTTATTATAAATACCATATTTTCCTTTTCCAAAATCCTAAAGGCAATTCCAAACAATGTGCACACACAGATACAAAACCGTGGATAAATATCAAACTAACATTTTATAATTTCAAAAGTGGGTATAATGAGAAGGGAGGGGGAGTCCCGTCCCCCCGACAAGCCCTCTCACAGGAGGAGGAAAGGCTGAGCTCCTTTCTGTCAAGTTTTCAGCCCCAGGAATGAGAGGCAGCCCACTTGGTTTTCTTTTTTAGGAGAAGTTGGCCTTTCTGAAGAATAAACTGGAAGCATGCAATAGTAAATAGTTAACTGAAGAATGTCCAATGTTATGTTAATATATGTATTGTAACTAATATGAGTATGGAATGAAGAATTTAGGGGACTAAATGGAATTACATGTAACGGGTGGTAACAAGACAATATGATTTCAGAATATAAAATAATCCTTGTTTAGTAATTAGGTAAAATAGGAGTTAATAGATAAGCCAGAAAACAGTTTCTATTAATAAAGCGGGTGAATAATATGATAGACCGTAGGAAAATAAGATTAATATTTTGTATTATTGTTCGCTATAGAAATTAATAAACTGTGAATTTTAAAAAAGGAGTGCAGAAGCCATATCCAACCTTTTTAGCCCAAAAGCAACACTATATCTCTCATATTGTTCACAAAATCACATTAAAAAATTGGCCTTGTCCAACCATAACCAAGGACAAAAATAGGAGATGATATTATCAGAGATCTAGATATTAATTCAGATATTAGATTCTCTGCAACGTCCAGAGATAGGAAGGTAGTGTTGTACAATGGTTAGAGCACCAATGTAGGATGAAGTTGTATGTATTATATTCTTCTCATCCTTGATCGAAGGAGTATAGATCTTATTCTTTTGCTGTCTTAAATGACATGCTAAACTTTTAGTCAGTCTCTGACCACTTTCCCAATATCACTGGCACAAACAAGTTAAAGCATATTCTGTGCTTTTAACAGTTCCCAATAAAATCTGGTGTGGTAGATGTAGCAAACTTACTTAAAAGTTATTTCAATCTATCAGAGTTATTTCTTTCATTTCTCTAAGCTGTTTCTTATGAGAAGTGTATGCAATTATTCTCCCTCTGATAAAAGCTTTACAGGCATCCCATTGAATGGCCTGAGTATTAACTGTTTCTTGATTCATATTTTAAAATTCTGATAACTGCCATCATCTGATTTTTAAAAGTGTCATCATTAAGAAGAGAAATCAAAGGATTTCAGTTCATAATCAGAAATAAAAATAATATCTATATCACAGGCAATAACCTATGGCATGAGAGAAGCTGAAACAAGAAAGTAGTCTAACTGGAAACAATTATGATGCACAGAAGAAATAAAAGTATAATCTCTGTCTATTGGGTACAGTATACACCAGGGATCAATCAACCCTAGTTCAGCCATATAGGCTTTAAGTGCTGATCATGCCAGAGAACATGCTTTGTGTGAATTGTACAGAAAAGACAAAAGAATTTACTGGAAAAGATTTGGGAATATTTTTCTTTCACATTGACCTTCCATATTTAGATATTATTCAGCAACAGATGCTTGCTGAGCCTTTATGCATGGGTGAAAAAATGGTGGTGATAATGAATATGAATAATGGCAGATCTCCAGATGGGTTGCCTATTGAATGGTATAAAACCTTTGCAGATTTCTTAATTCCAAAACTTTATCAATTATATGATGAGATTTTTTGAGTCTGGCCATTTTCATTATATGATGCCTATATCACTGTGATCCCTAAACTCAGGAAAGACCATACCCGATGTGCAAATTTCAGCCTATTTCTTTGATGGATGTAGATGCTAAGTTATTAACTGCTGTTCTTGCTAACAGATTCCAAAAGGTTGTTACAACTTTGGTATGTGTAGAGCAGGTAGGATTTATATGAGGCAGGCAAAGCTCTGATAATCATAGGCTGGTACTGATCTGATTGCTTTAAATAGTAGGAGACCTGATCAAGTTGCCATTCTCTCACTTGATGCTGAAAAAACTTTTGACAAAATATATAGGAAATTTATCTTTGTTACATTGACTACATTTGGTTTTCCTCACTTTTTTTTTTTTTTTTTTGAACGGATTAGAATTCTTTATTCATCTCCCAGATCCAGGGTGCTTACTAATGGCATATTTTCTGTGCCATTCCCTCTTAAGATGGGTATTAGGCAGGGTTGCCCTCTCGCTCCTCTTATTTTTAATATATGTTTGGAACTTCTGGCTTGACAAAATAATAATATTTGACAAAAATAATAATATTCATTAGACAAAATAATAATATTCATGGCTTTGTACAAGGCTCTTTTTGTAGCAGGAACTCCTTTGCATATTAGGCGACACACCCCTAATGTAGCCAATACTCCGAGAGCTTAAAGTAGCCCCTGGAAGAAGAGCTCTGTAAGCTTTTGGAAGATTGGCTACATTAGGAGTGTGTCGCCTAATATGCAAAGGAGTTCCTGCTACAAAAAGAGCCCTGGCTTTGTACATAACTCTTTGGAATTTAACATTATTCTTTATGCAGATAATCTTTTATTATTTATTTTGGAACCCTAGTCTTCCATTCCTTCATTAATGAATATGCTTAATATACCTTTGGAGATTTGGCTGGATATTTGAATAATTGGGCAAAATCCGAGTTGATACCATTGGGAGACAATATATCACAGAGTGTATTTGCCTGTGGACATTTTCGTATCTTGGAAAACTGATTCCTAAAGATATTACACATATGATTATGCTAAATTTTAACAAACTAATTGAACAGATTGGCAACTTTAAACTTGTCTCTACAGGGCAAAGTTAACACATTCTAAATGAATATTATACCTAGTATTATTTATATCTTATGTGCAATTGCTTTCTATATAACTTGCAGATATATTCATAAAAATAGTATTTTGTCTTGGAAATTTATGTGGGGTTTAAAGTGGATGCAATTTCCAGTCAATGAAGGATGATTTGGTTTCCCTGATCTTAGGGGGTTTCTTAATCATTGGGCATACTTATTAACTTGTACTGATTACTCAGATTGTTTCTTGCAGTTGGACTATCCATCCTGGGCTCTTTTGAAGGCTCTTGTCTGGTACGCTTCTCTAAATGGAATGCATAAGGGTCTGCTTATGCTACAGTTTACCTTTAAATTGCTTTTACAAGCCGCACCATGCATGAGTGAACCTGGAAGCAATATGAGGTCACACATCTCCAGCACTTTGAATTAGCACCAGAACTTTAAGGGCTCTCCAGCTATCACCTGGAGATTGGCAACAATGGTATTCCAGAAAGAAATGGGTTGTTCAGAGGCACCCAGGCAGACTATGGCATTGTATCTGTCTGAGGTCCCCCTCTTCCTTCTTCTCAGACCCCACCCTCAGCAGGTTTCATCCCTAAAATATCCTGGAAGTTTCCAACCTGGAGCTGGCAACTCTATGTCCTTTGCAGGCAACCATCAGTCTACCTTTATCTGTCTGTCTGTCTTCAGGTTTACATCTCCCCCCCCCACAGCCCCTGTCTAGGGAAAGGGCTGTCTTTCCCTGCAGTACGAACCAAAGCAGCTGATATCATTCTCCTCTCCCCCTTATGATCCGCACAACAACCCTGTGGGGTATGTTAAGGTAGAAAGTCTGTGAATGGTCCATAATCCCCCAGGCAGCTTTTATAACTTGAATCTGGGACCTGCACACCATCCTCTGAAGCACTCTCAGGTACATATCTGTGGCAGTAATGGAGTGACTGCTGGCACCTTTTCCTATCATTTTTTGCTTTGTGGTACTCTGCTTGTTGTGTGATCTGTCTTTTTTGTGGTGTGGCATGGTTGTGTTATTGGGTTTGTTTCTTTTGAAGGGGAAGTGATGTGTTGTGAGTGAGGACATATTTTACACCAGGCTGCATATGCAACTGACAGTTCCAACTATCTTGCGGGGGGGGAGTTTGAGGTGCAGAATGGAGTGAAGTCCAATCAGCTTCCATATGCAAATGACCTTGAAACACTGGTCCAATCAGAGAAGAGTGGCCTAGGCTGCAGTGGGTGGGAGAGAACTCAGGCAACACAGCCAGTGGATAGAGGCACCTTGTGACTGACACATCACAGAGCCAACTGATTTTGGTGGGCATAGAATGTTGCCAGACTAAATTGCAATTATGTATAAGGAGAGATGGGGACAATTCCCATAGGGTATAATGTAGCCGAATGAATTTGGCAATCCCAAGTATTTCCCAAATCCCAATATCATACCAATATTGGGGTTCGAGAATATCAGGAAGTATCAATATTTTTCAGGTTCAGTATACCTGAACCCGAAAAATGCCATTTATCTGCACACCCCTAGCAGCAGCCATTGTGTCTTTTCCCCTGCCACTCGGAAATGAGGACACCTTGACAGCCCCGAGCTGGGCATGCCCCATGTAAGACCTCACTCCAAAATCCCTTAATGGGATCCCCAAAAACAGTGGAAATGGGTATGCAGGAAGATGGTGCACTATGGGGAGTTAGAGGCCCAAACGATGAAGGCTGTTGCCACTACTACTACTGTAGCCACCGTAAAGTAGACAAACCAGGAGGCCAGGAGAGGGTCATGTGGTCTTCTGAATGAGGAAGGGTGCTAATGGTATTGCAACTACTGCTGAGCACTCAAGCCAGGAAGCCAGGGGAATGTCATATGTCTCCCACACCTGGCAGCCAGTGCAGCTAGCAGGCACTTGCTGCAACAGGACAAGGACTGGGGTCTGCTCACTAAACTCCACCACATGCATTGTGGCTCTGCAGCTGTTCCAACCCCTCCCCTCTGCCTCACCAGAGGTCCATGCACTAATCAAAGAGGTCTCTTGGTCCCATTCTTCAGCTGAATCCATGAGCAAAGTGGCTAGGCAGGGTGATGGGGCCCACTAAATCCCCAGCTGCTGGCTGAGACCCACCAGCCACATCAGGCTTCACCTGATTGGCCAGGTCCAGGGGTGAGAGAAAGAAGGGAGTCCATGCTGCCATGGCAACCTCCCTAGACACAGCCCACCATGCCACCCACAAGTGCAGTAATGCATCCTACCTGCAAACTAAGTTCTGAGGTCCATGCTTACCACTAATAAATGTCCCAAATACTTAAAATCAATGTTTGAACAGAAGTTCCAAAAGTTCATAAGGGGGGAGGAGCTGAAAATGGTGCAAACTACAAATTTAATACAAAGAAAAGTATGTCCTTTAGCTCTAGAGACAAAGCAAATTGGAGTTTGCCAACCTCATTCCACTTCGGTATCCAGGAAAACTGTGTTTATTGTCCTGTAGATGAGAACGAACTTGACAATGGGAGGAAAGGAGGTGGAAAAGATCTGCCAATAGAAGAGAACGAAGGAGATCATGTCACTAGAATTCCTCAAAAAACTACCCTCAGCATAGCAATAGCTGCAGCACGGGTAGTAAATATTTATTACTACAACACAGAAATAGTAACAGTGACTTCAGAGATTCCTCAGTATCTCAGTTTTCCTCCACAATCCAAACTGTGGCTGGCTGCTTTGTGTGTGTTTGAGAACATCCAGGACTGAAATAGTACAGATCAATGGCACAGAGAAAACTTCCATACAGTTTATGAACTTTTTGTGTTAATATGGTGTATACATTGTCCACAAAGGCCAACTGTTGAAGAAAGACCTCTCTGAGTCTTTCTAAGCAAGCTTCAGGAAGAGTTGATGGTGTTTAATAATAAGAGTATTTAATGCTGGGGTCCATTAAAGAAAGACAGACCTGACCTCAATCAGGATGAAGCTGGTGGAATGCAATCATTGCTGAATTTAACTCTTCTCCCAGGCTGACCTGGATACATCCTCAAGTCTCCATAGAGAGTGGTGTAAAATATAACAAGACCAATGTTCCCTCTAAGCCGTGGAGTCTTGTGCGCAAAAATTCTCTGCTTTGTGAGCTACTAGCATTAAAGTTGTGAGTGAGCAATTTGGCTATTGCATAATTTTTTTGCTCTGAGCTAAGACAAAAATGCATGAGCCGGAGGCTAAAAAAACTGTGAGAGAGCTCACACTAACTCAGCTTAGGGGGAACACTGAACAAGACCTGCTCCCGTCTCTTCACGATATATCAGTAGTTCCTCCATTGTCTATTGCAATATATGGCTATCTTGCAGTCTAATGTAGCAAGCACAGAGACCGATGCAAGAGATGAGAAAGAGCAACTGGTGCTATGATATGGGAAGGACAATAAAGAGAAGGCTATATCTCCTACTTGGTTCCAGACATGTCATCAGTTCCATATGACTAGCTAAGCATTCTTCGGGAAAACATCAAAGGCAGTTAATGGCACTTTGTGAGCGTATGTTTAAAAATTTCTCTTACTCACTAATTAGATGGGGGGAATACATCATGCATGTCAACTCTCAATTTCCTTGCAACCTTTTGGGCGATTGTAAGTCAGACTGTATTTTAAACATGCACAATTCATGCTATCATCTCCTTCCATAGATGGAAGCGGAATGTAACATAACTGTGTTATTTCAGACAAAAAAACAACACCCAAATCAGTCACTACGGAGAAGTATTGAGAAATTTCAAGCTTGGGCACAGTTAACTAAGTACCTGGATTTTTACTGACTTTTTTGTAATTTCTCTTTTGATTGTGAATAAACACCAACTAAGGGGGGGGGGGCATTATGTAAAACAATTTCTTTGGGAAGGAACTTGTACAGTCTTATATATTTGTTTTATTAATTTTAGTTAACAAATAAGAATGAATTTAACATATTGTACATGCATGTGACAAGAACAAAATGAAAATGAAAACAGCAGAAATTCCATGCCCAAGTTTTAGAAAAAAGCAGATTGAGCTTCCCCCACCCTCCCTTATGTTTTCATCCTCTTTGTCCTAAAATTTCACACTGTTGGCTCTCTTGTTAATTTACTGTGATACTTTAAGAAACAGAGAAAGCTGTTATAAATCCTACAGATAAAAGAGGAGCTGTAGGAGGCTGGAAGACAGATGACAGTTATATTACAGAGTAGCATGCCGTGTGGCAACCTATTTATATTATTTAGACAGTAGAGAAAAGCCCAAGGCAATGAGGTCAGATCAATTGGATTCAGTCTACATAAGGTCAGCTGTGAACCTATGATCTGCATTTCAATGTATCCCCAGCTTTTAGAAGCAATAGAGTTGACCATAATCCATATCCATTTTTACTACAGGTATACAAGGGATCTAACGATGTGTGGTAGTATAGTAAGAGGCAACAAAGAAAAGTTATTCTCTGTTTGACTGAGCAAATACCTTCCTTGGGATCTCTTTGATCTTGGAGAACGTGCATATGAAGCAGTGGGTGGATGCTGCCTACACTCCTCAGACTGGAGCACAAAAATGAGAAGGTTATAAAAGCTTGAAAGTGCCTTATACTGAGTTACGCTGTTGGTCATCTATCCATCTCTGTTCTGACTGGAAGTAGCTTTTGAGGGTGCAAACCAGAAGTTTTTCCCAACTATGCTACTGGTAACTGGGTATTGAATCTCGTACCTTTTAGACACATAGCATATTGTTCATTATTGTTCATTGGAAAACTGGTCTAAGGAGAATTGTTAAATTATCTTTTGAGTAAGTATGTATATTTTGACAGCTGGGGAAATGGTACATCTGTTATAAGTAATAGGTATGTCATAGAAATGTATTTTCAGTTTCACAGCTAGAAGAATATCAGACATCCAAGGAAGCAGGAAGTGAATGCGGCACTGAAGCTGGCCATGTATAGCTGCTACTCCCTTACGGTGCTTTCCTTTGTTTTCCTGTGGAACTTTCACTTTTTTGAAGCATCTACTCTCCTGAAGCATCTTATACAGAAGATTAGTGAACTTTACTTGGATTTTGTCTTATGTATTAAGTACTGTTGGATCCTAACCGTTTAAGAAATTATAAGAGTGTTTGCATTGGAGAAATATTTGAACAGTTAAGAATTGTTAAAATTGTCTTGGATAATATATTCTTTCTCCTTCTGTTCATAAGTTATTCATGGAGTGTTTGTGTTTTGATACAACCTCCTCCCGTGAGCTCTCTTTTGGATATGTCATGAAGACATTGGCTGACAAATCTAATTGATGCATCTGGGGTTGATGCCTTGGATATTTACAGAAGAACTAACCATTAAGTCATGCCTGAAAATGACTGCGGCTATTATTTGCTGGGTAGGTGGTAGCCTCTTTGTAATAAATTTAGCCATCTCATTTCATGCCTAATAGACCCATAAAAAGTCATCAACACATTTTACCACTAATCACCTCAATTGTTCAAGAGAAAAGCAGAAAAGGATTGAAGGCTTACAGGTGGTTTCTTCAGGTCAAAAAAACATTAATGTAACAGGGAAGAGTTCTGTCTCAAGAGTCATTATTGGTTGTTGTTTTTGCTGTTGTTGCTTATCAGTTGACCTTTATATTTAGTTTATCTAACATAGTGATATTGCAACCTAGGATTTTTCCTAGGAATTTAGGGTGAGATATATTGTTTCTTTTTCCACCTGTTATCCTTATCACATGAAGTAAGCAGACTGAAAAGCAGTTACAAACCTATGAAATAGGTAGACTCATGGCTCTTTTAGGAACTCCTTTGCATATTAGGTGACACACCCCTAATGTAGCCAATCCTCCAAGAGCTTACAGAGTTCTTCTTACAGGGCTACTGTAAGCTTTTGGAGGATTGGCTACATTAGGGGTGTGTCGCCTAATATGCAAAGGAGTTCCTGCTACATAAGAACATAAGAAAAGCCAATGTTGAATCAGGCCAATGGAACAGAAAAGGGGAGGGAAGAAAACTGAACCCAAAATAAAGAATTCAGTACCTGAAAAGGTTAGTCCAAAACAAAAGAGGGCCAAATTTAAAATCCACTTAAAAAACATACAAAAACATACATGTATTTATTAAACACAGATTAAAACATTATATAGGGGCCCATTCATACCTCATAAAGAATTGTAAAAATATACAAGGGCTGATAAAATAGACCTGACGCGTTTCGGCCTTAGCAGGCCTTCTTCAGAGGTCTAATACAAAATGCATATGGAACACATTGGCTATTATATAAACAGAAATGCATACAACCATACATACATAAAGTTTGAAATCAATAAAGACCAGAAAACAAAGGAAAGTTTAACCACTGAGCAAGGAAGAAAAATACAAAATTGCAAATGAGGCCTCCAGTACAATCACATGTCCAGTGGTGCTCCTTTCTGGTCAATTATATATTTTTTTCAAAGATTGTATGGCCAATTGTTCCATAAAATGTTCCTTCAATTAAAAGCAGTGTTGGTCAAAAGAATGTTGGACCTATATTTTGACCAACACTGCTTTTAATTGAACATTCTAGTTGTCCTTTTCTGCACTTTTTCCAAAGCTATAATATCCCTTTTAAGGTGTGGTGACCAGAACTGTACACAGTATTCCAAATGAGGTCACACCATTGATTTATACAGGGGCATTATGATATTGGCTGATCTGTTTTCAGTACCCTTCCTAATAATCCCCAGCATAGCATTGGCCTTTTTTATTGCAGTCACACACAGTCGTGACATCTTCAGTGAGTTATCTACTATGACTCCAAGATCTCTGTCTTGGTCAATCTGCCAATTCAGACCCCATCAACGTGTATTTATATGTTCATTGACTTCAATGGATGTAAATGGGTGTAACTCTGCTTAGGATTGCATTGCTTGTATCCAAAGTACAAAAAGATACAAATTACATCATGTTGCCTCAGTGCTATTTTCAAAAGAACTAGTGGCAAAAACTGTACTCCACTCATTGGCAAAACCAAGCTAGAGAATGTCAGATTACCACAACCACCTAGAGGGGGAAAAACAAAATTAGCCCTAGTACGGCATTCTGATATTACAAGAAGGGGGACCTGCTACTTGGGGGGGGGAGAAGCTCCATGGGAGGAGAAGGAAGCAGCTGCAGATGAGCCTTCTCCCCTGCCCCCCCATCCCCAGCACCCACAGTAAGGCTTGCACAATCCAAACCTTCTCCCTCCCCCCGGCACTGGCAGCGAGGCCTGAACTCAGCCTGCCAAGTTTTCTCTCTCCCCCTCCCCTAGCAGTGGTGGCAGTGAGGCCCGGCTGGTCCGTCGAACTTTCTCCCTCCCTCTCTCCCATCCCAGTGGTGATGCCTGACCGGCCCACCAAGCTTTATCTCCCCCCCCAGCAGTGGTGGCGGTGGCAAGGCCTGAGCTCACCCCACCAAACTTTCTCCCTCTCCCCTGAGTGGCAGCGGTGACAAGGGCTGAGCAGCTTACAGGGCTGAGCACCACCCCCAACCCCTCCGTGGCAGTGGCTGCTGCAGCAAGGCCATTCTAAGAGCATTCCCTGCCCCTGCTCAGGGAACACTCTTTTACTTTTGGGGGCATTTAAATATCCCCTGCATATTTTTCCAAGTTTTCAGATTTTTCTGCACATCTGGGGATTGCCCCAAATGTGCAGGAAAATCTCCCTGCCCTCCAGGTGCCCTCGATGTGCGAATTTAGATATCCGCATGGAGGGGGCATGTTGGGAATTAGATATATAGGTGATACCTTTTAGTGTGTCAGATGAAGATGGGTAGCAGTATAAAAGAGTAAGAGTATAAAAGTATAAAAGATCTATAGCAGTATAAAAGAATAAGAGTCCAGTCCACCTTAAAAACTAATAAAATCTGTGTTAGGGGATGAGCTTTTGTGAGTGAGCAATGACTCGTGAAAGCTCATACCCTGCCACAAAATTTGTTAGTCTTTAAGGTGCTATTTGGACTCTTACCCTTTTTTAGTGTGTCAGCCATTCACAAGTATCATTATAGATGCCAACAAACATGCATGTTTGCAAGGTACTGAATAAGAATACATTTATGCAGTACATTTATACAGCAGGTTTGTATACTGTTAATATGTCCTATTTGTTTTTTGACAAATTATAAGATTTAGGATATGAGTTTGTGCCTATAACTTGCAATTCTATTATATTTGGAAGATCAGGTAGTATCTTAATACAACTACAGTCCTATTTAATGTTTAGTTGAGAGAAAATACCACTGAAATTAATTAGTCATGACATATAACCCACCTAAAACATTGCTTGAGCTAAGGAAAAGCCACCAGTGAACCACCAAGTTTGAGGACAGTTTGCTATTAGTTAAGCATTAGAGGCAAAATAGGTACAGGGATATGATAGCAAGGATTTCAACACCATTGTTTTGTTTTGTCTTTGAGCTTCGCTTTTCAATACGAATTACAAGATGAGCTGCTACTCTGTTCTCTTCTAGCTTGGCTGTCTGACTTGGATAGGGCAGTGCTGCATGTATCCTTGTTATTCTCGATTGGATTCACTGGAGCATTTCCATGGATGGAAGAATTTCTGGCCATCGAGGGCAGCTTTCTCACCTCCTTCCTCCTGCTGCAGCAAAAAAGAAACGCCCCCTAAAAATGCAGTTCCTTGGTGTCTGCTCTCTCTCAAAAGCAGAATTTGAGTGGGCATTTCTTCCATGGAAACACTCTGGAGGGTCCAAGGCTCTGTGTTTTGTTACAAAGGTTGAAACCTACCTATAGTTGTCTAGAGCATATGATGCTCTGTCCTCACCCACACATTTATTTAATACCAATGTTTTAGGCTCAATAAAGAACAGTGATCCAGTCCCTCCCCAGCTTACAAATCTATATTAGCTGAACAAAATAATATGGCTGAAATATCCACTATTGGCAAAAGACAGGTAAGGGGGGGGAAATCAGATAGTAGTGCAGTATACAAAATTGAGGCCATGATGACTGAGAAAATGCTTGCTGAAAAAGTGGCATTTGATTTTATTTTTTTTAAGGCAGGAGTGGGAAATGCTTCCATGAGAGAAGGAGCAGTCATGGTAGTGAGATAATAGAGGTTGATGGTGAATAGTTTGTATACAATGGGAAACATTTCACATTTATTTTAACAAACCAGAACTTACCAGAGGCACAAGCCAAAAGGCAAGAGGCTAAAGAGTATATTTAGAGTAGCATTTGGTCAGTATAGGTTCTTGCTTGTCTGTGGTTATTCACATGTTCTACAAAGGAACAGACCTCAAAGATATCTTAATGGGTATATATGCTTCATCATGGCCACAGCAGGGCCATGCTGAGAATGAACAGTGGTATTGTTATTTTTGTCATGGACACAGCATATTCAAAGGCAATTGGAAGCCTAGAAAAGTTTGATAATGTTGACTATATCTGCACTTTCCTTCTTGAAGAGGGAATTTTAGGATTGAGTCTATTGAAAGAGAGTATGGATATAGCAAGAAAAAATGAAGAAAAAGGATGGGGAGTGTAATTTCAAGAGTGAAATCAGAATATTCCTGAAGGATAATGTACCATTTAGCAATAAAGCACATGAAAGACCAACTTGATTGCTTTTTTGACCAATTTGCAAAGTCGCTGAATCATAAAAATAAGAGATAGGAAATGTCTATTAGATCATCTACGTCATTCCCCCTCCAATGTAGGGTGAAATTAAGAAAAGAACAATATATGCTGTATGTTTGGAGAACCTCTATAAAAGTTTGAACTAAAAGACTGGGAAAATGTTCCGTGGAAAATGGTAGAAAGTGCACTCCTGAAATCTCTAAAATTGCACACCCAAAGAAGGAAAAAACAGGCAGCATCAGACTTGTACTTTCGTCTTAAACATGTCTTGCTCCCACAAAAAACCACCCATTCAGTCCTGTTAGTCACTAAGAGTGGAAAATAGTTTGACAATAGAACCAATTATCTGGGGGAGAATCATTGTCCTGTACCGGAGGTCTTCCAGCAGAGGTTATAGAACTATCACGAATGCTCAAGCTTTGGATTTCCTGCATTAAGCAGGGCCTTGGGCAGTAGCCTAAAATACTTCTTCCCACTCTAGGGCTTGTGCATCCAAAATCCCTTCCTCCAGATTTTATATCCCCATAAATCTTCAGTCATTGTACATCTTGAAGCGCAGAGAGAATCCATCTTTGATATCAAACCAGGGAATCATGATCAGTCTCCTCAATGTTTGAGGAAGCAACCCGATTCCCTTGAGAACCTCGTCATGACTTTTCTGTGATTTCTGTGAGAACCTCCTAATCATGACTTTTCTGTGATTCTGTAAGACAACAACATTCCCTATATATGATTAATGAGCAATATTTGGAGGACAATAACTCAACTAGAGAGGACTCAGGAATATCCCTGACAACGTGAACTTCTTCAGAAACCTAACCAAATATTTAATCAGGCTGAATAATTTCATATCCTGGCTAGGAATGATCAAACACCTGCCAATTTGGCTCACTTCCTGTTCATCAGGTGGTGATCAGACAGCCAATTAATCGACAGACTGCTCTGATGTTCAGAGCATGTTTGTATGTAGGCTATTTCCAGCCCTCAGAAGCCCACTCCCAGCTGGTTTCTGATCTCTGTCTGTGGAAATTTTGCTCTGTACCTAGCACAGTCTTTTTTTTTAAGGAGCAGAGGATCAGGAGCCATATCCCAGATGATCAACTTGATGTTAGGCTCTTCTAATCTCCTGTCCTGGAAACTTTGATCCTTCCCATTTGCAGCAAATCGGGGGGGGGGTGATGAGAAGCCCAGCTGATTTCTTTTCTCATCTTACTACCCCAAACTGTAGACTTGGGCTGTCCAGTTTGCAATGCAGAGATTAAAACTGTTGCACCTGTCTCTGCCCAGTTTGGAGAGGAGGAAAGAGAAATGAGCTATCCCTTTTGCAATGCAGAGACTGAAAGAATTATACTTGTCAACACCCAGCTTGGAAGGGACAGAAGAGAAGCAGACTTGAGAGAAGGAGTGGCAGGTGGCTGGCTGGGGGCTCTCCAAGTGGGCAAGTGCACCAATACACTCCTCCACCATTGCCTTCCCTCCCTGCCTACAGGGTGACAACTACAGCCTACAAGGTGAGTGAATGGGGGGTAGTGAGTGGGGGAGTAGGGGTCCAGGCTGGGGAAGACCCCTCTGTGGGGGAAGATGAGGAAGAGGCCATCAGATGCAGCTGGATGAAAGGGGCACTTAATTTAACTTATTTTAACCAAATCAATAAGGTGCCCCCTGAGAAATTTAAAGGCCCCCCGACATAAGAAATCCTGGTTACGGGCCTGACTACAGCACTTATAGGCCCGAGGTCCAGGGGTGGAGAGGAGCGTGGTGGTGTTGGCAGTCCCAACCAGAGGACATCTCCAGCAGCAACTCCAGGATGAGCACAGAGCCAGCCCTTTGGCTGGCCCACCAGAGCACCAGCGCCATGGAGCTGGCAGCTCAGACCCAGTCCCAAGGTATGTTGGCAGCTGGGACAGCCAGGGAAAGAGATGGAGGGCCATCAAGGGCCAGGTTGGGGGCAGTGGGCATATTCGTCCTTGGGGAGAGTTAGGAACCAGGGAGGGAGGGAGGGGCCATCACTGAGCAACCCCAGTGGAAGAAGACTGAGAAAGCAGGCAGGACAGGGCCAGGCAATCACAGGTGAGGGGAAGGGTGGAGCCTAAGGGGGAATGGGGAAGATAAAAGGGAACAGTTTGACAGAGGTTGAGGAGTACGGACAAGCTGGGTGCCAGAGGCTATTCTTGAAAAGACACAGTGCAGAGGAAGACTGAACCCCTTTCCTCCCTTTCTGAGACCTCTTGTGGCTCTTGAGGGGTATGAAGGAGAAGACAGCAGGCAGCAGACCACCCAGAGGCGCAGGGGGCTTGACATCCCACTTCAGGACAATCAGATTGCAAATTCTACTTTCTTTTTGTCCTTCCTCCTATTATTGTTTTTTTACATTCAGTCCCATCTGATCCCTGGCAGGCTGGTGCTATGGCCTACAGCTTCCTCCTGACCTCGACTAGGGAGTCCCTCTCTCCAGCCAAACCTCATTCCCCCACCTATTCTCCACATTTTTGTGTCCCTAGCAGGATGTACCTTTCTTTGATCACAGTTGGTTTGTTTCCTTGGACTAGCCAAGTGGGAGTAACGCATTAAAAAGGTAAAGGTTCCCTTGCTCGAAAGCAAGTCGAATCCGACACTAGGGTTGTGGTGCTCATCTCCGTTTCAGCTAGCACTGTCTGAAGACATTTCCGTGGTCATGTGGCTGGCATGACTAAACACCAAGGTGCACGGAACACTGTTACCTTCCCACCAAAGTGGTACCTATTTATCTACTTGCAATTTCT
Source organism: Gekko gecko (assembly GCA_029375565.1). Lineage (NCBI taxonomy): Eukaryota > Metazoa > Chordata > Lepidosauria > Squamata > Gekkonidae > Gekko > Gekko gecko. The sequence continues at coordinate 148,230,532 of JAPDNY010000003.1, forward strand.
TGCTTTCGAACTGCTAGGTTGGCAGGAGCTGGAACTAGAGACAGGTGCTCACTCCGTCATGCGGCACTCTCGGGTCTTGACCCACTGAACTATAGACCTTCCACTAACCACTTGAGCCACTGCAGCTCCAATAACACATTATTTAGGGTTAAACTCACTACATTTGGACACAAGGAACTTGAAAAGTGAGTTTTTTATTGGGTTGCCACAGGTTACTGTATTTTATCACTGAAATGCCTGGACCTGTTGTCTTTTTTTTGGGGGGGGGGCTGCAAAGGGAAATTATTTTACTTTTCTACTCCACTGCTGGCCTCTGCATAGTCAGGAGACAGCCAGAGAACCTCCCCCTCCATGCACCCCAATTAACTCTTAGCATCCTTCTTTAGCTGTGCCCTGAGGCCCTCTTAACTTTCCTGCTACTCATTTTCTAGTATTTTCTAGTATTAACCAAATAACCCTACACTGTCTCCTAGTCTACTTTCCGAGGGAATTCCTGTAAACCTGCAAACTAAGGTTGCTTTAAAGTCCAGCTAAATATCCCCGTGGTCTAATTTTTTGAGTGGTCCCTGAACTGGAGCAAACCAAACAGCCTGGCTTAGCTGTGGCTCATCAGAGCTTTGGAGCCAACCAGAGTGGCTAAAGTCAGCACTTGGATAGGAGGCCACAAAGGAAGACCGGGGTTGCTATGTAGAGCAAGGCAATGGCAAACCACATCTGCTCATCTTTTGCCTAGGATGTCACATTGATGGTGTAGCCATAAATCAGTTGAGACATGATAGCATCCTCCATTGTTTGCTGGGTGTGGGGGGGTGTTATATGCTTTCACCAAGGCAAAGAGTAGCCAAAAACACAAGAGAAGGCAAAGCAACCCCTGATCAAAAGCCTCTCAAAGCAGACATAACCAAAAACCTCAGAGAACCAATGCAGAACTAAGGAATCCCGGCAGAACAATGGGACAATGTGGCAAGCCTAATACAACAAATGTACATCTCAAGAATCCAATCCAGTGTCAAAGCAGAGAATTGTCCGAGGCAAACCAAAAAAGACCACTGTGTAAGCCCAACAAATGTAAAATTAGAGAATCAGCCAATAGACAGCCTGAGAACTGAAGGCCATGTGAAACTCAAGAAACAACCACAAAAAGCAAACCTAACATGAAGCAACTTGTGCAAAGAATACAGTGTTGCAAGATTAACAAAACCAGTCTAAAAGACAAAATCAAAGTGAAACCATTACAGCAAGCTGATACCAAGCCCTAGGAAGACACAGACACACTGGGAAAATAAAGAAAAAATAGTCCTGAGAGCCTTAAAATGCTCATTGACTCCAGATCTTTCCAGTTAATCCTGAATATTTCTGGGATTTTTCAGGACCCATTTTCCAGTATCCCAGAAAATCCCAGATACCATCTGGAGACCTGAAATAAATAAATAAATAAATAAATAAATAAATAAATAAATAAATAAATAAGTAAAGTGGATTTTTAAAAAAGAAAATGAAACCACTTGTTTTCAGGTAGGGGGGAGAGGGAGTGGTTTAACTATGACAGTCCAATCATTGAAACTCAGGCTGGAGGTGGGTGGGAGTGGGCAGGACAAAAAAAATGGACAAAAACATTGCATAGGAGGGGAAAAGGTGACAAAATCAACTTCCAGAAAAAGATCAGGGTACAAGTGGTCTCAAATGAATCAGAAAAGAAATGGAGGGAGGGGGAATAGTGAAAACTAAAGGCACAAAAATCTTTGCAGAAATCATTGGATAAACCAAAGCAGTATGGGGTCAGAAATGATGAAAAAACTCCATGCGGAAAAGCTCTGAAATGGGTCTGGCTAATCTTTCTCCTCCAAGACCTCCTGAAGTTGTGTAGTCATAATGATATATTAGACACTGGGCAATAGTTGTTTGGGTCACTGGGTCCAGGGACACCTCACAACTGCCTCTTTTAACGCAACCAGAACCCTCCCACAGACAGCCATTTATTGCCTAGACTCCATTTTCCCCCCATTCATAGCAGTCTTGAGGCATGAGCAGTGGGACTGGTCAAAGAGCTTGAGCTGCCTTTGTAGAAGTTCCCATCTACTTTACAAATAGGCAATCTGCTTCTTAAATTGAACTGAACTTTCCTTTGCAGCATCCTTTGGGAGATGCTGTGGAGGCATTAGTTGCGTAATTCCCACAAACTTCACACTGTAGGGGAATAGATCTCAGTGGAAATGTACCCGCAGAGTGAGATGTGTATTTGACATCCTTTTTATATTACACTTTAAGGGATTGGGATATTTTGCAATATGCCTTAGCCCATTTTGTACTCATAATAATATCATAAACTAGATTAGGGACTATATAGTGGGATGTGGCAAGTGGCAATAGGAACTGAACCTGGGTTTCCTATGTTCACTCATTCAATAAATACTATAGCAATTAGCATTTAAAAAAAATTGCTTACCAAGTCCTTTAATTTAAAGATATATGCCTAAATCATTGTTGTTGACACATTTTTGACTAAGATGATCAAATTCTGGCCTTTATTATTATTTATGTATTTAATAAACTGGAGAGCCAGTTTGATGTAGTGGTTAAGTGCATGGACTCTAATCTGGGAGAACCAGGTTTGATTCCCCACTCCTCCACTTGCAGCTGCTGATGTGACCTTGGGTCAGTCACAAGCTCTGGCACAGCTGTTCTTGAAAAAGAGCAGTTTCTGTCAGAGTTCTCTCAGCACCACCTACCTCACAGGGTGCCTGTTATGGGGAGGGGAAGGGAAAGGAGTTTGTAAGCCGCTCTGAGACTCCTTTGGGTAGTGAAGAACAGGGTTTAAATACAATCTCTTCTTCTTCTTCCTCTTCTTCTTCTTCTAAATAAAGCAGATGCACTCAGGCTTGGAAAGTTACACTTGAAATTTTAATGATAAATGTCTCATAGTTCTCGCCTTCAAAGGAAGATCTTCAGTACACAGACATGAGTTTATCAGTAAAAGAGATGTGCCATCTGAGCAAAACATAAGCAGTATCTCAGATCCAGTGTTCCCTCTAAGCTGAGTTAGATAGCTCTTAGTTTTTTAGCCTCTGGCTCACACATTTTTGTCTTAGTTCAGGAAGGATGGTTCCAGAACAAACCAATTTATGCAGCAGCCAAATCACTCGCTCAAACTTTAATGGCAGTAGCTCACAAAGTAGATATTTTGCCCACACGACTCCACAGCTTAGAGGGAGCATTGTCTGTATCTTGAGGATAATTTGTTAAGCTTGAAAATAAAGCAAACCTGAGAAGGCACAGGCTTCCTGACACCACAGTTGCATCACACTGAACCAGCCGCTCTTAGTCATCAGTGCTTCAACTATAAGAAGAATGTTTTGCTCCCTAAGCAGAACAAAATTCATAGAATTGTCTTGCGCTCTGGGAAAAAGGTTGTCCCAGAATAACATACCCTGTTGCAGAGACAGGATATCCAGCTATAATTTGTCTGCTTTCCATGTGAAATATAGTTGCTGATGTTTAAACAGCATCACAACCATAGATTTTCATAAGAATATGGTTCGGCTATGTTCCATGTACATTTACTTGGAAGCATACACCATTGTACTCAGTGGAACATGTACAGGATCAGGCTGCAAATTTCCCCAATTTTAACATTACAGAGTCCTGGTTTCCAGGGGACAGCTGCTCATTATAACTTAATGAGACCTAATGGCATTTAAGAAATGACTTGTCAGTTTCAGAATGTGGACAACAAAGAGAATTTTACAGCTCTCTCTCTCTGTGAGTGTGTGTGTGTGCGTGCTTGCACACATAAGAAACACAGGGAGCAAGGTTACATGTGTAGGAGGGGACGGTGTGTTGTCAAGGGAGACATCTGTGTTGTTATGGAAACAATCTAAATGCAGCATAGGGATATAGAAGGATAAAGAGCTGCTTTATACTGAGTCCGCATCGTATGATACCAAGGAGGTGTGGGTGCCTGTTCTCTATGCCTTTATTCTAGATCTCTCTAGAAATACATAAAATAAGATAACCATACAGAAAAGGCAGATCACATGGGAGTTCCCCAACTACAACTGGGAATAAATGAATGCTGGCCTGGGGCATTTCCATATGATTCCTCCCTTCACACACACCCTACCTAATTTCTTCACTCTATGTTACTAGAGAAACATAGTATTTGTTTCGATATTTATACCTTGTTTTTCTTCCTGATCAGGACCCAAAGCAGCTTCTGATATTCACCCTGCTTGATTTTAGCCTCACAACAACCCTGTGTCATATATTAGGCTGCAAGAGAGTGACTGGCCCAAAGTAAGCTTCCATGGCAGAGCAGGGATTTGAACCTGTGTCTCCCAGATCCTGGTGTGACACTCTAACCCCATATGTGACACTAGTGGGTAACATATGCATTAGGACTGAAACAACCTGTACTGATTTCAGTTATTACATAGCCAGATAAAATAGTGACCAGATTTCATAGATAAAGGCATTTTGTTTAAGCTAACTCTAAGCCCCAGTGGCTTAGAGGTTAAGACACTGAGCTGCAGACCAGAAGATCTGTAGCTCAGCAGTTTGAGACCCTAGTGCTGCATGATGGAGCGAGCTCCTATCTCTGGTCCTAGCTCCTGCCAACCTAGCAGTTCAAAAGCAAGAAATTGCAAGTAGATAAATAGGCACCGCTTCAGTGGGAAGGTAACAGTGTTCCATGCACTTTGGCATTTAGTCATGCCAGCCACATGACCACAGAAACATCTTTGGACAGTCCTGGCTCTTTGGCTTGGAAACAGAGATGAGCACTGCCACCTAGAGTCAAATTCAAGTGGCTTTCAGGCAAGGGAAAACTTTCACATTTTTTGTAGCATCTTGCTTTTGTATACAGTCTTACTTGACAATGCAATAAAACCAAGATTTTATACCTTGCAATCCCCTTATATAGGTTTGTTTTTTGTTTTTGCATTGTTTTCCAGTTCTGTGCTGGGAAAGACTGAAGGTCAAAGAAGAAGGAGACAGCAAAGGATGAGATGGTTAGATAGTGTTATCAATGCAACGAACATGACATTAAGCAAACTTCAGAGCATAACACAAGACAAGGGGGTCTGCATGATGCGGTCCACAGGGTCACAAAGAGATGGACTTGGCTGTGTGACTGAACAACAACAAAAAGTTTTAGCCTTACTGCATTGTTCATATTTTATGCTTTCTGAATTGTTTTATATTTTACTAGGAATAAGGCCTATTGTGGAAATAAATATAACGAGCTCTAGAAAGAGGCTCTGGGAGAGTGCCAAGGCCTTGGGCGCTCTGCGTCAATGTGCTGTGGCAACCTCAGCAGGGTATAATGACACAGAGTCCACCATTTTCTCCAGAGGAACTGAATTCTATCTTCTTCCCAGCCAAGCATCAACCTGCCATTATCTGCCCCTCTGATTTCAGCTCTCCATCTCCTCCCTGCTCCCTCCTGGAGATCAGTTGTAATTCTGAGTGATTTCCGCCCCTCTCCTGAGATTGGTAACAGTGGTTCCCCAGGAGAGAATGGCTGGTTGGGAGGGTGGAGTCTATGGCATTGTACCTGTCTGAGGTCCCACCCCTCCTCAAATCTCCTCAAATCTCACCCTCTCCAGGTTCCATCCCTCAAATCTCCAGGAATTTCCCACCTGGAGTTGGCAACCCTATCTCTTCCTAAGCCAATCATCAACCTACCTTTATTTCCCCCTCTCTCTTCAGCTTTCCATTTCCACACACACACACACTTGTAGCGTCTTCCATGCTCTGAAGCTCTGACTGGCACAGAGTCCACCATTTTCTCCAGGGGAACTGATCTCTGCCATCTAGAGAGCAGTTGTAATTCTGAGTGATCTCCAGCTCTCACCTGGAGATTGGCAACAATGGTTTCCCAGGAGGAAAAGTAGTCTTTTTCTGCAATGGGGACCAAAGCAGCTTACATCATTCTCCTCTCCTCATTTTGACTTGCACAACAACCCTGTGAGGCAGGTTAGGCTGAAAGTCTGTGGCTGTCCAAAATCACCCACTCAGCTTCTACAAAAAGAACCTGGATCTAGCAAACCCTGCTCTGAAGCACTGACTGTGACACCTAAGGTAGCCAACTTCCAGGTGGGGCCTGAAGACCACCAAGTATCACAACTGAACTCCAGACAAGAGATCTCCCCCCCCAAGAAAATAACTGCTTTGGAAAGTGGGCTGTATGGCATTCTGTTCAGCTGAGGTCTCTTGCCTCCCCAAACCCTGGTTTCTATAGACTCTACCAGAAAATCTTCAGGAATCTTCCTACCTGGAGTTGGCAACCCTAGTCAGGACTGGCCCCAACAAGTTCCTCACAAAGGCCAATGAAGGGTTTCCTTCCTTTGTCTGAACCAAGCTTGGTTGCCTACTGTGGCGAAACAGGCTCCAGTTTACAACTCAGCTGTTTGCCTCCAACCCTCGTCCTGTGGGCGTATCTCACTCCTTAAGTTCACTGACACCACTCATGGAATTGTCACTGCCTTTTTAGAGGGACAGTGAGACCCCTCTGGCCGAATCTCCCTATTTGGAGATGGAATCCCCAGTCTTTGGGAAATCCCTGGAGAGTTAGCAACCCAAGGATCTGGCCTTTCCTTGCTTCCCTGGGCTAGCCCCTCCCTTTGGTATTGTGCAGAGCAGGGGAGACTATGTGGTCAAGAGCACAACACAGATTATTAGTCCAAATTAAAGAATTTATTTAAGTATTTACACAGTTATAGAGCTCACAGACACTGTAGGAGTAAGCACACATTATGAACCAACAAGGCATAAATCAACAGGGTTAAATGCAATCCTCTTTTCCTACACACAATACTTTCTACCTCTGGAGGTTGTGGGATCTCTCCTTGGACTGGCTTCTGTTTCTGCTTCAGCCTCTCTCTCTTGCCCAAGACAGCAGGGAAACTTCCATTCACTTCCCAGCCCAGCCGACTGTGGAGTGACTGAATTTCTGCTGCCTCTCATGGACGAAGATTGCCTCCTCCCTGGATGGGCTGCCAGCCCACCCATTGGGACAGTCCCTGTTTTCCTGCACTTTTTGGCCTTGGGGCAGCTGGGAACTGTAGGCCAGCAGATGAGGAAGCCCAATTCAACCCAGTGAGTGATACCCATGCAGGCCCCTCTCTGGAACTACAGCTCAATTAAACCTTATGGGGGAACATTTTAGACAAAGGACCACAACCATCGTACAAACACAGGTAACCATTTCGTTACACCTACCAACAGCCACTGAGGGGAAAGTTAGTCCCACACAGGAGGCAAGCAGGAAAAGCATCGTCATAAGAGAAAGCCATTTGCCATTAATTCTGACAGGGCACAGTGGCTGAAAAGGGAGTGGGTGGAGAAGAGGAGCAGACCCAGCACCCGGCCAATGGCATGTGAGTACTCTTGAGTGGTGGCTGATGGGCCAATGGATGAGGGAGCGCATGGAACTTTGGCACTCGAAAACAGAATTATATATAAGGAGAGATGTGTGTGTGCCTCTCTCTCCCACTTTACATTGTGGTATGCAAGCCCAAGGATTAGGCTCCCTTTACCAGGAACTACCACATTAAGATAAATAGATGTATACACCTGGGTTACTGCCTTGTCTATGCCTCCAGAAATGAAGAGGACTCTCTTCACAGTCTCAGATTAATAATAGCAGCCCCTAGCTTTGCACCAGTTATTTAAGGCACCACATCATTGCTTACTAGGGAACAGCTGCAGCTGCTTCAAAATTAAATAATACCCTACAGTTTTAATCAAAGCTTGGGGCTGCTCCTGCTTTTTCCCCTCTTCCTCTTTCTCTCTCCCAGGGAAAGCAGACCAAAGTAAGCTAATCCTGGATGTTCCTCTGGACTTGCCTGTCATATTCTAGCAAGTGCAGTACTGTAGGAGGCAGCAGACCTCTTCATTGCAATCTGAAGCAAGACCTAATATTACCCTTTGCTCTCAGCAGGTTGATACAGACATATAGGTGGACAAAGTCATAGCTAGGGACTAGTGGTATTCTATTCTTTCTCTAGGCTATTGGGATAACTTCTACAGTTAAAGTTACCCATGTTTATTACTATAAGATGTAACCAATTTTCAGATAATGAATCAGAAAGAAAGAAAGAAGAAGAAAGAAAGAAAGAAAGAAAGAAAGAAAGAAAGAAAGAAAGAAAGAAAGAAAGAAAGAAAGAAAGAAAGAAAGAAAGAAAGAAAGAAAGAAAGAAAGGAAGGAAGGAAGGAAGGAAGGTAGGTAGGAAGGCTTTATTATAACCTATTTTTAAATGCTATCTGTTGGTAAATTATTGATAGCTAAAACCAGCTTGTTTTCTTGTTAAATAATATGGCAATTGCAATGTGCTTTTTATCCTTTAACTGGAAATTATATTGCAAAATGATAACTTTTCCCATTTTCCCTGGATATATGAAGAAGAAGAGATTGGATTTATACCCCGCCCTTCACTACCCAAAGGTGTCTCAGATCAGCTTACAAACTCCTTTCCTTTCTCCTCCCCAAAACAGACACTCTGTGAGGTAGGTGGGGCTGAGAGAGCTCTGACAGAAACTGCTCTTTTTCAAGAACAGCTCTTATCATAACTATGGCTTGCCCAAGGTCATCCAGCCAGGTGCAAGTGGAGGAGTGGGGAATCAAACCCGGTTCTCCCAGATTAGAGCCTGCACACTTAACCACTACACCAAATTGGCTCTCTGAACAAAATAGATCTAATAAATTAAGCTGATCTCTCCTTATATATAATTGTATTTTGATGGTGGCAGTTAGTAAACATTTCACCCAACCCAAATCATTTGGCTCCATGATGTGTCTCTCAGAAGCTGTCCCTATCCACTGGCTTTGTTGCCTGAGTCTCGCCTCCAGTATTCTAAACAGTTTGCTGTTCCTCTCCCCGCAGTAGCCAGTTGGAACACAGAGGTCATTTGCATATGTGGCCTGACTGGCCTTTGCCTCTAACATTCTAAACTGTTTGCTGTTGCTGTTGGGAGTCATTGAATGTGTCCTGGGGTAAAATACATATCCCAATCTTCCCTTAAACGGTCACTGGAGTTGCCAATCTCCCTGTGGGCAGCAGAAACCACAAAAGAAGGGGAGCTAGTGTACAAAGACAGGACCAAAGCACAAAAACCACTGGCTGAAAATAAACAAGGTAGATATATAATGATATAGAATAACAATTCAGTAAACAGAAATATAACAATAATGGTCAAGGTGTAACCAGAATACAGAAACAAGAATAAAGAATAAAGTCCCAAATATTTCACTGTGTCTCACTCCAGTTGTGTTATAATATCATAGTCCAATTTGATGTGCATTTCATCATGGAGTGGACATTCATGAATTCCATAAGGCATAGAAAGCCATTGACGTGTAGTCCGGATGCAAGCTGCCGCGTTTCGAGTATTTCTTATTCAAAATCAATAGGCTATAGTGGGACCCAATCTCAGTAGAAGGCACATACAAAGCCAGTATAATCAATCATGAAGGATCATGGGTCCTTTAGTCCTTTAATCATGAAGGATCATGGGTCCTTACCTTTAGTAAGTTTGCTCACTGTCTGCACAGCATGCACACATGCGCGCACACACACAAAATCAGGATGTCCCAGTGCACACATTTCTGCACTTCAGGGTTCATCAGAAAAGCACACCAAAGGTTTTCAGTAAATTCAGTACTGTGGTTTAAATTATTCTCTGATGTGTTGTTACAAATAATAACACATCAGAGAATCCTCCTAACAGTTTACTAATGCATTATTTTAAAGCACATTAGAGAATCATTTAAATATACACCAGAGAGTCTACTGAAGCTCTTGGTGCACTTTTTCTCTGATTCCAAAATTCCAGAAATGTGTGTTCAGGGACTTTAGGAACAGTTAGTAAAGTTCCAGACACGCTTTTTTAAATAACATGGAAGTATACACCCATTTTTTTTAAGTCATGTTTGTGGTCTCCCTGGAAATGGGAGTGAGGAATGTGGACTCAATTGGACTGCTCATCAGAACTCCCATGGGTTGAGTCAGATTATGCAATCAACCCTAATTAGTTCCTGTTTACTTGTGTCAGGAAATCCTTTAATTCTTTTTTTTACTTCACATGTTGAATAGAGTGCTACAGAAGATGCCTCTTGCAAATGTTGACATATCATATCCACCAGAATATTGTAAAATCCACCAAAGTATCATAATATTTGGTATGGTCTTACTGTACTATAATTGTAATTTTTAAAGGAATATTTATATTGTTGCCCATCTTGTGTCTACATTTTCTGACACAGTGACTGACATACAGCAGCATCTGTTTTGTGCTGCTCATTCAGCTGCTCTAGAGCTCCTCCAACTAGGATGAATGCAAGTGGTGAGCTTCCCATTGCAAACTGCACTGTCTGTGAACTGACATCTTATTAGGCTAAATGGCAGTGCATTGGAAGTTAATTCAGTCCAAAGAAATGTTTCTGCTCTGTTTTGAAAAGGGGGGAAATGCCACCTTGGGTTAATGCTATAGCTCAGTGGTAAGTACTGTGCTTGTCCACAACAGTTCCTAAATTAAATCTTCAGCATTACAAGTTAGAGGAATCTTTAGCCTGGAAAAGACTTCTGTCTGAGAGCTTCTGCAAGTAAGAGTAGGCAATATTGGGGTGTATGGACTAGCGACCTGAATAAGTATAAGCAGTTTTATTCTCTTCATATGTATATTCTCTTAGCAGAGGTAAGGAGTATATTAATCAAAATTTTGTGATGATTATGTTGAATCAGAACTGCTTTGGCCTATGGGAAAATTAAAGTAACAATAAAACCAACCAGAGCAGAGTTTGTTTTCATTTGTTTCATACTTTTATTTGGTAGATTCCACTGAATTCTGAGACCAATGGTTTATATGGACAAGGACAAACAATTTTGGGTCAATATTTCTGTTATAAAACATCTCTGCTCTTAGAATATTACATCAGTCAGCCAGTATCACTAGTCCTGACATGTAATATAATCTATTTTGTCTCTTTTTAGTTTTTTTTTTTTAAAAATATAAGCATCCATAACCAATGAACAACTCAATACAGCTATTCACAGATGTTGACATATATACATATACCAGCGAGGGACCCACAAAGATTTGTGGGGGGCATCTAATTTCCTGTCCCCTACTTTTCCCTCTTTCCCTTCTGGGAAAGCTTCCATGCTACTTTCTTTTCCTGTTTCTTCTCTCCTTCCTGTTTCTTCTCTCCTTCCCACCTAACAATCAACCTACTTTAACCCCCTCCCCCTCTGCTTTCCCTCCTTCCTTCCCCCGGTAGCCTCTACCCAAGAAAATCATGGCTTAGTTGCTCAGTGCTGCCTGCTAGGTCAGGCCCAGTTGTACAGTGGGAAACCTGCAAGAACTTGCTGTGGGAACCTCAATTCCCCTGTTTCACTTTCCCCACACTATTACCACTTTCCCTCCTCTTGGCATCCCAAATATTCTCACTTTTCATGCTGTCAGCCCTGCATGAGACTCACCCGGGAATAGTAGGCACTTGCCCATAGTTATGTATAGTGGCCTGGCATGGGTGGGGAGGCCTGCCAAGAAACCCAATCATCACCACCCCAGGCACCAGTGCAGCAGTGGGAGTCCACCCAAAAAACTGCGGTCCCAGCTATATTTGGACTTTGCTGGCCCCTTCCAAGGACAAACATTCTTCCTCTTGGTGGACTCATACACCAAGTGTCTGGAGGTTGTGCCTGTCGCCTCCATCTCCACCAAAGCAGCGATCAAGGCCCTAAGATGGATCTTCATCTCATACGGTCTGCCTGACACCATAGCGATGGACAATGGAACTGCATTCACCTCGGGGGAGTTCCAGGAATCTATGGGCTGCTACCTCATCAGGCATGTCAGGTCCACTCCCTTTCACCCCGCCACCAACAGACAAGCTGAAAGAATGGTGTGGACTATGATGGAGTCTTCTGGTGGATCATCCATAGAGACTGGGACCATAGACTCATGGCTTTCCTCTTTGGCCACTGGGTGGCCCTGAGCGCTACCACAGAACACAGCCCAGCCGAGCTTGTCATGGGCAGGTGTCTGACCACCCGCCTGGACCAGATACACCCAGATCGAGCCCCCGAGAAGTGTCCATTGTCAAAGAACCAGGAAGCACCCAGAGGATTCTTCCCCGGCGGTCCTGTCTAGGCAAGGAACTTTTCCAGCAGTCCTGCCTGGGTTCCCACCAAGATCATCTGAGTTACTGGCTCATTGTCATATGAGGTATCAATCAAAGACAGTCAAGTCCCTCACAGACACATAGATCAGCTCCACCTCCATCTGCTTGCAGCTGAGCCAGAGTCGCAGTCAGCAGTTGAGGAATACAGCGAGGGGGAACTGCCGCAACAGTTGGAGTCAGACACCACAAATGAGTTCCCAGGTGATAGCACTCAGCCAGGCTGCCAAGAAGACAAAATGCCTACCCCAGCTGCCACACCAGCCCTGCAGCCATCCATTAGCACCACACCAGCAACGGAGGCCCAGAGACCAGCTCCAGAGACAGCGACTCCTCCAATAGAACTGCACTGCTGAACCAGAGAAAGACATAGGCCAGCGTACCTAAGAGACTTTGTATGTTAGAGTGTCTTGGAACATAGGGGGGAGAGATGTTGTGTACTAAGGATGAGTCAACCCTAAACTAGACCTGGGGTCAAGTTGAGCTTGCATCCACAAAACAATAGTTGGCTAGGATCCTAGAATGGACCAATAGAGAAACAATGTAATGTAAATAGCCTATCATTGGGAGTGGGAGTGTTTGGGGTGTGATTTTTTGCATGTCTAAAAACCAGGCTTCTGCCTGTATTTAGTCTTCCTTCTCCTTGCTGAAATCACTAATAAAGTAGAACTGATTATTGTACTTGGGGTCTGTTCATCCATGGAACCCACTATTTAACATCCTGTTTCCTGCTCTCCTTCACACTCACAAACTAACCTACATTTTATCTGACCCCCATCTCCAGCAATTTTTTATAATTTCATTTATACCTACCTTTCACCACAGTGGGTACCCAAAGCAGCTTACATAATTCTCCTCTCTTCCACTTTATCCTCACAACAATCTTGTGAGATAGGTTAGGCTGAGAATGTGTAACTGGTTCAAGGTCACCCAGTGAACATTCACAGCATAGTGGTGATTATAACCTGGGTCTCCCAGAAATGCTAAACACTACTCTACTCTGGATTGTGTTTCTCTGTGAGCCACTACTGAACCATAGCAAGCAGCCAGTCAGCCAGTCCTGGGTGAGTCATACAAGCCCCTTGGTAGCAATTTACCTAGTCCTCTCCCAAAAGCCAAAACAGTCCAGAAAGGGTTGTGCCTTTTATTGACAGAAATCAAGGCTATAATTCTTAAAACTACACATGTGTTTTCTTTTATTTGGGGGTGTTTTAAGACCCCAGGTTTTTTTAAGATCTCCTTTTTCCCACTCAGCAAACCGGGGTGTTTTTCACTTTGTGGTAAGATTTGTCTTGTCTGTTCATGTCTCCAATCTCTGGATTTACAGATTCACAGATTAAGTCACATTGAGAATTAGATATATTGGTGCTTACACTGTGATAATCAATTATTCCTTAGTAACCTGTAAGTTTCTATTTAATTGTATTCTATATTTCAGGATCCTCCAATCATCAAAAAAAAATTAGTGTTAGGAAACTGCAGCTGGAGAACTAATCCTAATATTTTTTACCTCAGAATACAATTGGCTGTTCCACTAATTTTTGCAGTGCAGGATTCTCAGATTGTTGACACTACCAGTTATTCTTGTTTCTGCAGTCTTTATATTTTATTCTGGATTGCAGCAAATTGATTTCTTTTCTTAAAAAAAATAAGGATATGTCTCTCAGGATGCTTGGTTCCACCTATGACAAGAAAGAAACCTTAGCCTCTTTAGGAATAAAAGGTCTTGTAAGTGACTAGCTTTAAAATGTATTCTAGGAATTCAGCATTGAAAAGGAAAGCACAAGAAGGTTCAAAGGGGTTTTTATGTAAAGTCTCTGCATGTAGGAGATTAATCTTCAAGCATGAAATATTTTTTTGTAATTTGACTCAGAAAGGAAACACAGAAATGAATCTCAAAAGCTATATTGTTTCTCCCCCATCTAAACAAAATCCAGGGTTTGCTAAATCTAAATAATCTTTGACATGTTTTGATAGCATTGCCAGACTTCCCTTTTATTCAAAAAGGTTGATCCTGTATTCAGAGTGTCACTACTAATGTAAAGGATGCCCCTTCTTTCAGAGCACTCATTCACAGAATAACCATCGGATATCAACAATTCCACATATAATGCCACATATATTTTAAACATTCACTTATCCATTTGGTACAGAATTTAGACTCCCCCCACAAGCGATGTTAAGAGTACCATTGAGCATCCCTCAGAGTCATACTAGACATAATGTGACAAACACAGGGATGCTTGAACACCTGCCCAGTTAGCACATGTCCTGCTTGCCCATCATGATCAAAACAATTAGTTTGTTAAGTCATCGATTTATTCACTGTTGTTCAACAAGTTGCTTTACTGTATTCCTTCATCATATTCCAGTCATATATTCCTTGCTGTGTAACTGCTCAAAAGGCAATTAAATTACTCACAAATTGATAAAAGACTAAAGCAAACCAAACAGATCAGTGACTTGCATCTGATTGATACATTTGAACATGGTAAACTTGACTGTCATCTATGTTCATGGCAAAATTCACAGCATTCCTATTCATATATGAGGTATCTTGTGGTTATTTTATTTTATTTTAAAGGAACTTTAGTGCAGTGGGGTTTAAGATCTGAAAAGAGCAGGAGGAGGAAGAGATGCTTTCCCCTTTCCCCTTGAGTTATTTATTGGGTCAAAATTGCACCCAAGATGCTTTTTCTTCCATGAGGGAAAAGATACTAGAGTCATATATCTTCTATTCTGTGTATGTGTGTGAATATATGTGCAAGTGTTTGGGGTGGGGTCAACTTGGAAAAGGCACCTCAAAAAAGTGTATTTTTTATATATATATATAAAAAAAATCAGACATTTAATGCACCTTCCATATCATATCTGGTTTGGACTTCACAAGACATATGTAATACATTTTGTTCTAGTAGTTCATCCAAAATACAGTTCAAGGACTACAAGAAAGAGCCATCTGTAAGCAGATTTGAACTGGCATATCAGTAGCTTGTATTAATGCTGTTAGTGAAACTGAAGCTTCAGCACTACCCTCACGGGCTGCTTGTGGTGATGACGACAATGGGGGAGTCTCCCCTGATCCAAAAGATGGTAGCATTTAAAATTAGAAGGCACAGTGTGCATGTTCACAACCTGAGTGCTTGTGACCTCTTTACAGACCCCACACATGAAATCAAAATAATGAATTTGAAATTGTGACTATCCTAAGCAAAATAAAGTCTATATGAACAACCATTCCATCTTTTGTGTTGAGGGTTGCCCTGCTGATTTAGGAATTGAAAAATTCAGCCTTTGTCTCTCTTTGACTCATACTCCTATCATTTCAGCTGTGTGGCAAGCTGTTCTGAGATTCTTATAAACTGTGCATCACCTTAACTTGGCAGCCAATCAAGAGTTTGTTCTAGCAGGTCCTAAATAGTGATGCTCCCATATACAAACACTGAATGAACTTAATTCCTCTGCTTTAATAATCACCTGAAGTTGTTCACTTTTATCTGCCAGTTGCCATTGAAGAATACACTGTTAATTCACATTGATATGGGGATTTCATTCTTCTTTCTCCCCTTTTAGAATATTGTTTAAAACAGATTTCAGAGTAATTTTCAATATCTAGTTTTCAATGTGGTCCCATCTATGGATACTTAAATCCAAAGATTAGGGCCATAAACAGACAGGACAGATCTCTCTGTAAAGCTGAGAAAAGCCCCATGTTTGCAGAAAAATCTGTATTCTTAAAAAAAATACACTGTACGGTTAAAACCCTTCAGTATGATAGAAACAACAAAACTCTGCATAGTAAAAAGTCCACATAGTCAAATTGATGGTATTCCCAGTAGTAATGAATGGCTGAGAGAGTTGGACCATAAGGAAAGCCGAGCGCCAAAGAACAGATGCTTTTGAATTCTGGTGCTGGAGAAGACTCTTGAGAGTCCCTTGGACTGCAAGGAGTTCAAATCAGTAAATCCTAATCAACCCTGACTGTTCCCTGGAAGGCCAGATATTGAAGCTGAAGCTCAAATCTTTTGGCCACCAAATGAGAATGAAGCACTCACTGGAGAAGACCCTGATGCTGGGAAAGATTGAAGGTAACAGAAGAAGGGGACGGCAAAGGATGAGATGGTTAGATGGTGTTACCAATGCAAAGAACATGAAATAGAGCAAACAGAGGATGGTGAAAGACAGGACGGCCTGGTGTGATGTGATCCATGGGGTCACAAAGAGTCAGACTCAACTGTGCAACTGAACAACAACATGATAGAAACAGCACCTGTAGCTTGAAGAAAAGAATGCCTTCAGTGGTCACTGTGGCCATTGTTAGACAACCACAACAGTATTGCCAGTCTTCAAAACTTTGGTTTTTCCCCTTAAGAAAAGCCAGGGGGAAGGGGCTGGGACCTTTCCAGAGCTGTTTTGGCCTTTGAGGGAGGACTCATTGGGACTAGGCCTGGCAGTAACCACAAGCAACTTGCATGACTCACCCAGGCCTGGATGCTTGCTACTGTTCAATAGTTGTCACTACATGAAAGCTAGTGTGGTGTAGTGGTTAGAGTTTCAGATTATGATCTGGGAAATTTGGGTTTTAATCCCTATTCTGCTATGGAAGCTCACTGGGTATCCCTGTCCAATTACACATTCTCAACTTAATTTACCTCATAGGGTTGTTATGAGAATAAAATGGAGGTAAGGAGAATGATGTAAGTTGCTTTCAGTCCCCATTATGAAGAATGGCAGAGCATAAATGTAGTAATAAATACAGCTGAAGATGGAGCAGATAAAAGGTAGGTAGGTGGAAGTGAAGGACAAAAGGAAGCAGGGAAAGGTGAAGATATGGGGCCTGACAGGAGGAAAGAAATAGTGTGAGGGTACAGGGAAAAATAAGGTGCTGCCTGCACATCCTTCCAAGTCCCCCCATGCAATTTGACCAGCTTGGGCATCATACAATTGTGCTAGACCTTTCCTAGGGAGAAACTGCCAGGGAGGGGAGGGAGGAAAATCTGAAGATGGAGGGACAGATAAAGATAGGTTGGTGAAAAGCCAGCATGGTGTAATGGTTAAGAGTGGTGGACTCTAATCTGGAGAACCAAGTTTGATTCTCTACTCCTCCGCATGAAGCCTGCTGGGTGACCTTGGGCCAGTCACAGTTCTCTCAGAACTCTCTCAGCTCCACCTAACTCACAATGTGACTGTTGTGGGGAGAGGAAAGGGAGATGATAGTAAGTTGCTTTGAGATTCCTTAGTGGTATATTTTAAAAGTGGGGGGTTGGTTAAAGAACCAACTCTTCTCCTTCTTGGGGGGAGGAGAGAAGGAAGCAGGAAAAGGTAGGAGGGAAAAATGAAAAGGTGGGGTAGAGGAAAACAAGATGCCCCTTTCAAGTCCTTGCTTGTCCCTCACTTGTATTTAATAATTTTGAATATAAGGTGTGCCATGAACAAACTCATGTGATGTCCTATATATATAAGACTATTATTTTCTTGTTAAAAATTATGCCTAATGGCAAATTTTAAAATCAACAGTATACTCAAGTCTGATGTGTGTTCTTGTCCTTCCCTTGGCAATAAGGTTTCCTAATTTGGTAGAGGAGAGGTGCAATTTCAAAAAGTTTCAGTCTCACTGCTTGCTTTCCATCCTTTAAAATAAAATAACTGAAGTAAAGGTATAGAATGTATGGTACTTGGTTATTAATTTTTCTACATAGGTTTAAATGTGGCATTCTACTTTTGAATAAGATTCTTTCAGGACCCTTTAAATTTTGGCATGGACTTCCTTTCCATTTGCAAGACATCACTTCACACTTTTTAAACAAAGTGGAGTTTACCTGATTTCATCTTTTTCCTTTTATGCATACGCCAAGTCCTTTGCAAGCATCATAAATATATGTCTTTGGTCAAAAAAGATGGCCTCTACAATCAAGGGTACCTCCCCTTAGCTCACAAGTAGCTAATTCCTTGAATACTATCTGCTTTCGTGACAAAGCATAAATGAAATCTGACATCTCAAGATCACTTTCAAATCTCAAGTTACACATAAGAAGACATTCAACATTTTCTTTTTCCTTTCAGCTTATGAGTTAGGAGAACAACTAAATGATAAATAGTAACAAATAGAATTCCTACTGGCTATAACAGAATCAAACAATCTATAGAAGTATTTTACAAGATATTCTAGGTTTGTTTGTTTGCATTAGTTCAAAAGCTAAGGAAAAAGTCAAATCTGGCATAGACCTCCGCTGACCTACACAAGCATGAACCACTAATTTGACTGGTGAGTGTCAGCTGCTGTAGGCATCATTGTAGGTAAACTTTTGTTTCTGCAACCAGGCCCACCTCCCCACAACAGCTATCCTTGTTATCTTCTTTGTGGTTAAGATAAGTACATGGAAACCCTGCTGCTGCTTGAAAATGGTGGTTGAAAACAAAAATATCTCAGTCTTTTCTAATATGTTGTGTATGCATAGAAAAGTTGCTGATCCCCATGTGGACAATGAAAGCCATACAATAGAACCCCTACAAAGTAAGTCAGGGTCTCCACCAATGCTCCCTCTAAACTGTATATTCTTGTGAGCAAAAATTCTACTTTGTGAGCTACTGGCATTAAAGTTGTGAGTGAGTGATCTGGCTACTGCATAAATCAGTTTGCTCTGGAGCTATCCTTCATGAGCTAAGACCAAAATGTGTGAGCCAGGGGCTAGAAAACTTTGAGCTAGCTCACACTAACTCAGCTTAGAGGGAGCACTGGTCTCTACATACTCATCATACTACTGAAGTTTGCAGCGGGGTGGGGTCTGACTTTATACATTGGCCAAAAGGGAGAAAAACATTCAAAAGCTGCCTGCTGGGTATTAACAATGCTTCAGAAGGGACAGAGTATTATGTATAGCTTTGTATCAGTTAATGGAAAAGGAAGAAGGAAGATAAATCAGCCCCGGGAAGCTTAGAGAATCAAGTGGCTGCTCCCCCTCCATGATTCCTCATGGGGCCCCCAGCTTGTGCATCTCTAAATGCTCTCCTGCTGCCTCTCCGAAGTGCCCCTGAAGATCTTTCTCTATGAGCTTGTTCTTCGTGGCTACACATAGATGCATTAGAGATTTCACAGTAACAATTTTCTATGCATTACTTTCATCCAGTGACAGTTCAGTCCGCACAACATTTTGATAGAGAAATAATGAGTGCTTAGAAACAATGAATGCTTTTACTGAAGCAAAAGGAATGCTACTGTGGAGCACCCACAAACATTTGTTGTTGGAAGCAACCCTTTATCTTACATGAGCAATAAGAAAACAGTGATAATTTTGATAGAGAGCGACTGGAAGGTAAATGGTTTAAGAGATAACAGTTAAAATATTAGAAAACCTTTGACTACACTGGCACTTTTAAGACTAATAATGTTTAATTCTGGGTATAAGCTTTCGTGTGCAGTCTTCTGGGCTAGAAAGTAGCTTTGGGATACTGGAGTTCAAAGTATACATCCTGTCCTCTCGAATGAATCCAATTATTTAGACAAATAGTTCTGAGATGAATCAAATATGTTGAACAAACGGCATCATCAGTTGTTGAGAACACCACAATGTGATATTTATTTTGATTAGCTGGAAATTATTGCAGTGTATTATTAATGATAAATGAGCAAATAAACTGGTCAGTATGATAGAAACAGCACCTGTAGCTTGGAAATCTCAGCACTTCATTTTAAATAAGTTGATTTAGATTTTGTACTGCTCAAAGTGGTGATGTTCTTTTTCAGGACATGGAGGAAATGATGTTTTGTAAAGTGTTCCTGGGAGACGGTTAAATATTATATTTGTAGTGTCATCTGCACGGCGTGATTCATAGTCATACATCTCAACTTCTTTTCTGCTTTGACCTTCTGCCTGTGAAAGTCACCTAACAGTCTGAGGCAGGGCTGTCAAACATGTGGCCTGAGGGCCAGATCAGGCCCCCGGAGGGCTTCCGTCAGGCCCCCAGTGGAACTGGCCATCTCCTGCTTCCAGTTCTGCTGCTGCTGTGGCATCAGAGCTTGCTTTGCCAGACTCTCTTAACCACTCAGCCATTTCGTGTTTTAACCTGGGTCCTAGACTCGGAACTCTGAGCAAGAGATTTCTGTGGTGAAAGTCAATAAATCAAAAGTAGGTTTGCAGCTGTTTTAAGCATGTTTTTATTTTAAATTTAAAAAAAATCTTTGTGTTTGTGTCCTTTATAAAGTTTATATCTCCGCTACCTGGCATTACATTTTTTGACACACATGGCCTGGCCCAACAAGGTCTCATTTATGTCAGATCTGGCCCTCGTAACAAAAGAGTTTGACACCCCTGGTCTAAGGGGCAACCACTCTACATTAGAGTAACATTTAGTGTTTCAGTCCATTCAAAAGACTCAATAAGCAGCCACAGCTAACCTTTTTCTGATGATTTTGAATTTGCTCAGCCTGTAAGGATTGAATAGCAGGTGATATTTTACCTAATCTTACCAATTTAGGACTGGAAACCACAGACAGGATTGATGAGAAGGGAAAATATCTTGAGGGTAGATCAAATGAAGACTGAAATATGACTTTCAATATTCTCAGTTAAACTGACATATTTTTATTGCAGCTACTTACCATGAGCGAGAGGATCCACCATGGAGCTAGTTATCTACAGCTGGATGGTCTTGTTGATACTTTACCTTCATCACTCTCTTCTTGGCTTTTGTCATAGATTTAGTCAAATTTCCAGTGAATCTTTTAATGAGAGGTATATCAGATATATGTAGAAGTGAATACTCACTCTTATAGACTTCTGGGGCTAAACATACTTAATTTAAATTTAAAATGCAAGGACACAGTGATGGTCAGATTATTTGCAGATGCACATTCAGAAATTAGTGCACACAATCAGCTTGTGAATGGCAAAGCATTTGTGCTTCAGACATTCTTTTTCAACTTGTTCAGCATTTTTTTTTTCATGTTGCCAATCAACTGGAACTTATATGCACGTAGCTTTTGAAGTCCTTGTTGGAATGAGTTTGATTTAACCTATTGTTGGAAAAAATGTTAAACAGGAATAAAACATGCATGTAGTGGCGCAGTGGGAAGTAAGAATGATGGCTGAGGTCAGACTGGCAGTTTGGCCCGAGATAGGCATGTTTCAGAAACGTTTCACAAATGGATTAAAGGGCTGGTTCATACAGACACGTCAGGCATTCCCCAGCCATACTCAACCCGTCTTGTAATGCTTCTTTCCCGAGTTTAAAAAATACCAGTTGAAACAGAGCAAACCCTGGAGAGTGCATTCATCCTGCTTCAGGGACATCTGAACACGAACAAGCTGATCCGGTAAGGGATGCACTTATGTGTATAAGCGCATGAGCACATATAACCGGATTACACAGAAAAAACTGCTTACAGCTGCACCTCCACCACAGGCAGGCCAACAGTGTGAATGCTCCCTTGCACATCCTCCCCGGTATACTCCTGCGTCAGTCAGCGCAATGTGACTGGGAAAACCCGAAACAGTTTGTACCGGATCTTTTTGCCATGACTCCCTCACACTTCAAACTGCCAGTCTGACCTCAGCCGATATCTCTGTACTTCTTTCATGTTATAGTTCTTTGTGTATTCTTTGGCCATAGCTCCAACACTTTAAATTTGGATCCACAATCAAATATCTTTTAAATTCATAGAGGAAAAAATGGTTTAGTATATCTTTGAAGGCATACAGAAGATAGAAAAGTTTAGTTTATACACTTTGGTTGCAAGCTAGCTTTGACAGAGGGTAGCAGCAAACAAGCCTCACTTTTCTCTTCCCCTCCCAAGTGTATCAGGAGGGAAAGGGGCAGTCATCTTCCAATAACCAATGAAAAGGAAATAGAAAAAGTAGAAATGTCTCCTCTCCATATCATTTTCCCCTGGGGTCCAGGATTTCAAGCTGCCAATCTCTGTTACACAGTACTCTCTATGTAATGTCATACAATATGTATTGTTTTTGCTTTGGTAATACTTGAATACAGTCTGTTTAAAGTGATGTATCTTTTAACAATAATAAAATACATGATACCTACAGCACACAATCTTTTCTCCATTCATTGTGTGGAATTTATTTTATTACCATTGCAATCTAAAATTTAAAAATGATTCAATTACATGAATTAAACAGCTGATTCAGTGAATGGAAATGAAAATCACTCTTTGGTAGTGTGCACATTACGCCTGAAGACTTCAATGCTGGAGTTGCTTGGATTCCATTGAAGATTGTGATTTTTGAAAAGCTAGACCACTGAAAATTGTCTTTAGTTTCAGGGCGTAAACATTCACTGGAAAAAATAGCCTTATGCTAAGACAGAACCATTGGTCCATCTCACTTACTTCAACTGAGAGCAGTTTTCTAGGATTTCAGACAAACGTCTTTCCCAAAACCTCATATGTGAGACCATTTAACTGGAGATACAAGGAGATGAACCTGTGATCCTCTGTAAGCAAAGTGTTTACTTTCCCGATAAACCACAGTACAGCCCCTTAAACCATGGACTCTGCTCTTTCCAAGATGTCCTTCCAAGCACCACTACTGCAATAACTGTTGACCTGAGAAGATTTGTTCTAATCTCTGTGGCCTTTGAAATTCATAAAGCTTGATAAGATGTTGTCATGTATATGAACTGCTAATACTTAGCTAACTTCTTTTATACAATCCCCCTTTTATAAAGAGGTGTCAAATTCCATTGGAATTTTACACATCCTTCATATACAGCCTCTGAATATTGTCAGCTACTGATTGATCCAGTGTGAAGGGAGTGGATACCCATTGGCAGGAGTGACTTTTTTCTGTGAAGAGATGGAACTCCAGTCTCTCAAGGAGTTCATTTCCCTCTTTCACTCCCTGGTGAGAGTACTCACCATATAGTTTTCTTGGAATTACCCATTACCCTGGTGACCTATAAGGGACTCCATTTTGAAATCTTATGAAATAGATTGAAACAAAAGTAGTGTGAGAGTGAAGAACTCTGTGGTGTCATATTGACCAGACAAGCAGCATAAGTGATCTTTTTTTTCTTATTCTTTCATTATATTCCTAACGGTGTCTTTCTACAATAAATTTATCATATTCTGATAAACCTTTCTGTTTGTATACCTGCAAGTTCCTAACAACACACCCTGCCTAGATTGTTTGGTTGACCATCTTGTTTAAAATAAGTTTCTGGTCAAGATGAGGTATTTCTTCCTCTTGGCTTGTATTTTGTAGTTTGTAGCATTCAACAAGACTTCAGTGGTGGCAGTTGCTGAGATAACATTTTCTAGTTGATTAAGCTGCTGGAAAGCATTAGGACTGAGGGGTTCTTTTCTATGAGAAAGTGGTAAAAAGCAACAGAGAATTTTAAAAGATGAAGAAACTGTCCTAGATTTCCTGCACCACAGCCAGAGATGGATCCTGACAGAGAAGTGTAGCTGGCCTTAAATTGTGCATCTCTTCTGGGACAAATATACGATGCAGATGTCACTGAGAGATACATTAATGACAGCTCCTGCATTAGGGCTGGGGTTTGTGTAAGCATCTTTGTTCTGGAGTTGGGCCCAGCTCACGATGGCTCAGGGATTTTTAAACTGGAGCAGTCTGTTTTTGAATACAGTTCCAAATTAACCAGTGATATAGGTAAGATGGGGGGGGGGGAGTGCATGCTTTCTGAAACACGTGAATAAGCCAGTCCGCACAAGGAGTTCTATGACTGAAAAGTTGTTGCCCATTTTTATACAAAATTCTGTTTCATCAAAACATGATTCTACTAAGGGCCACTTCACATGTGATTAAAAAATACAGGTTCCCACATTTCCACAACACTATAACCATCACTTTGCTGTTATGTTGGAAAAGGAGACAGACATTTGCAAAGACATGGCAAAGATGTGTCTCTCTTTTATACAGTACAGAAAGGTGAAACCACACCATGGGAATGTGAAAACTTGTGTTTTCCTGAAACATGCAAAGTGTCCCTAAAGCAAAATGTTCTCTTATTTGGGAACTGCAATACTGGTGCTTCTTCCATTTCTCTGAATCTGACCAAAGTAATCAGGTAGACAATCTTCATTTATTTGTGCATTCCCTGTTGTTGAACACTGCTCCCTGGAGATTTTCCATACCTTGATTGTATTTCTTAGCTCACCATGCTCAGGCATATTTTAATTGAGTTGTGTAGATAAATATCTTCCAAGCTTATTTCTATGACTTCTTTCATACAATCAAAATTAATGGGATAGAGGACTTTTGTAAAGGATATGAATTCTATGAGCACTAATAAGTAGTAGGAGCAGAACTTCCAATATTATAGAGCCAGACATGTGAAACCTGAACCCGCCTTTTATTCTAGAAAACACTGGCAAAGTTGGGGGGATATTTTGCAGGGGGAAAGGCATTTATCTCCTACAGAATGTCCTTTCTTACCTTATGGCAGAGGCATGGGCACTGTTGCAGTATTGATACTGCACTGCACAGCATGACTCATAGAGTTGGAAGGGATCTCCAGGGTCATCTAGTCCAACCTCCTGTACAATGCAGGAAATTCACAAAAGCCTCGCCCCCACACCCCAGTGATCCCTGCTCTATGCCCAGAAGAGGGCAAAAAAACAACAAAAAATCCCTTTCAGGATCCCTGGCCAAATTGGCTTGGAGAAAATTGCTTCCTGGATTCAAAGTGGCAATCAGCATTTCTCTGAAAGTGTAAGAAAGGGCTACAAGAACTAAGCACTGATGCAACCCTTCCTGCCCTCCCTTTTCATAATCTGCCTAAGTTCACAGAATCAGCATTGCCATCAGATGGCCATCTAGCCTCTGTTTGAAATCCTCCAAAGAAGAAGAGCCCACCACGTCCTGAGGAAGCCTGTTCCTCTGAGGAACCACTCTAACCGCCAGGAAATTCTTCCTAATGTTTAGCCAAAAACTCTTTTGATTTAATTTCAACCCATTCGTTCTTGTCCAACCTTCTGGGGCAACAGAAAATGACTCCACACCATCCTCTATATGACCACCCTTCAAATACTTGAAGATGGTTATATCACCTCTCAGTCATCTTCTCTCCAGGCTAAACATACCAAGCTCCTTCAACCTTCCCTCATAGGAATTGGTCTCCAGACCCCTCATCATCTTTGTTGCCCTCCTCTGGACACATTCCAGCTTGTCTGTGGGAAGCTTGTCTATGGGAACACCCCACACTGTGCTACTCTCTAGCATGGTTCTTGCTGGAAAATGGGACAAGCGGCAGTTCCCACATTGCCAGTGTAACATGAAAAAGGGGTTTCCTTAAGTACACTTCAGCCCATTGAAATCAATTTATTTTGACAAGCTTAAGCACACTAAGTGCTGTGTTTGATCATGGCTATTGTCTTTCAGAAATGGTATGGTATATTATAGATATGCTAAGTATGAGTAAGCAGAGTTCCCCCATTCCATTCCTGTACTTCTCTATGTACTGCATTCCACTCCCCCTTAATTATGGTTTAACCAAGAGTATTTCTATAATTAGTTTCAGAACTGGATCATGCAGTTTGATGCAGGTTCCAGTTACTTCAGTTCGTTTGGATCTTTTTGTGACATCTGCATTACCAATGCACATGTGTGCATTGATAAAATTCTGCAAAGCACCCTTGATGTGATAATATTAAGTATAATAGCATCAAGAGACTTTTTTGTGTGTAGCATGCACAAATACATTTCCATACCACACACAAAGAATGTAAATAAAATCACATGAAGAGGGTTTTTTTTGCAGTGTTTTATCAATCTGTACATATACATCAATAACACAGACGTGGAGAAAGGTGCATATGAATTTGAAGACCCCCAAATTAAACAAATTGTATATGCATGATCTTCTTTAAAAGACCTGATGAAAATAACAAAAACCAAACCAAACTAACAGAGGATTCCGAATTAATCAGTTCTGGAAAGAAGACCAGTAAAATTAGAACTCAAAAATCCAGGGAAAATATTGGTGACAAGAATTTTGGAAGCATCCCTAATTCTAAAAGAAATTATTTGATCAATTCCTGTTAAAATTTAAAACATTGAACCAATACTCTTATTATAAAGATTTCCTTTTTTAAAAGAGGGGGAACCAACATTGCAGGGGGGAAAAACCTGTAAATTTTGAACCAACTTTTAACACTTTAAAGCCACACTAAAAATGAGCGGTGTCCAAGTACAGAAAAAAACAACAATATTTTATTTATAATCTTATTTTTAGTGTTTGAACTACAAATCCTGGTTCTAGAATTGTTTAAAAGATCATGGGTTTTATAGATGCTCACATGAAAATTAATTTCTTGGATTTTTGTTTCTTCTTCCACAGAATGGTCCTTCCAGGAAATACAGAACAGGTCATTATATGAAAAAAATTAAAAGAAAAGATTTGTTATTTTTGTTGTTGTTGTTCCTTGATTGTTCTTATGAATCTACTGCTAACATCCATTTCCCTGTTGAACCATTTCAAAAAGGGCATGAGAAGAAAATGAAATGAAAAAAGACAAAATAGACCGAATCTCACCACTAGAATTCACCATAAAAATTCCCAAAGCGTTAACAGAATTCTTACAAAAATTCCTAGACCAGTTCTTTAGAGAATCAAGTTGTTCTATGAAAAAATATGGCAAATGGGATTAGGAGAAGGGAAGAAGAAAGGGTCAGGAAAGAAGTAGGGTAAATAAGTGCAGCAAAAAGAGGTTCTGAGGAATACACATAATTTTGTCTGCTTTCGCGCACAATAGAATTTTTTAATAAATAAATTTCTTTTTTGTAAAGACACTTTTTTTGAAACAGTAGATTTAGCCCAGTCATTTGTGTCATTTTTTTAATAAACTGTCTTTTTGTTTTAAATTCCCCCTTTAAATTTGTAAATGTTTTAGATCTGAGTCTCTTGCACATTGTCTTTCGAGTTCATTCGGATCAATAATGGTTCATGCACTGAACTGTGTATTGAATTTATTGTGTTAACTGTTGTTGTGTGGTTGAAAGGAGACTTATAGGAGTTATAGTGATTTAGGTGCTCATGCTCTATTGCTGGCATGGGCAAATGACTTTCTATAGGTGAATCACCTGTAAGCTCATCATCCACATTAATGATCTCTACAGTTCGTGTTGGAGCATGGTGATTTTGTCGGTGATGCTGTTTTCTCATTTTGTAGAAAATGACCAACATCACCGCTGCCATGAGAGTGATTGCCACAAAACAACCAATTATGATTTTGGTAGTCTTCATAACTTCATCTATTCCTGGAATCCCATTGCTTGGATCTGTCACAGGGATGGTGAATGTTTTTTCTGTTGACCTTGTGCTCTGTGGTGTGAGAGAGGTTGTTGCATTGGTGGTATCCCATTCAATGACTGGTGTGGGCCAAACCTGCTCTGTGGTCCGTGCCTCATCCTGAGAAGGTTCCACAGTTTCTACTGTGATGGTTGAAAAGTAAGTAATACACTCCTGTGCAGTTACATTGAGTGTGGCAGAAGCTGTGGTATTCCCAACAGAGTTACTCACCAAGCACGTATACAAGCCTGTGTCTTGTGCAGTCACCCTCGTAAAATTTAACGTGCCATCACTAAGCACAGAAATCCGAACCCTATAAGCCCCGTGTGTTATAACAGACCCATTAGGAGTAATCCAAGATATAGAGGTCAGGGATGTTGATGCTCGGCATTTCAGCTCCGCAGCCATGCCTTCAGTGACGTTGAGGTCTGTTGGTGGTTCCACAATTACAGGAGCGTAGCACGTAAAGTAATTCAGGTCCAGCTCACCGATGTACCTTCCTTTCAAGCTAGGAGGTGTGTTGCAACGGGCACAGCATGCAGTGTTGGAGGGTGCTTTGTCTTTAATCCACCAGCTGAGCCATAGGATATCACAGTTGCAGTTCCAAGGGTTGTGATGCAAGTGGATCCTTTCTAGACGGAGAGGTGTGAAGAGGTCATGAGGCAGTAATGTTAGATTGTTATGGGCCAGGTTGATCTCTACTAGCGACTGAAGGTTATCAAAGGCATTCCTTTCAATCACTTGAATCTGGGATTGAATCAGCCACAGTTTTTGAAGGTGCATTAACCCTTGAAAGGACCCTGGCTTGATAGAAGTTAAGTGGTTCCCAGAAAGATCTAGCTCATCCAGTTTTACAAGTGGTGTGAGGTTCGGGATCTCCCGAAGGTTACACATAGCAAGGTTCAAATACCTCAAATTGGACAGACCTTCAAAGGCACCTTCTGAGATATATGAAAGCCTTTTTAATTCCCCCAAATCCAACCTTCGCAGGGAAGGAATTCTATTAAAAGCATAAGAAGGGATACTCTCAATGGGGTTGTTTCGCAACCAAAGCTCCTTTAGTTTTGACAGGTATACAAAAGCTCCATTTGGAATGGTGCTAAGACGATTGTCAAAGAGTTCCAAAGTATTGAGATTAGCCAGACCATTGAAAGCCCCTATTTCTATTGTTCTAATGTGATTCCTGCTCAACTGTAAGACTTCTAGATGCCTCAGGTGTTTGAAACTATTCACCTTAATGATTTGGATCTGGTTCTCATGGAGATTCAATAACCGTGTATTTGTAGAGATGGCATCAGGGACCTCTCTCAGATTCTTCCTCACACAAATTACTTTGCTGAATTGGTTACTACAGGAACAGACAGAAGGGCAAGTCTGAGCTCTAACCAAACCAGCCACCACAAGAAGTTGAAGAGCTAGTAGCACCACAAGCAAGGGGTCAAATAGGGCCCTGTTAAACCTAGGACCTATCATTATCTGCTGTGGATGTAAGGTCATCTTGTTCAACATTCATAATTTGTTTGGTGTTGGTCCTTCAGGAGCGCCAATAGTCTGAAAGAAAGAAAAAAGGAAAGGGAGAAAACTAAGTATTATATTAGTCCCCAATATTAAAACACACAACCCCACATCCATAATTTCCCAGATATGATTTCTTCAAAAGAATTGGATATAAAATTCAGTATATACAAGTACCCATGAAGGTAGCAAACAACTTATGAGGAAATATTCAGTTGGGTAGCCGTGTTGGTCTAAAGCAGCAGAATAAAGTTAGACCATAAAGTTTTATTCAAAGTATAAGGTTTCGTGTGCATGCACACTTCAGAAACATGTTTGGTTTAAATGGCTCAGAGCTCAACCCAAGAAAGACCCTCTAACCAGCTGAACTGCACAGAGCTGAGCAGTTTGCTCCATGGGTCTCTGCTATTTAAAGGGGCTTTCTTTGGCAGTGAGCCCCAGGGGCTGGATTCTAAAGAAAGCCCCTTTAAAAAACTGAGCCATGTGAAGCAGTTTGCTCCCCGCAAAGCAGTTTGCTCTGCACTGCTCAGCTGTTTAAATGGGATTTCTTGGGCAGCAAGCCCCAGCAGCTAGCTGCCAAAGAAAGCCCCTTAAAACAACTGAGCGATGCAGAGCAGTTCTCTGGCAAGGCATGATACAAATTGAAAATAATAAATAAAATAATAAATAAATAAACTTTCAAGGGACTACACAAGAAAGCCCAAAACAGCTGAACAGCAGAAAGCAGAGGTTTAAAGGGACTCAGAGTCCCTTTAAATCCCTACTTACTCAGAGTCCCTTTAAATCCCTACTTTCTGCTCTGGCCAGGAAACAGCACAAACTCCATGAACTACTTTAAAAATTTATAGAAGTTGGTTCCCGAACCACCAACAGGGCAAAATTCATTACGAATTTTGCTTCATGGTTTGGTTCATGCCCATCCATAATTAGGAGTGTGGCAGAGTCTAAATTGGGCTTAGAAAATGTCAAGTTATTTGTCGTTTTTTCCCTTTTAAAATAGCATCATTTCTGAGCCAGATTCTCAATTGAACTCAGGGAGAGGTCTCCATTGCTTTTTGAATGTGATTTACATAGAGGTTATAAATGCAGTTGGTAGTATATTTTGAACACTGAGCATTTTTTATTAACTAGTTTAAAGTATTTTAAAAAGTTTCATTCTCAGTTACATAATATGGAAACCAATAACTGATATTTAGCATCAATTCATAGCAAATCTTAGAAAAAATAAAAATAGGGAACTCCTAATAGTAGCCTTCAGAACACAGAATATACACAATAGAGAATTGAAATTCATTTGAGTTAAGAATCATCACAATAACTATATTTTAAAAACATGATAGGGATATTTGTAATCTAAGAACTGATGGTCGTAATATGCAAAGGACTCCAAGACTTGTATATTTATATCTTGAATAGATAAGGTATGTTATCACTGTGCTGCTCTCAGGATTTCAGATAGTAAATTGTGCTATAGATTACAACTCCACCTGGAGCTGTAACATGGTGAATGTAATGTTTGCCACAACTCAGCATGAAGTACATACATACATGTCTGTAGTGTGGGCCTGAGCAAGCAGGAAATGGCTGACCATGTCACCAAATATATCACAGATCAAGTTCAAAGTATGAGTCAGAAACATTCGAGGGTTGTAGTGATATACATATGCACTCCCTCAATGCCTCTTCTGGTTTACTAAGTCTGGAATGCTGGACAAGCAGATGTGAATGTAATAGTGGCTTCACACAACCCTTTTACTGAAAACCCACTTTTCTGATTAAGATGCAAGTAGAATTGAAAAGTGGGTTGTATTCAACACTTAACACCGCTATATATTCCCCTTAAAAACCTGACAATGTGTGTCTCCCAGAGTAAGATCCTAGTATATTTCTACTCAGAAGTAAAACTTCAGAAAGGTCCTAATCTCCCCCCTTCTTTTGTTTTTTTAGTCTAATTACTTCCTGTTGTCTCATGCCTGGCATTGTTTTCTTCTGATACTCATTAATACCTGGTAAATTATTAGCCCCTGTGCTTAAGTTGTTCTTCCCTTGCTTTGAACAAGCTAAAATCAACATTCCGAATTTTATTCTCTTATACAAAATAATGTTAATAACAAATGAACATTGAATATCAGTAGCATGGTGTGCTATAACATCTAGAAGAAAATCACTAAGGTACTTCCCCTCTCAAAGATAATTAACTATTTTATAGAGGAATGCTGTGAGATAATGGGACAGTCAGCAGAAAATAAGAAGTAACTAATTAGACTGAAGGAGAAAGATGTTGAAAGGACAGCAGCTCTAGGAGGTGT
The DNA here is from genome assembly GCA_029375565.1 of Gekko gecko. Taxonomy (NCBI): domain Eukaryota; kingdom Metazoa; phylum Chordata; class Lepidosauria; order Squamata; family Gekkonidae; genus Gekko; species Gekko gecko. Next base: position 148,261,798 of record JAPDNY010000003.1, read on the forward strand.
CAACTGTTTTAACTGTTCACATAGGATGGATGGTGCTGTAGTAACATTTTAATTTATAAAAATATACAGATAAGGTTAGGGGGGGCCCTCCCCGGAGGAACCCCCTAGATGGTCTAAGGCATCATGGCAGTTCCTTAAGAACTGGCTAATCTACAACCAGTCTTGGCTTGACTTCTCTACTACTGTCCTAAATGCCCCAAATCCTGGTTGCCTGAGTCACCTGTAGCAGCTGCACCAAGGGGTCATCAGATATAGTGTAGAACTGAGGCATGGTGTAAAGAAAGCTTTTACTATTGTACACAGATGCTGACAAAAATGCTTATTGTTTGCTTATTTCAAGGAAAGTAGATAAAAAGAAGCTTCTGTGAACTGCTGAGCATCAGCTCTCTCTTGCCATTAAGCAGACTCATCTGATTTTCTGATACACTCTCCTCTATCCTTGTATTTGGCCAAAGCAGCCAAGAAACTCTCATTAGTAAATGTGTGCTGAACACAGGAATAAAGAATGGCTATTTAAATGACAGAAAAATATATATCTCCCATAGCTGCAGGATTGGCAATTTTACTGTTACCTCCAAAAAAATGTTTCCTTCAGATCTTAGTGTAAGTGAAAAAAGACCTTTCAACTCTGCAAATGATCATTACCATTCAAAGTCTCTCAGTGCTGATTCATTTCTGGTACTCCTAAAACCCCCAGCCCAGGGTTCATTTTCAATCTGCTGCTCACTGCAAGGTCCCTGTGCTGTAGAGATTAATGAAATTTCCTATAAATCAGCCAAAAGTGAAGTCTTATAAATTACAGCAAGCTCAAAGCACATTTATAACCCAGAGCACACAGATGCATAATACATGCATTTAGTAGAACAAAAATACTATCAGCCAAAGGTTTTCCATTTTGAACTCCAAATTGTTTCATTTTGTAGTAAGAAGAAAAACCGTATAGTTTTGGGGGGAAAAGCCAAAAAAAATATTATTCTTCACATTGCAGTCCATTTAGAAAAAGCCCATTTTTATAATCAGGCCATATATATTTATGAATTTACTTGTGCACATTAGACACTGGTTTATTGAAATAACATGGAAATTACTAAGGCTTTTGCTGGGCATCATGAGGACTTCACCCCAAGGAAAATGACAAAGACTGGTGGTTAATACAAAGGATTACAAGAAAAAAAATGAAGGTCAACACTACAAAGCCGAAAAAGAGAGATGGAAGGACCTCAACGGTCCTTGTTTAATTCTTTAATAGAGTACCATCTCTCTCTCTCTCTCTCTCTCTCTCTCTCTCTCTCTCTCTCTCTCTCTCTCTCTCTCTCTCTCTCTCTCTCTCTCTCTCTCTCTGAAGAACAGGATTATCCACCCAGAAATATATACTTGGTCAGTGTGTCTTAGTTCAGCAGTTTTTCATGGGCCAGGCCATGTCAGGGCTACCAGTATAATGTAGGATTTGCATATACATGTACACCCCTTGATAAATCATTGTTCACCCTTTTATTGCTGAATGATTTCCATATGTGAATTGTTTTCATTGAAAATTGCTGTGCTTGAGAAGGTCTCAGATGGTACAACAATTCTGTTACTGGTCTGAAGGCTACTTCAAACATACAATTGTATGATAGAACAATAATTAACTAATGATAAGAGCAGCAGCTCCTACCACCAAGTCCACATACATATCTCCATGTCCTCATAGAATCATGGGAATATTTACTTTGAGAACCCAGTCACCATGGCTAGTAGCCACTGATAGACCTATCCTCCATTAGCATTGGATGCCCTTGAGTTCTAGTATTTTGGGAGAGGGAGAAAAAGCATTCTTTGTCAACTCTCTCCATCCCATGCATACTTTTATAAACCTCTATCATGTTCCCCCCTTCTTAACTGCACTGACTACTGTACTGTAGGCAAGGTTTCATTGGTACTACTAAATCCCAGCAGGGTTAACATGTTCTTAGGCCAGTTAACTATATATGTGAATAGTTGCTTCCCACAGAGTACATAGATAGTTAAGAGAGAGTGGTGGGCCCAATCAAACAGTGAACTTCATTGCCAAGCAAGCATTTGAACTCAGCTCTTCCTACTCTTAGTCTGAATCTCCACTGGCTCTCCAAAAGCTGATTCTCAGCCTCCAGTGGTGGATAGCTATCTATAATTAAACCAAATTGCAAATGGTTTGATTACTTTGTTTAAGTTAATGCAGTGTAGATATGCCCACCACATTCAGAGGCACTAAACCTCTGAATCTCAGTGCCTGGAGGCTACATCAGGGAAGGTCACATCCTCTATGCCCTGTTGTTGGCCGACCAGAGGAACTGGTTGGCCAAAGTGTGAGACAGGATGCTGGACTAGACAGACCACTGGTCTGATCCAGAAGAGCTCTTCTCATGTTCTGAAGAAAAGGATATTGCCAAACAAGAAAAATACTGTAAGTTAATACCACTGCAATTATGTTGCAGTGGTATTAACTGGAATATAATTGTAAAGACATGGAGTTGATATACGTAATAGTGACATGTGCCCCCCCCCCATCTGCAGATATATAAATCCACTAGCCTGACACCCGAGCTTCACTATGGTATTTAAGTTCTGTAAATCCAGTTATAATACTGATGATGTGAAGTCTGCAAAGTAACATTTGTTGTGGGAATTCTAATGAAGAAGACTGTAGTGTAAAGGATGAAGTGAGACATATGGTTTGT
>JAPDNY010000003.1:148264596-148278158 GCA_029375565.1 Gekko gecko
ATGAGTTTCTGCTGTTGGGTGTGGCCTATTAAGCTTTATTAACATCATTTTGCCTGTTTAAAGAAATGAATTCTGTACCGTCTACATCTTTAACCTCAGCAATCCCCACCCCCACCTGTTGAATAAACTTGTTCTTTTGTTTCACTGTTCATCCCTCTCCAGTGCCATTTCAAAAGGGAAATAAGGAGAGGGCTCCTCCTTTTTCACAGAAAGTTCCTTGAGCTGGGTAAAAGCTGAATTGTATTCTGTAGACAGGGTGGGACAGACAGTCTTTTATAAACCATATTCATTTACATGCTATTAGGGACTGCTCAGTCACAGCAGGAAACTGAAAATAATTTTAGCAGGAAAATCTTCTTCAAAGTGGGGAAAGTTACAGGAGTCCATTATAACAATGAATAAATGTTTTAAATAAATAAATAATATATTAAAACAAATAATGTGCCATGTATAAACAGTTAGCAATGTGTACAAATGTCATTGGAAGGAGAAGGGATTTCATTCCAGCATAAGCAATGAGATCCTAAAAACAGAAAACTACTAATCAAGTCAAGATTTATATCATTGCCTTCATAACCATGATAGACAAAGTACTCAATTCAAAGAGTATTCCACAGAAAAGGAACATGAGCTGACAAGATGCACCAGTCAACTGCAACATTAGATGACACCAGCAGACTCAAGCAAAGAAGCTCTGCCTCATCCTACCCATGATCATGGGAGACTAGGGTTGTCATTTGCCTAGTGGGGACAGGGGATTCCCTGATCTTGCAAGCTCCTGTCTGCCACTGGCCAGCTGGCCAGCGGTAGGGAAGTCTCCCCAAACAGCAACATCATATGCAATGTGCCTGTATCACCCAGAAGTAATGTTGGTGATGTCTGGGTGGGGTGACACTCTGGATTTTGAGCAAAACTTTATGGTTTGATGCTGATTTTACCAGAGAGTTTTGCCAAAATCCAGAGCCTCACCCCCAACATCACCAATGTGCCGATGTCACTTCCATGTGACATAGGCATGTCACGTGCTAATGTCACTGTTTCAGGTGGAATGGGGGGCCCACATCACTTTCCACTCCCCGGAATGCTCACCCCACCCCACCCCCGCCAGCAGGTGAAAGGGACTTGGCAACCCTATGGGAGACAGATATAAGAATAGATAGGCCACAATGCAGCCCCACCAATACAAGACCTCCCAAAATACTGTTGAAGCTTGGGTGCCCAAGTAAATTTTGCATTTTGTGCACAACAAAGACAGAAACAAATGAAGAATTTGTTTTTGTGTACTTGTGAGTTCCCCCCATGATTGGCTAATGTTAATGCAATCCCAGTAGAAATCATGGGATCAGCATGATGTTGAGATTGTTTAAGCATTCTTTTAGCACATCTGCATTTTATTACACAAAACCTAAATATGTTCTCAGTGTTCTTTACTTTTTTGACTGAGCTTATTATAGATGCTGCCAAGGTATTGTTAGCTGCTTGTTGGAAATCCATCCAAATGCTCCCTTGTAATAGCTCAACTGAAGCCAATGCAATTACTGTGATGATGTCTTTGGCCTACTGCCGTAGTCTCTGTTACAGATGACATATGCAGATGGTTGGTTAAACGGCTGGACTTTATAAAACAGCATCCAAGGAGCATTGTATAGGTACCAGCTTTAATAGACTGATACACAGGTAAATTGCCTCTTCTGTTTCTTGATTATCTTGCAGTTGTACCCATGGGTCTGTGCAACACACTAGAACCACATTTTCCCAGTTCATGCCCATCCCTATTCAGAAGTATCTGGAAGTGGGAGTGTCTTCCTTCCATTGTGCACCAACCAACAGAACTGGCTGAATAAATCTAATGCATGAGTAATAAAATCTTTTAATATAAAAGACATGGGATGATTTCCAAGATACTTTTCAATATTAGTTAAGTTTAAGGGCTTGAAAGAATAAAAAGGAGTCTGAAATCCCCATTACTGTAAACAACATTATTAAAAAAATGGTTCAAATTAACTAACCTATTAACAAAGTCAGTACAATTCATATGTCTATCAGGCCATCCCACCCTGTCCAGATTACATCTGGGCTTTAAAAAAGCAATGCCTTGCTCACACTGTGCTTCAGTTCATGGCATGCACGGTTCACAAACCACAAACTGTCATAAACTTTTAGCCACCAAATGAACCAGTTCGGTTTGTGGGGTTTGTGATATGGCAGAACCCCCCACCCCAGTGTGCTAGAGACACCAAGCTCGCAGGGGATCTCTGGATGACTCTCCTCTACCTGCCCTCCAAGTGTGGTGAGGTTTGGATTTACAGGAACCAAGTTACCACCCTCCAAAGAAGCTGCCCCCAGGAAAGTGCTTTCTGGGGAAATGACAGGTGTTTATTTTGACAGACACAGGTTCAGGAGTGTATAGAATGGATTCTGTGTAACACAGAGACATCAAAGTCACAGGGGACTTCCCCCAGATGCTCCCCTACATGCCTTCCAAGTTCTGCCCCCACCTTTGCTTTGAAGTTTGGTAAACATTTAGATTGAGCAGAGATAGTCTGTCTGGAAATGTATCATGAACTGCCATAAATTGTTTGAAAATTTATGGAAAGTTTATGCTGGCTGACCTGCCATGAACCTGAGTTCACGAACCATGAACTGGCCAAAATTTTCACAAACTTTAGTTCATGAGCCGGTTGATGCCCATCCCTACTTCTGAATAGTGAAAAAACAGCAAAATATAATCTGCAGTGTAAACTAAAGACATCACAGTATTGGTATCTGCTTTATTTTTACACTACTTTCTTATTCAGCATGTTATATTTAGGTTGTGTCTGTTAATTTTCCTTCACAATATAACAACAGCATGCAAACAAGGTAAAGAAAGGAATGGGTGCTGATGTAATTGCTACCTGTTAATCATAGGATGGACAGACCATATTTGATATCACAGTGGCTCACTCTGTTGACTACAGAATAGAAGCTAAGGGGAAAAGGGTAGAGCCAATTTCACATATGGCAGCTAAGACAGGGGCTATGGAACCAATAAAATTACTTGATGCATCCTTGAGCTATATACTAACATAAACACAGAAAGATGGAGTTTTCCATGAGACTGAAACATTTTCTTGAGAAGCAGGTAGTGAAAGAGAAATCTAAGTATTAAGTAAAGTTTTTACTATAACTAAATCATATTACTGAACTTTCCAAATATTAGGCTGACAGGAAAAAGTGAACCCGGATCCACACCTCATACGGACTAAATTCTCACTGCAACTACTCTTAGGCAGAAGGCCATCATGATCAAATCTTGGGGGGGGGATCATAATTTTATTTCACTACATTTATTATCTATTTATTTATTTAATTCAATTTTTATACTGCCCTTCCCTGTAAACAGGGCTCAGTGCGGTGTACAATGGTAGGTAAAACAACCATAACCATACTAAATTAAGATTAAACAGTAAAAGTAAAACAAAGGGTAAAAGGTATTTATTTATTTATTTATTTTATTCAATTTATACCTCACCCTCCCTGCCGAGACAGGCTCAGTGCAGTTTACATATATGCAATAGCTAAAAACAACAATATAATAAAAACATTGATTCTTAAAACAGCAACATAAGGTGCTAGTAACAATATAAGTAACAATGTAAAAGGCAGAGTAGCATCAACACACTGGTAAATGCAGTCGCTGTTAGATTTTAGTGTCGGCAGAACTCAGGCTGTCAGTGATGGTATTGGGCCCAGGGTCTTGGTGTGTTGGGTATGAAGAAGTTTTAGTACAATGTTGGGCAACCTTCTTTTGGCCAAATACTGAAAATAATGCAACATCTCTGAAGTTGTCATTGTTCTGGCAAATGTGTGTTCATGCACACGCATGCACTTGTGTCTGTGTGAGACCAGACACAATGCATCTGTTACATATGGCTGGGAGGTGGATATGGGAGTAAGAATTTGGAATAAAACTTTATTTCACTATTTATTTCCTTTAAAGCCCTACATGACTTGGCTCCAAAGTATCTGAAACATCTTTCCTTAATTTTTTGTAAGCTGCCTTGGGTACCTTTGGGTAGAAACATGGCACAGGGCTAGCAACAATACAAATGAACGCAATGCAGCTGAATTAAGTGGGCTCTAGATAAAATTAAGCCTGAACTCTCCCTAGATGCTAAAATGACAAAGGAAGAGGAGTAGGATATTGGATTTATACCTTGCCCTTCACTCGAAATCTCAGAGCAGCTTACAAACTCCTTTCCCTTCCCCTCCCCACAACAGACACCCTGTGAAATAGGTGAGGTTGAGAGAGTTCTTTCAAGAACTGCCCCTTCACAAACAACTCTGACAGAACTATGGCTTGCCCATAGTCATCCAGCAGCTGCAAGTGGAGGAGTGGGGAATCAAGCCTGGTTCTCCCAGATCAGACTCTGCATACTTAACCACTACACCAAACTGGCTAAACTGAGTCTATTGTACTTTGGTCACATCATGAGAAGACAAGAGTCTCTGGAAAAACAATAGTACTAGGAAAAGTTGAAGGCAACAGGAAAAGAGGAAGACCCAACATGAGATGGATTGACTCAAGAAAGCCACGGTCCTCAGTTTGCAAGACCTGAGCCTAGTTGTTCCGGTTCCCATTCATTTGAACTCAGTACTGCAAATTTGTTCTTTACATGGTCTTTAAACTCTTCAGGAATGTTGTTTAGATTGTACTTTGGCATGATGAATGTTTTGGTGTTTTTCTTCAGCTTTATTCTAATTTTCAATATTAACAATTCATGGTCTGTAGCACAAACAACTCTTGCTCTTGTGTTAGCAGAGAGAATAGAGCTTTTCCATCTTCAACCAATTATATAATCTATTTGACGTCTGTATTGGCCATTAGATGATGTCCATGTATACAGTTGTCCGCTAGGTTGCCTGAAACATGTGTTTGCAATGAACAACTTGTTGTCTTCACATATTTCATTTCATGCTCCTAGCCCAAATTTTTCAACAATATTTGATTCTGCTTTGTTTCCCACATTTGTGTTCCTGTCACCTATGATTATCAGCACATCTTGTCTATGTGCATGATCAATTTCTTCCTGGACACTTGCATAACATCTTTCAATTCCTTCCTCATCAGCATCTGTAGTATATTTATAGGCTTTCCATGAAGTCTGATTGATATTATTCAGTCAGACTTTGCATTATAGCCTCTGCCTGCTTGTGCTACATCTCACCTCACTATTAAAGCAACTCCATTTTTTTGTTTGTCATTTCCCTTTGTAATTTGATATTTTCAGAATGAATAATTCCTAATCCAGTCCACTTTAGTTCACTCACTCCCAGGACTGCAATATTTAAATGTTCCAGTTCTCGTTTTATGGTTTTTAGCTTACCTTAATACTTCTCATGTTCCACATTCCTATTATATGTGTTGAACAGCTTTGGACTTTCCTTTTGCATCCATTCACATCAACAACTAAATGTCCTTTCAGCTTTAATCCAGTTGTGTCATTAAGAATAGTGCTACCTGTACTTGTCCTCTGCTCTTCTCCATTAGCTGATCGAGTGCTGTGTGACCTGGGGTCTTGTCTTCTAGCATTAAATCTTTTTTTTATTTTGGATTGTCTCATCACAGGGTTTTTGTGGTATGAGATGAAATGGTTTACTATTTCTATGGTTTACTATTGCTTTCTTCTGCACAGTACTAACCAGAGTTAGCTGAAGTAGCATTGCCATTGTCTATTATAGGTCCTCCGTTGGGGTCATTTCCCCCTTACCTACCCTTCTGCTGATGTCCCATAGTCACCTTTCAAGTATTCCTCTGTCCCATCACCATTGGAACTGTCCATTCTCTTCTGCTGATGTGGTTGTTGATGCCTGAAGGGGACGGATGCATCTTAGTCTGGTATCTCAGTTCTGACCATTCTGCCTTGAGTGACTCTGCTGCAAGTTCAGCCTCAACAGAGTACAAAACTCTTGTGGTATTTGCTGTCAGATTCAGTCACACGCAAACCCCCTCACCACATTAAAGTGTGTGACCAATGGTGGGGGATCTCACAGAACCCAAACACATCTCCAAGATATTAGAAAGTCAACATAAACGACAAAGGAGAACATCTATTATCACTAACCACTAATGATGTTTGAGGGTTATTTTTCACTTTGAGCATGCATCTGTCTGTGTTGTGATAAATGTTCTTCCATGAAGCTAATTGTTTGTGCCAACATACAGAAAACATATCACTTCTCTTCAATATTTCCCTAGATTCCATTGCAAAAATGAATACGTAATTTTTCTTCTCAATATGTTATACTGCTAGGTCCTGAAAGCACCTCAACAGCAAGATCAGTTTATTTTTATAGGAGTTGTTATAGTCTATGAGTGGATTTTTTTCTTTACACAAAGGAAAGTGGTAAGTGACTGAGGACATTGTTTACTAACATGCAGGTCACAATGTCCTCAAAGGACAAAGTTGTTGTGCCATTTCTCTACATATTTTGCTAAAGTGTGTGCAACCAAGATGACTTTTGTCCTGGGCCTAAACAACTGTTCTGACTACAATGTAGAGATATAACATTTCTAGAAATTTTGAAAACATGAGGAAAAAATGGAATTTTTGGGGAAAACGGGAATATATGCAATAGTTACTTTCCTATGAAACCTATTCTTATTGACTTAACAACATAACATGCACAATGTATAACTTAATAAATATATAGAATTGTACTATTTGGCATATTATGGAATTTAAAAATACAAATGTCTTCATTTTCTCTAAGAAAAATTGCAAGTATATTTCAATTAAACCTTTTAGTCATCCTCACATTTCTCAGATCCTACGTTTCCATATTATATCACAATGCCTTTTTGCCCTGCCTAAATATTATCTCCCCTCCCCTCCAAATATGCGGAATATAATTTTCACAGTAATTTCTTCCCATGGTAGCAGCTCCTTTATAGACTCATTATGGCCAGCTTGTTTGTATTACTTACAAGAAGGAATCCCATTCAGCAGACATTTAGATACAAGTCTATGAAAGCAAACGCACCCTCCTCATTTTCCAGGATGTGCTACTTTTTTGTGAGACGTTAAAAGGATTACAGAAATCAAGTGTAGCATAATAGAATCTCTTGTGACAAATTATTTTAGGTCCTAAAGCTTAGCACATGTGGTTTTATCCTTTTTGACAGCTGTTTCCTGGAGCAGTATATATGATCATACCATAGCCTGATTTGATGAGTACATGCCATCTGGTGGAAGCAAAAAGGCTTTGTATAGAGGGAAGCTTAAAAACAATCCAATATTTTTCATCCAGTGTAAAGCATGCATTCCCCTCTCCATGATTCCTTCTACATCAGCAACCTTCTTCATAAAAGGCCCCACTTTCAACCCAACAGTCACTGACTGGATTACTATAAAAGAGGAGAAAGGAAACAACAAAGACCCACAGCATGTACATGAAAGGAACCGAGCAACAAACAGAAAACACTGATCCAGTTGAGTTATGTCTATACTCACCTGCACTGAAATCTGAAAAACCCAAGTATATTAACTGGATGAGTGTGCATTAAAATATCAGATGCACCTATTTAGCAAGGAGTTTACACAGGAATAATTGGATGTATGTAGCTATTTATATATGCATATGACTACATGCAGCATTATGCTGTGTTTACGCAGTTGTTTATTTATTTATAACAGAATTACACACAAGAAGCACTTAATAATATAAAATATGTAACCAAGTTGATATAATGGGTATGCAGACAGACTGAGCAATTCCCCCTAAATGCTGATATCTAAATTTTCAGTCCACTCAATCGCAGCTGAGGAGAGTACAAAGAGCTCTGTTGCGTCTCCCTGGAAAGCATGATGCTCACATTCCTGTGACTGATGGAAAATAGTTTGGCGGGCTGCACCACAATTGCATTTGGGCTCTGGTATTTTGCCCAATTTAAACAACAGATTTGCACAACTAACAAAGCCTATTCATATTCTATTAGCCATTCCATACTTCACATGGCAAATCAAATCCTGCGGGCCTCTCATTGGCATTTATCAGGCTTTGGATATCAGGTGGAACTTATTGCATCCATGTTTGTAACCATTCATTCCCTAGATCAAAATTTTGTGATTGCAGGGTTTGTGCAGATCTTATTGCTGGGTGTCGGGATCTTAGTCTGGATAGGCTCATGTCAGCCATGTTTTTGTGGTTGGGCAGCTGTCTGTTTTCAATTATCTTTATATAGTCATGAAGAAGAGCATCTTGTTTTCAGAGATGCGGGGGAGCGATGTGGCACAATGTGGGTAGCCAATAGGTTGGGGTGGATTTAATACATCCGCTAATGGTTCTCATTGTTGTATTGAGTTGGACATCAAGTTTGTGGACATGGGGGCTGTTGAGCCACACTGAAGCACCATATTCCGCAGTACTATACACCAAAATCAAAGCTGAGCATTTAAGTGTTGTAGCAGATGCACCCCAAGCTGTACCACATAATTTTTGGAGAATGCTGTTTTGTGTGCATATTTTTGCTGCTACATTGGTAAGATGGTGTTTATAGTTCAAGGTCCTGTCCAGGGTAATGCCAAGGTACTTAGGTGTATGGTTGTGTGTAAGTCGGGTACCATTAAGATAGACATTCAGTTCCTGGTTGGCAAGATTTGCTACTGAGATGGAAACAGGAGCATTCTTTTTTCCTGGACTTGGGATAAGCTACCATTTCTGGTAGTATTCAGTCAAAATTTCAAAGTCCCTACTCAGTGTCATTGGCATAAGAAAACTTCCTGGCTATCATCTTGGGAACATGAGAGATGTAGAGATTGAGAAGAGGATCAAGCCATGGGGTAGACCATTATTCAGTTTCTTCCGCTTGCTGATTGGCTGATCCATAATTACTTGGAAACCAAAACATCTGGCAGAAAGTTACAGACCTGTTATCCTTCTAAGCTCCTGTTCTAAACTCCTTGAGAGGCTAATCCTGAACAGAATCAGTGACAGAATTAACAAACATGTCCCTATACAGCAAGCAGGATTTAAACCCCGTTGTAGTTGTGAAGATCAGGTTCCCAGTTTAGCAACTTTTATTGAGGCAGGATATCAGAAGTGTCTTTAGACATCAGCAGTTTTCATCGATCTGACTGCTGCTTATGATACAATCTAGAGGGATGGTTTGCTGTACATGTTTTTACAAGTACATTATTTTGACACCTGAATAACATGCTGTTCATGGAGTTGTGTATAGAGAATGCATATTATACAATAAAAGATGGACATCCTCATCTCTCCAGGGCCTCAGGGAGAAGTTGTTCACATGGCCAGACCCTTTAAATGAATATACTGGATGTTGAACCTGTGACCTTCTGTTATGCAAAGCAGATCCCCTACCACTGTGCCATAGCCCCTTACCAAAACATGGACTATGGAACTGAGGTTTATACAAAGAGGCTTAGCACTTTCCTCTGATAACATCATTTTGCTGAATCGCTCTCCTTTGAGACATCCCTGAGCTAGGCCTAAACCCTGCCTCACATATTTCAAAGTTCTCCAGTATAGCGAAGTGCTAATGATGCCATAGGTCAGTTACTGTACTACAGACCTCTATCTGTTCCACTGGATGAAGTTGTAGAGCATATGCTCTGAATGCAGATGGTCCAGGATCAATCTCTAGCATCTCCAATTAAAAAGCAGTCAAAGTGGATAACACTGGGATTTAGGGACCAGTTAAAAGAAATCTAAAATTTGTCTGGGAAAGTTCTCTTGCTGAAAGACCAAGGTGCTAGGAGTCAAACTGGACAATATTTTATTTATTTAAATATTTATACCCCACCTTTCTTCCGTCACAAGGGCCACCAAGGCAGCTAACAATTTAAAAGATGCCTGTTAAAATTACATTATAAAAACATTATAATAAAAAGATATAAAACATATATAATTAAAATGACTTTTTAAAGTGTTAAAAGACAGAGTTAAAATATATACAAAACAGTTAAAATACATGCAAAACATAAAACCATTGGTTAGGAAGGAGTGATCATTGACAGAATGCCAATGAAACAAAAAGTCTTCACCCACTGATGGAAGACAGCAACAGAACAGGACAGATGAATCTCCCTGGGAAGAGAGTTGAGAGTTCCTGAGATTTGGTGTCATGACCAAGAAGACCCTGTCCTGGGTTGCCACCTGCTTAATCTTGGAAGGTGAGACTCTCAAAGCGGGGCCTTTGAGGATGACTGTAATGGTCAGGTGGATTCATAAGGGATTAGGAAATCCTCCAGATATGTTCCTCCAAGACCATATGGGCTTTTAAGGTCATGATCAGCACCTTTAATTGTGCCTGGAAACAATTTGGAAGCCAGTGTAGGTGGGCTAAGACTGGAGTGATATGGTCCTTACGACCCATTAGCCTTCCTTACGACCCATTAGCCTTCTGGCCGCACAGAAAATGAAATATACAGTAGCCCCTGCAACATATTTAACACTTCTAGAGAGTCCATCACTTCACAAGGCTTTCTCCATGGCCAGATGCAATATCTTCCCCTCAGCGGTAACAAAAGGCTGGTATAAAAAAGTGCCATTGGCAAAACGGCTCTGCCCCTCTGGGGCAGGGAACATAGAATCAATCTAACATGTAATACTACATGGTGGATATTATGAAGACAGCAGGGTAAAGATCACCCACCCTATATTAGAGAGGTTTTATGGGTTTCGGACATGGAAGTAACCCAGAAACTGTTATTTGATCCTAATTCACAGTTCATATTGACTTGTGCTAAATTTTTAGCTATAGCTCATAAAATTCACAAAGATAAAGTCCTGAAGTAAATTGGAGGTCATGTAAACTTGTGAGGATATATTTTATTCAACTATGCTGTAAATCATTTTAGATCTTATTTGAGTGGCAGTGTCTCTTGCTCCTCCCTTGCTCTCCGCCTTCCCTTCCACCATTGCCTGCCTGCTGCAGTGGCTGTTTGTTGTCTGCTGGGGATGAGTGGGTTGTAACTCCCTCATTAAAAAAAACAAACCTGGGGGGTTCCCCAAGTTTGCAGGAAAATGTCCCTTATTTCAACATGCCCCCAATCTGCAGATTTAAGTATCAGCAGGTAGGGTTAAGAACTACATATATTGGCTGAGTTCAGACTGGCAGTTTGCCTCATTATAGCCATGTTTCAGCCATGTTTCACAAGCAGATTAAAGGGGGCGTTCACACAGGCACATCTGCCTGGTGTTCCCCACCTGTAGTCAACCCGTGCTGTTCCGCTTCGCTCCCGCGTTTAAAAGATACCTGGTGAAAGTGGTAGCAAATCCCTGAGAGCCCATTTAACCCGCTTCATTCTGCTGCCAGGAAGTGTGAACGCCAACCCGAAAAGCCTGGAGCAACCCACATTGCGCATAAGGCAGCAGCGATATGATTGGCTGTGCTCCGTTCTACCGCCCAATGTGGTGCCGGCGCAATGGGATCCTCCCCAAATCGGCTGGATGTGCTTATGCGCATGAGCATATATGCGCTCATATGCACATAGCCAAATTACCATGGAAAAGCCATTTACAGCCACGCCTCCGGGCCAGCAGTCTGAATGCTCCCACATGCCTCCTCCCGGTATGCTCTCGCATCAGTCAGCACAGTGTGACCGGGAAAACCTGAAACAGTTTGTTCCAGGGCTTTTTTGCTATGACTGGCTCCTGCTTCAAACTGCCAGTCTGAACTCAGCCACTGATAATCCAGAATGAAGTGGAGAGTCACAGGACAGAATTCAAAGGTCATCAAGGGTGAAAAAGACAACAACCAGTGATAGAACATGTAGCTTGGTCCTGAGTGTTGCTGAGACCTCAAAGCAACATATGTACATGTGAGAAAGCTCCCACAGAGACAAACTTTTCAAGTGAAAAGCAAATACACTGCTGAGATGTATTTAAATGGCTACTTGTGAAGCTGACTTCATTAAAACCTATAAGCACATATTTGAGAACTTTGTTAGAGAAGGCTGACTTGAGAAAAAAGATTATTTTTTTGCCCCATACCAAGGCCTGAAAGGAAAACAGGAAATTTTCCCCAAAGGAATGAACCCAGTACCTTTCTGGTAATACAAATTATATTCAAACCATTTTAAACTACAGCCAGCTGGAATGAATATTCAGAATGTAACACTGAATATCTTGCATGTCATCTGCAACTATTACATTCAGTATTAACTTGCTTTTGTAAACCTGATGTGTTTTCTTTTGCTTTCAAAAAACCATCTTCAATTAAAGAAATGTTACAGTTTTAATGTTTTCGTTAACAACAAGTTGTAGATTATTTCTTAATGTGATCTGAAGCACCTGATTTGTTAAATATTTATTCTAAAGAGACCATTATTTTAAAACACCAGTCCTGGAATTTTAGTGTCTAGTAAAAGGTTAAAAAGCCTCATTATTGGAACTGTTGCATTTATGTAGCACCTCGGTGACAAAACCAGCATTCTTTTCAAGGACATTCACAAGCCAGTTACATATCAATCAAAGTCAGAAAATCTTTCACTCTTAGTTACTCATGTCAGCAGTTTCAGAAGCAAAATGTGCCTTGTCGAAGACTATGGTTCAAGAGTAAGGCAATGATAGTCAGAACAGAAATGTGATAGATTAGATCACAATAATAACCATGCTCAGAGACAAAATTTTACCCACATCAGAATATGATGAACTCTTGTTCCAAATGGTAATGGTAAGAGAATAGGAGATATCTTGGGGATATTAGTACTAATTGTGGTTTTATAATGCAATTTAAATGTATTGTTTTTATTAACAACAGACTTTAAACTAATTTCTCATTTATTCCTGCCCAAGGGTATTCACTGATGAGAAGAAATTATGGTATTGTATGGCTCCATCCAGTGAACTTTCATTCTCACAAGTAACCAGTATACCTAGGACTTGCTGGACTGTCCCATGGACCATCATTCTTCCAGGCTTTTTGCTGGGTCTGTTAGCTCCTCAGAAGGTCTAGTTGCCAAGTGTAATGGCTCCATCCCTGTTCAACACCTTGGTCTCATCCAAGGAATGTGTAATTCTGATATCAGAAACCGAGCAGAGGTTTGAAACTCCAACATCCAAGCCCACTTTCCCCTATATTGCCTCCTGCTTATCATTAACTGTCAAATCTCTCTATCAGATATATAAAATAACTGGAGTCTGTGTTGGGTATATGTATTGCAGGGAAAATCCATGGATCAGAATTCATTGTCCATATAAAAATTAATGGGATTTAAGAATTTGCCCATGCTTTTTAAAAAATTAAAAATATTTATACCAATTCCCAAGACCTCCTTCATCTGCTGCAGGGTTTTGATCCCAGTCAAGGTGGGACACGGGAGCACAAGCCTTTTGCCACGCAAGGGGAAAGCAGGCACCAGAGACCTCACTGGGGAAAGACACATGTTGTTTTGCCCAACAACAGGCTGAGCACTAGTAAAACAGAAGGCAGAGGCCAGACTAGAATGCCTCACACACTTGGGAACAGTTCTCTAACCACTCATCCCCATGAGTGCACAGGAATGAGGAACAGAATCCCCAACTGTATAGAACAGGGCAGGGAAAACTGCAGA
>JAPDNY010000003.1:153119651-153147434 GCA_029375565.1 Gekko gecko
CATCTGAGGGAGAGAGTAGAGGCCTTCGGAAAGGATGTCTGGAGGAAGGAGAACTAGCCCCTTTTAAATTCCTCACAGACCCAAATGAATTTCCATCATTTGTGCTTCCTCTTCCACAATCTCCAAGCCTCTAGCTCTAGTCTTAGAGATTTCCTGGTGTACTGATGTTGTGCCGAAAGACTGGAGAAGAGCGAATGTTGTCCCGATCTTCAATAAGGGAAAAAAGACGGACCCAGGAAATTACAGGCCTGTCAGTTTGACACCAATACATGGAAAAATTCTTGAGCAAATTATTAAATGCTCTGTCTGTTAACACCTTGAACAGAATGAGTTAATTGGTAGTAGCCAGCATGGGTTGGATGATGCAGCATGGGTTGGATGGTGCAACCGTTGGATGTATTCATGGTTGGTTGAAAAATTGTACCCAACGAGTGCTCGTAAATGGCTCTACATCTACGTGGAGGGAAGTCTCGAATGGAGTGCCACAGGGCCTAGTCCTGGGCCCAATGTTGTTCAATGATCGTGGGGGTGGCGGGGGCTTGAAGGGGGTGGGTGGGAGAGCCTCCCTCACTCCATATCTTTGCCATCTTTCCCTCCTTTCCTTTTTTCCCCATCCTTTTCTTTCTCTTTCCTTTCTCTTCCTTCCTTCCTCTCTTTTCCTTCTTTCCTTCTCTCTTTCCTTCATTCCCTCCTATCCTTCTCTCCTTTCCCTCTTTCCCTCCTTCTTCCCTTCTCTCTCTCTCTTTCCCTCCTTCTTTCTTTGTCTTTCTTTCCTCTTTCCTTCTCTCTTTTTATCCCCTTTCCTTCCTTCTTTCCTTCTTTTTCTTTCCCTCTTTCCTCCTTCTGTGGCCCAACTCTAAAGTTTAAACTCCTTCTTTCTTCAATCCCACCCCCAGGCCAGCTGGGGAAGGGAAGGGGAGGCTTTTGAAGATGCCTTCCCCCTTTTGCTTCCCCTTCTGGCATCACTTCCGGTGATATCAGGGGGCGTGACATATGCTAATAGCCTAGTAGCTCATTAGCATACCGTATGCTAATGAGCTCCTGCTGCTCTTTTTCTATGAAATGACCGCTGCACTTAGGTACAAAAATCAAAGGCACAGATATAGAATGGGAGTTACTTGATTTGACAGCAGCACATGTGAAAGGGATGTAGGTGTTCCGGTTGATCACAAGTGAAACATGAACCTGCAGTGTGATCTTTGGATGCATTAACAGAAGCATTGTGTCCAGATCATGAGAGGTGGTAGTCCCGTTCTATTCTGCTATGGTCAGGCAACCAAGATTATGAGAGAGTTGGAATCCAAGTCTTATGAGGAAATGCTAAAACAGTTGGGTATGTTTAGCCTGGGAAAGAGAAGGCTTAGAGGGGACCAGTGTTCCCTCTAAGCTGAGTTAGTGTGAGCTAGCTCACAGTTTTTTAGCCTCTGGCTCACACATTTTTGTCTTTGGTCAGGAAGGAGGGCTCCAGAGCAAACTTAATTTATGCAGTAGCCAAATCGCTTGCTCACAACTTTAATGCCAGTAGCTTCCAAAGTAGAATTTTTACTCACAAGACTTAGAGGGAGTATTGGAGGGACATGATTGCAGTCTTCAAATATTTGAAGGGCTGTCATGTAGAAGATGGAGCAGATCTATTCTCTCTTGCTCCAGATTGCAAGACTAGATCTAATGGGTGGAAATTAAAAGGGAGTAGATACCAGTTAAATATCAGGAGAAACTTCCTAACTGTAAGAGTGGTTGAGCAGTGGAACCGACTGCCTCAGAAGGTCGTGGATGCTCCTTTGCTGGACATTTTCAAGTGAAGGCTGGATGACCATCTTTTGGGTATGTTGTAGGGCTATCTTTCAGCTATGCTCCTGCAGAGTGCAAGGGGTTGGACTGGATGATCTGCAAGGTCCCTTCCAACTCTAACATTCTATGATTCTATGAACTTCCATCAATTTTAAGACTGTTCATGGCGGTTTGTGGCAGATCATGAAGAGCAGAAATCAGGAGTGTAAGTGGCTGTGAGCCATTTAAACCCTTACTTTCTGCTCTTAACAAAAACAGCTGAACTGTGGGAAGCCATTTAAACCCCTGCTTTCTGCTCACCACTGCTTTTGGTGGGGAGCAGAAAGCAGGGGTTAAATGGCTCCAAGTCATTTAAACCCCAGCTTTCTGATCCCTGCAAAAAATGGCAGGGAGCAGAAAGGGGTCATGAACTGATACGAACCAGTTTGGTTCATGAATCTGGGTATCGAGGTTCATGGTTCAGCCATGAACCAAACTACATGTGGTTCATGTCCATCCCTAGCCAGGAATTTGACAATTTTCTGTAGTTGCAGATCCAAAATGGAAGAAAAATTAGTAGCTATCTCAAGCTCCCAACAGCCCACAACATAAGGCATTCAGTTTGATGGTTTACTGGTTGTACAAGCCTGACTCATGGAATGGTTGTCATAATCACAACAATTGTGGGAGAAAAAGATGAGCTTAGCATTTGACTGAAGAAGTAGGATAAAGAAGTATAGGAAAAGGCCAACACTGAGATGGCCATAATATGGAGGAGACTTGATACACTAACCATAAATTTAAAAGGACAGATCTGTGCAATGAAGAAAATGGAGAAGGATTTAACAAGTTGAAGCATGAGATAGGGAAGCAAACTGATGCACTCTTTTTTTTTTTTTTTTAGCTTTAGAGAACTTGAGGGTATAGCCCTATGGACTTTTCACTTCACTAGCTGTTACATTCATAAGATTTGTTTATTTTTTATATCTCCCAGCAGGGAAATCCATAGTAGGAAATCCTAATTATAGATTATTGGCATTGCCACATCTAAATTAAGCATTAAAACCTCAGTTAATAAAAATGGCATTGCAGTTAGGTCTGTAGGAGTTTATTGCAATACATAAATTTTTAACTTAAGAAATGCTGGATTCTGATGATAATTTCTAATAATGGATTGGAACTTCCTTAGCTCTTCCATCCAGCTGCAGCGAACTGACCTCCCCTGAATGCTATTCCGGGGGGAGGGGGGTCATGAGAAATGATTTGTAGGTCTACAGCAGGAAGGCAAAATCAGAAAAAAATGCCTTCCTCCTGTGTGTTAGCAGAACATAAGAATATATGAGAAGCCATTTGTAACAGGCTGATGACTTATCCAGTCCAGCACTGTCCAATTACTGGATCTATACATCAAGGTTGTTTAAAAAAACACAATTGCAAGTTTATTATACACATTAGATGGCATATAGATAATTGATGTGAATGAATAGTGTTTGGATGACTTTTATTGAAACACGATGTTTGTAAATTCCGTCTGTCTCAAGCTGGGTCCAGAGCTTTTAGTGCTCTGGTCCTATCCAGGTGGAACTCTCTGCCAAGTAACATTTGTGCCCTGCGGGGCTTACTACAGTTCTTCAGAGCTTGCAAAGCAGAGATGTCCCACCAGGCATTTAGCTGAGGACAGCAACCATGTCCATCTGGCTGGCACTCTCCCCCCCGCAAGGTGGTAGCACAGTTGGAACTTTGATCTCCATCTGTTTTTTAAACTGTATTGCTATTATGGAATTAAGGAATTTTGTTATTATGGAATTTCATTGTGATTTTTATCTGTTTTAAACTGTATGGCACGCTTTTTGTTTTGTTGTGTGCAGTCCTGAGCCTTATTGGGGTATGGACAGTATAAAAGCTGACTATAATCTGATATATATAAAAGCCCTGGTGTATTGGCACTTTCCATCTCTCCCACTGGCTGTGCTGTGCATTCCATCAGCCATTGGCCCATCAACCACCACTCAAGAGTACCCACGTGCCATTGGCTTGGGTGCTGGGTCTGCTCCTCTCTCCTGCCCACTGGCAGCCTGGCCACTGTTCCCTGTCAGAAAAAAAACTGCCAAAACCACTGTCTCTCCTAACGAAAATGCTTCTCCTGCTTGGCTACTCCATGGCTGGCTGGCTGGCTACTGAGGTGGACTAGCAGCAGTCAAAACATTCTCTTCTCCTCCTGCTGTGTGGCTCACTTTTCCCTCAGTGGGAACCAAACTTGGTTCTGTCAGTAAAAAGGCAAGGGGAGGAGGCCCTTTCCAGGCTTACTTTGGCCTTTGTGGGGAACTCATTGGGGCCAGTCCTGACTAGGGTAGCCAGCTCCAGGTTGGGAAGTTCTTGGAGATTTTGTGGTGGAGTCTACAGAAGCCAAAATTTGGGGAGGGGAGAGGCCTCAGCTGAATAGAATGCCATGGAGTCCACCCTCCAAAGCAGTTATTTTCTCCAGGGGGAAGAGAGAGATCTGTTGTCTGGAGTTCAGTTGTGATACCAGGCGATACCATAGCCAGTGTGGCATAGCAGTTAGCACTTCAGAGCAGGGTCTGCCAGACCCAGGTTTTTCCTGTGGAAGCTGAGTGGGTGATTTTGGACCAGTCACAGACTTTCAGCCTAACCTACCTCACAGGGTTGTTGTGCAGATCGAAAGGGGGAGAGAAGAATGATGTGAACTGCTTTGGTCTCCACTGCAGAGAAAGATTGTACTTTTCCTCCTGGGGAACCATTGCTGCCAATCTCCAGGTGAGGGCTGGAGATCACTCAGAATTACAACTGCTCTCCAGATGGCAGAGATCAATTCCCTTGGAGAAAATGGTGTACTCTGTGTCATTATATCATGCTGAAGTGGCCACCCTATGACAACCAGTGGCATAGCAGTTAGTGCTTCAGAGCAGGGTCTGCCAGACCCAGGTTCTTCTCTCTGGAAGCTGAGTGGGTAATTTCGGACCAGTCACAGACTTTCAGCCTGACCTACCTCACAGGGTTGTTGTGCAGATCAAAAGGGGGAGAGGAGAATGATGTGAGCTTCTTTGGTCCCCACTGTGGAGAAAGACTGTACTCTTCCTGGGAAGCAGCTGCAGGGAGAGGGGAGGAGATGGAATACTGAAGTCAGCGGGGAAGATAAAGGTAGGTTGATGGTTGGCTGGGAAGGAGATAGGGTTACCACCTCTAGGTTGAGAAATTCCTGGAGATTTGAGGAATGGAGCCTGGAGAGGGTGGGGTTTGAAGGGGTGGGACCTCAGACAGGTATAATGTTATAGGCACCACCTTCCAAACCAGGTATTTCCTCCTGGGGAACCATTGTTGCCAATCTCCAGAATTGGTGCCAATCACTCAGAATTACAACTGTTCTTCAGATGGCAGAGATCAGTTCCCCTGGAGAAAACAGTGGACTCTGGGTCATTATACTCTACTGAGGTCCCCACAGCAAATTGACACTGAGTGCCCAACGCCAGGGCACCTGTCGAGAGCCTTTTTCCACAAGAGGCCTTATTCCTCATATATAAATAAATAAATAAACCCTTTCAAGTCATACACTTTGTCAGTTGTCAGTGCCTTCTGCATGGTGGTGACACTACCACGGATCTGCAGCTCTTCTTGCAACTTGGGAGTTGTACCAAGTAAAAGGCTTTTCAGTGCTTTCTTGGAGCCATGATGTTTAAACTGGCCCATAATCTAGAGTAGGTTAGAAAAAAACTTTAAACAAAAGTAGAAGCTTGAAGCCAAAGCAAGTTGCCTCCCATATAAAATAGGTTGTTATTGGCATCGTTGCATTGTTAGTGCTTCCAGACTCTCTTAACAGATAATTCAAGATTTTTTTCTCAGGTCAAGATGACATCTTTCTCTTATATTTACTAAAAATAGTATCTATATGCTTTGGGACCTGCCTAAACAGGCCTGTCTCACTTGATGCACAATGCTCAAATCACCACCTGTCATCCAAGGCAAGATGATTAGATGCAGAGCTATGCACCATTTAAAATCATTAGCGTAAAATCAATAGCTTTAGGAAATAATTACAGTTTTCACCATGACTCTGCCCCCTGTGGTACTTCATCCTCCAGGGCTATTTAATTAAGACCCAAGATGGATGGTTTTGATTGGTGGTTCTAGTTGAAGCTCAGTTGACATGAATACACTGAGAGCTTATATTCGCACTTTTCACAATAAACACACATATACACACATTCTCTTATGCTTTTATGCTTGATTTAGCCTATGGGAATTTCTGGCTCTTTTGTGCAGCAATAGACATATTGTTCTGTATAAAACTTCCCCTGTGTCTCTATATAAGTTCTCACCTTGATTATTGATACTGTGCCCAAGGTGAGCCTCGAAATTCTTTCCAATTTTTTCTTTAGGCAAAATGTTGGTGGGGACATTGGGAGGAAGGGTCCTTGGATAGACAGATATTCTTTTTGGTGATATCTGATATCAATGCCAAGAAACAACTGCTTTGGTTGTTTGGTGCATGTTACTCCCTCAGCTCCACAACTGCTTAACTCCACACTGAGGCTAGAGTTTCAGTTCCTAGATTTCTCCCACAGCCCCATAAAAGTGCCACAGAGCATATAATAATCTAGCCTTACATTAAGAAGCTGGCTGATGGTCATTTGGCACACAAGGGTCTCATTGAATGTATAACTGAAATCTGTGTATCATATGTATATATCAAAAATATCTATAAAATTATCTTGTCTAGTTTGCTGTTTTTCTTTTCTAATTTTTATAGTATGTACTTTGTATGGAAATATTCACCACCTGACACGCTCCAGAGTCTCCTCCTGGTTGAGCTCTCCCCTCAAAGCTGTCTGTTCAGCAACAGCACAGGTCCAGTCTTTATTAGTGGTGGCTCCAACATTATGCAACATCTCCTCAAGGAGGTATGGAAGGTCCCTATATGTCCATCAATCATAAGAAATGTAAAGCTTAGGTGGGCATTTTGTACTTACTTCAATAAGAATGGTATCATTGTGAGGTAAAGTTGTATAGTTGTGTGGGGTGGTGGAGGTGGGCGTTTTAATTTTAATTATCTATTACACAAGAATGTTTTGTAAGTCACCTTGAGCTATTGTAGTTGGTGAGAAATTTAGCATGTAAATATTTGTTGAGGATTGTTTATCATGTTATGTAGTTGTGGGGTGCTATGTGGGGTGTTATGTAGTTGTGGGGTATTAAAGGGTAAGAACTACCACTTTAGAACACATTTTAGCGATGGTGTAACGACTAGAGTATTGGGCAGGATTTGCATGATAGTTCAAATAGACATTTGGACCCTAAGCTTATTGAGTACTGTAGGATACACTGTTACATTTTAACAAACTTCTCAGGATTTCTAAGAGGACTGTAAACCGAGTCAACTGTAATTTAAGTTTACTGAAGAAGGATGATCAGACATAAACATCAATAAATTGCTCTAGAAGTATACTGTTAAAGCAAAAATTAAAAAGGGACAGATTCGATACCCACTGAGATCAATATTTTATGGCATTAGTTTCAAAGCAGTATAGCTTGCACCTAGCAAAATTTGTTTCCCCTTTGACCAACAGATAATTTTCATGGCATCAGCTTCCTAAGAACTGCTTGGATGACTTTCCTAGTTACATTTGCAAAACTGCTCCAATAGTACATGCAAGTCATGTCAATGTGCTTCCATAATGGAGAATTATGAGGGTAATGGACCATTTTCACTCGTAATTATATGATCAACTTATTTTCAGTTACTGAACATTCAAATTAGGCATGAAATCGTGCACTCAGACATCTGAGGAACATATTCTTTCTGTGCAAGGAAATAACGGCCCTCTTCTAGTTTGTCTTTAACATTTTCAATATCATTGGTTGCAGAACTCAGCCCATGTAGGTTAGGTGAAAAACAAAACAAAAACAAACTGAAGGCATCTAACTGAAGGCTGCTTCACAGAAGACAATTTCCCAGTACTGATGCCATTTTCATGTAGAAAAAGTGTGCTTCCTCTGCAATATGTAACATGACCCTCTGTTTAGCTGCTCAGATACATAGAAGGTACTCTGATTTCTACTCTACTATATATAATATCTGGGCTCCGTGTTGTACACAAACTCCAAGCTAGGACTTTCTTCCAAACATTATACTAGTACAGTATCTAATAGATCTCTTTTTTTAACACAGCTTCCCTCCTTTGCTGTCTGATTTGTAAGCATATCCTCCTCAAAAGGAATACAATTTCATCTGACTTTGAGCTATTTCACATTATTCATGTCCGTCTAACACCCTTCACTTGCTCCCTTTTTGGGTTTCATTTTGTTGTTCTTTTTAATGGATGATGAAACCAGGCATAAACCAATGGATGTGTCTTGGGTTAGCCATGGCTCACCCTCATTTCTTATGGTTTACAAAGGCCACAGAATGTCCACCAAGAGATGAGGGTAATATGTTAAATCTTTAATACAAGCTGAATGCTGTGTCAGCACTGATTCTAGTTACTCTCCTTGGTATTATTAGATACACATGATGAGACTTCATTCTTATCATGTTTATAGCTCTTGCATTGCCACAGTGGGTTATAAAAACGAGTAGTGCCTGTATAATTTTTCTGGCATAGCTAAGAGAATAGCCTTGAACTTAGAGTATAATCTTTGGGTGTAAAGTGGCAATGGGCTATCATTCATGCCTTTCTTTCCAGGCTGCATTAAATAACACTTTGGTATTTAGTCATAATTCACCATCTGCAGAGCCTGTGTCAAAGAGAAAGAGGGAAGAGCATTCAGTGTGACTTCAAATTCAAACACAGATGGAGGAAAGAAAAACCACCAATAAGCCCACACAGATTTATTATACCGCACATGGCCTTACAATTTGGCCAGCTCTTTAAACCTGTGTATTTTAAAAAGGTTATTCAGGACATTATATTGGGGAAATGAAGAGAGGAATTATTCCTAAACATGAAAATGCACACGACTTTAACAGAATTCATATAGGTCCTTTGCCTGCCACTCTGGATTTTCTCAGTGTTCGAGGCAATTTAATTCCACAGCAAAACAGCATCCAAATGACCTGAGGCAACAGCAGGCTGAAACCGGGCTGACTACTAAAAGGAGTTAATGGGTGTGTTCAGACGGATCTTTTGATCTGCCATAGGAACGACTCCCTTGCGGATCAAAAATGCACGACCAGACAGAAACATCTGGGAAAAATTCCGGTCCCGTAGACATCCCGTCCTGCTGCGCCTCCAATCCTGATTTAAAAAGTAGCAGTTTCAATGTAGGGTTTTCGCTTACCCGCGCGACAACTGCAGACTTTCTTCCGTCTGGTCACTCCATTAGCGCGCGATGCTCCCGTCGGCTCGGTCTGACGTCAGACCGAGCCGACGGGGGCGCGATTTTTTAAAAAATGAAACCCTATGTGCGCTTTAACGAGGAAACGCATTCAGCGATAAGCGCAACGAGGAATGTAATATTCATGCTTATTTCTTTTAGGGACAAGATGTTACCGCGATGGGAGATGGAGGTGGGGAAGGACTGTTCTAACTTGCGAAATAGTCCCTCCATTGATCATGATGGCAATGGCAAGGGGGAGGACCGGGACTTATTCTTTCCATCCCTGCAAGCGAGGGTCAAAACAGAAACTGAAGTATGCAGAACCTCCTGCATGGAATGTCCTGTTGGAGTATGGAAAGAGAGGGGAAATCATTCACACACCCCTCCTAACGAAACCCAGGCCCGTATTCCAGCATATCAGATGATGATCGAGTATCTGGATTGAGCCATCCAGGTAGGTTGGGGTTATGCTTAATCCACAATTTGTTGCCCGATCAGAGGTTACACTTGGAGGGGGCCCCCAAACGCGCTTTAAGGAATGTGGCCGCTTTATGTTGAATCTCGTAATCGCAGGTTTAATAGTAGCGTTCACACAGAATTGCAATCGGGGAACACAGGACTGCATCTGCAGGGGCGAACACATTGTCTTTGCATTTACTGCTCAACAGTGCCCATTCCCAGTACTGTTAGGCAATACTGGAAGCCCTTATAAACGGGTAAATCAGTGGAGGAGAGGTAAAGTTCGAGTGCGGGTAACGTGCAGAGAACGCAGTAGCCCTCGATGACTCCTCCGCCACTATCGCACATGCAGATGAATTCGCTTTTCCACCTTTTCGCATGCATGGAAATAGAGTTCACCAACCGTTTCTTGGACAGTCATGACCAGAGGGATATTGTCAGGATATTATGTAAAAACTGGTCTGTGCCCAGAGGAGCGCTGGTCTATGCGGCAGCAGAAGGGAGAAAAAAAAGTCCCAGCGTGTTGATACACAGTGGCCACTACAGGATGTCCGGACTTCCCTCCCTCTACCCAACACTTTGCAGAAATGGCGGGAGTGAGAGGTAGGTCCTGGCGCAGAGAGGAGATCCTCGATCTCCTTGCTGTGTGGGGTGCTGAGAAGGTTCAGGAGTCCTTGAAGGAGAACTATAGGAACCTGGACATATATGGGGATATTTCAAGGGGGATGGCCGAGAGGGGACACAACCGTTCTGCATTAGAGTGCAGAACTAAAACCAAGGCTTTACGCCTTGAGTACAAGCACATCCTGGCACACAATGGGAAAAGTGGGAATGATAGAATAACATGCCCATTCTACACACAACTGAGAGCCATCCTCAAGGATGACCCAACTGTGAGAAGTAGGAGGATGAGCCAAAGTCTTTGTAGGCAGTTTGCAGCGAGGGCTGAAGAGGCAAGAACCGTGGCCCATGCAAGCACCCAGGGCACCCTGGATCTGTTCCCCTTGGACGAGGAGACCACTGCAGACAGAGCACAGAGAGAAGGTAATCTTCCAGGGAAATGTTTGGGGAGGAGGGTTGTGCGAGAAGGAACCATGTCTTGCTGTGGTATGAGGGAAAATGACCACAAGATTTATGGGGGAGGTGGTGGGCCCCCGCCCACCCAAGCAGGGCACTCAGCAATGCTTGTATTGCTCCACAAGCCGAACTATGCCACTGCACTTCGTCTTGTTTTAAATCCACCCCCCACCCCCATCTGTAATCTGTGGGAAACTGCCAGGAGGGCACCAACAGAGCGTGGACAATTTGAAAAATGTTCCTACCAAGCATCGTTGACTTGTGAACAATACTTTAACCTGGTGAGCTGCTGGCAGTTAATCTGATTAAGGTTGATCTGCCCACCGCGTGGAGCACCGTGCTCTGGAGCCACTGTTCCAGAGGTTATAAGGCAACGTGTTAACCAGTGTCTGTTAACATAATAATCTGACTTGCTGTATCTTTTGCCATGGGGGACACTGGACATGGTGCCATCACCCCTGTGGACACACCAGGTGGCGTTTCCTGCAAAAGATGTTGGGCCTTCGTGATGCAGAAGCAAAAAGCAGCCTGCAATGTGTCCACCAAAGATATACTTCGATCTCCTGAATGTAACCGTTACTGTTCTTTAAGGCACTTCATTTATTCAAAGCGTGGTCCTCTCCACACCATATGCGTGAACTTTAAGTCCTGCAAGTCCACCTAACCATGGTGCTCACTCTGTTTATGTATGTGCGAGTTATACAATGCCGCACGCAGGCCTAGATTACAGAGTTCGCACGTTTTGAGCGTGATGTCCACAGATCGCGCCGTCTAAACGTGGTTCGATCGACCTTTCAATGTGAGTTAGTAATCCACCTTTGCTTCATCTACAGCAGGGGAAGTTTGTGAAGAGCAGGAGTTCCAGACAGAAAACATTGAACTGGAGGTGGATGACTCAGATGCGACTCAAGTGGACTTGGTGGATGAGCCTGGTGAGTGATGTTTCGGGGACACGTGCCATTGCACGGTGGAAATCTACTGGGGTGCCGATGTCAGGAGCCCAACGTTGGTTTGCTGAGATTCCCACCGTGGACGTGATTACAGAGCCGTCCTTTGTTGAACACACTGCTTTATTTTTCTCCACTGCTTGCAGATGTGGAAACCATGGCGGCCTCACCTGATGGAAATCCTGCACTGACGAATGAGCGAGATCCAGACGGTGAGTGCATCGCAATCTCAGAACAACGTCTGCTACTGCTGTCTTCTTAATGACTAGACAGTGGGCCACAGACGCATCCCATTTTATTAATGTCAGAGTCTGGAGGTGTGCATTACTGATGCCCCATCTTTAATTTGGAGTCTGAACCCTAAATTTCTCTTGGAAACCAGACAATGTAACAGTTAATAGTGAAACATTTAGCCATGATAACAAGGAAAGTGAACATTGATTGCCCACCACACATCCTGGTGACTCCCAGTCCTGTTCCCCCACCACCAACAACAGGGTGGAAACAGTGGTCAGGGATTCATGGCACAAGACGGGCTGTCATGGTGGGAGTAGTGGAGGGATGGTGGATGAGCGAGGAACAAGAAATGGATGGCGAAGTGAGGTGGAGGAAGGATAGTGGCTTGCCAATTTCAGCTTTTCCAGTTCAGACACATCCCTTTCATAGAGACCTATAGTGTTATGGTTGTCTTTGAAAATAGTGTGTGGGGTTACCAGGTGTACCTACCTGCAACATCTACTCATGGGCGAGCATGGTCACCTGTTTAGGCACGTGGACTGGTGATGGCTCACAAGAAAGCTCTCCCGATGGAGATGGATGCGATGTTGATCCATCACGGAGCCAACAGGGGTCCAACAATCGGCAGCCACCATTAGTCAACCAACGTGGAACTATACTCTGAATTGCACGTACCCAAAGGATGATGTTTTTCTGTCTTTTGATTTTTCTCTCACCCTCACAGCCATTCCTCCAGGTTCTGCCATAGTGGATCTCTCTCCATCATCGCACATGGCTCTGAAAAAGGCACGCCAGAAGCGTGTGTCTGCATTGAACCGTGTGGGGGATTTAATGATGCGCCAGTCCACAAGAGACCACCGGGAAATGATGAACCATGGAGATAGACAGCATGCGGAGCTCCTGGCGGAGATGCGTGCGGCCCGGGAGGAGGACAGGAATCAAAGCCTGGCCATGTGTTCCCTGCTTCGTGATACCATGTCGGCCATCGTTGGAATGGCCACATCAGTAACACGTGCCCAGGCGGGGACACATCCACCGCCTCAGCAGCCAACGTTTGAAAATCCTCAACACAACCTTGCCACAGGAGTTATAATTTCAGCAGACATTATAGACACCGCTGAGTTTGAAAAAGCCGGTGGAGTGGAGATCCATGTGCCCATGTTCCCCATTGGTGAACCCGATGGAGAACAGGGGCTTCCACCTACCATTCCCATCCCTCCAAGTACAGTTACAGGTCCTCCTGTCAAGGAAACACGCCCTAAACGTGTTAGGAAGAAAAAGGAGGTATACTCCCCAGGTGACCAATGAGTGCATTAGGAGCCCGGGATGGCTAAGACAGGTCTGTTTTGGTGTCATACAGTTAGATCCTGTGCCCCAAAGTAGGGAGACAGGACCACAGTTCGAGTTAAATGTTATGCATACCTATGTTGGTGTATGCGACAGGCAATTCTGGCTTCCCGATGCATGCTACTTGAACCCTGTGTGTACGATGTTGTCAGTTCTTCATGTCATTAATAAAGTTTATTATTCTGAGCACTTTTTTATTTGTATCCCTGGATCATTGCCTCACTCTTCTCTTAACACGGGAGTAGGGCAAGACGCATGATGACAAGTTTTTGGATTAGTACTTTGCCCTTCGCAAACCAAGGAAGTCCCAGGGTTGGTCTCAAACTTCTTTCCCCTCTCCTCCCCACAGTAACCACCCCCTGATGAAGATGGGGCCAAGCTAACTCTGACACAGGCTGCTCTTTTTCAGGAACAGGTGTGCCAGACCTTGTGAATGACTCCAGTTCCCTGTTGTGGGTTAAATTTGGGGAGCGTGGAATCAAAAACGGGCCTCACAGCTTGGAGTCCATGAACGTGGCCACACCACACCACGCGTGCCCGCATATTGGCTAATGAGCCTTCACAGCAATTGAGGTATCATAGCAATTGTGGATGATCCATGGTGCTTTTCAAACACAGTATCTGTGATGCCTCCTTTTTTTAAAAAAAAATTTACCCACGTCTGCAAAGACCAAGGATCACCCAACAGTGATGGGACTTAAACAGGGCCCTGCACGTTTATATGAAGGACCCTAAGGTGGCAGACCGTGCTGTTGACCGTCTCTCATTAAAAGACAAATTCAAAAACTTCGTGTCCGGCCAACCTTAACACCCATGGTCATATAGGCAGTCTTTCCCACAGTGATCCCTTATTACCAAGATGACTTCCCCTTGTAATGTGATGGCTAGTGTTCCCCTCCGAATTTTACGAGCATTTGTAAACATGGCCTGTATTTTTTCTGTAGTCCACATACCTACAGCCCTCCAGGTGCTGCACACGTTATTCCAAAAAGCCATTTTGTCCTTGGGTCCATTCAGACTGCTCTTTAGATCCGCGCGAGGCACGCTTGCCTCACGGATCTAAAGTTCATGTCCAGACACAAACATCTTTGAAACGTCCCTGTTCTGTGGACATCCCGTTTTGCCGCACCTCATAGCCCAGGGGTGGGCAAACTTGCTCAATGTAAGAGCCACATAGAATAAATTTCAGATGGTTGAGAGCCACAAGACATGAACAAATATTACACACACATTTTTATTTAGAAAATATGCAGATTTGCTTTTTATTACCATTAAATGAGACTGCCAAAAATAAAAACAAAAGGGGTAAAAACAGATATTGATAATGATATTTATTTGTCCAATGATATTTATTTGTCTAAGAGAGAGAGAGAAAGAGGGGGAGGTGGAAAGAAAGAATGAAAGAGGTGGAAAGAGAGAGAGAGAGAGAAAGAAAGCAAATAGATAGGAGGGACGGGGGAGGGAGGAAGGGAGGAAGGGATCAAATGCATGCCTCCCCTTCACTTCCCCAGCTGCCCTGCTGGAAGCCACACAATATGTGTGAAAGAGCCGCATGTGGCTCCCAAGCCGCAGTTTGCCCACCCCTGTCATAGCCGGACTCAAAAGATACTACTTTAAATCTACAGTTTTCTGGCCCGACGGGACAATAGCACACTTTCATCCGTCTGGTCGCTCCACTAGCGAGCAATCCTCCCGTCGGGGTGTTCTGACGTCAGACCATCCCGAGCAGGCACAATTTTTAAAAAATCCCAACCCTATATGCGCTTAAACGGAGAAACGCATTTAAAAACAAGGCTGCGGAACCCCACTTTAGCGCAACGCATATTTCAATGGTTATTTTCTATTTGTTTAAGGACGATCGGTTAATGCGATGGGGGCTGGAGGGAGGATGAGTCTTCTAACATGCAAAATAGTCCCCATGTTGAGCATGGGCTCAATGGCAAGGGGGATGTCCGGGACTCGTTTATTCCATCCCTGCAAGCGTGGGTCAAAACAGAAACTGAAAGCAATCTCTCCAGCTTGAGTTGTCCCGTTGGATGGTGCATGGGAAGAGAAGTGGAGATCAATCAACCTCACCAAAGAAACCCCAAGCCTCTATTACGGGACAACAGCTGAGGATCAAGCTTCTCAGCTAAACCATTGCGGTAGGTTTGGGTCATGTTGAATCCACAATTGGGTGCTTGTTCAGAGGTTCTGTTTTTTGGGGATGGGTTTTTTTACCTCTGGAATATTCCCAGTCCTGACGCTTCCCATTACTGATGCTCCCTGTAAACCCTGTAGTCTGAAGAGACACACTTCCACTTCCCTTGTTGCTGGAAAAAAGTTGTTTGCAAAAATAGCTGGAGACTTTGGGGGTGGATCCAGGAGAGGGTGGGGTTTGGGGAGAGGAGAGGCATCACCATGGTACAATGCCATAGAGTCTCCCCTTCGAATCAGCCCTTTTCTCCTGGGGAGCTGAACTCTGTCAGCTGGAGATCTGTTGTAAAAGGGGGGGCCTGTGCCCCACCTGGAGTTTGGCGACCCTATGTGCAAGCAATTTGGCCAATTCATAAATTTCTGTGCTCTGGAGCCATCCTTCCAGAGCTGTGACAGAAATGTGTGAGGAACTAAATCAGAGAGAGGGGCCATTCCAACAGTTGAATGGAAACCTCCCTTCCCACCCACAATGGCAGGGTTACCTGACACCCATAACTCTATGTGAAAATCATGTTTGCATGTGGTACACAGTGTGGGTCCCTGTCAATCCTCCCTCTACATTGTGTAGTTTTATGTGCAAAACCTCCGCTTTCTGAGCTACTGCCAGTAAACTTGTGAGCGGGTGATTCGGCTAATACTTTGCTCTGGAGCCATCCTTACAGAGCATGGAAAAGGACATGTGAGGTGGACCAACTCAGCTTACAGGGAACACTGGACTCCCTGATAGTGTTTTGGTTTTCAAGTTTTTTTCAGACAGCGTGGTCTTCCAAGGATCCTGTGCAACATGTGGTGCCACAAATACACAACCAATGGGAAATGTGCAACAATGTTTTATTTATAACAGGCAACTTTCTGAAATACAGATAACCTAGAACAGTGATCCTCATGACCAACCACCCAAAAAAAAGGTGCCCGAAGCTGGAAACCGGCAGCATACATTGCACTCAAGCAATTATTGCCCAAGAGACCCTCCCTCCTCTGTGTTCCCCTCTTCCTCCTCAGAATCTGCTTCCACTTGATGTTCCTCCTCTTCCTCCTCCACCCCTCCATATTCACGACGCTGGTGCTCCAATGCCCAGTCAAGCTTCATCTCCGTCAATGTCTCTCTCAGCCTTCTCATCCCTTCCTGGATGAAGCTGAGGGTGTAGCGCTGTCGATCCACTGTTAAGAGAGTATGAATGAGAAATCTTTTAAGTCTTAAGAATCTAATATTTGGTTTTTTCCCATCTGTTCAGGTGCCCGTCAGTCGTTGTTGTGGAAGAACTCCTGATTGGGTCACCCCATCTCTGCCACTGTCAGAGAGCGCCTGACAGACAGAAAGAGGCATGCAGGAGGAGCCGTGCAACATGTCTGGGACCAGTGATGGAGAAGCTGAGGGTTCCCCTATCGAGGGAGCCGCCAGGACCCGGCCCATACCGGACGGGTACATTTTTGATGATGGCGCTGCACGCACTCGCCCCGCCGTCAGAGGAGCTGCGAGGACAAGGCCAGTTCCACTGCTGCGACCTGTACCGGAAGAGGGGGCAGCAAGGACGCGGCCATTTCAAAGACAAGACAACCCGAGGGAGGACACGTCAGCTGCACCACAGAAGGCCAAGGTCAGCCAGGGGCAGAAAATCAAGGGACCTCCGAACTTTGGACCCACGCTGGAGTACAAGGAACCCTCCCAGTGGCGGAGATAAGCGATGTCCACACGAGGGAACAACTTGGGGGGGGGGTCTGGATGCCAACATTGAAAAGGATGCTGAGTGATTAATGCCGAGAAACCTGTTTTGCTATTTATTAAATATATTTTTGTTGAAACTTGTACCAGAGATCAGAGCGGTACTTCCTTGGTGCAACGTCGTGGCTGGAACATTGGTCATTCAACCATTTGAGAGAGAGGGTGGGAGTTTTGGAATCGTGGGGGTGGCAGAAATCAACCAAGTTTCTGTGTACAGAGTGTGTTGAGAGGTAAAACCATATCCCCTGTAAGTGGGCACTCTCTGTTCTAAGGCCTTACCGGTGGTTTTCAGGGACTGGAAGCTTTTCTCCAGGACCTCCACCCGATGCAGGACCCCTGGCAAGTCATTCTGCAGTGCCTGCTTGCTGGTTGCTGGTCTGGATCCTGGAAATGAAATAGGTCAAGTTCAGTATGTGTCGGATACCCCATTCAATAGTTTAAATCAGTCTTCTCTCCACACTCACCATCCTCTGACTCCAGAGCAGAGCTGATGACCACTGGGGTTGGTGGGCCTTCCAGAGCGGACACTGATGCAACTTCATGCTGCCCTAGGTGTTAAAACGCATGGCATTCAGTCAATTAACATTTGTGCACCTTCAGCCATTGATTTCTCTCCAACCCCGCATCTGACAGGTTTGCCCTACCCTATTCCAGATGTTTCCCGTGGACTTAGCAGTAAGGGTTGGTTGGATTTGGAGCACTGTGTCCCAGGTTGGAGAGTCACCTAGAGTATCCCATCCCACTCTTGTTTACCCTCATCAACATACATTAGAGCAGCTGGTCCCCTTGGGGATCATACGCGCTCAAGGGGGACTCTGGACAGCCCCATAAGCCCACGTTTACTGATATTAACTTACAGTTGCCACTGTCAATAAGGTTGCCAGCACTAAAATCCTACCTGTTCTGCGGAGTGGGAAGAAGACGAGGAAGAAGAAGAAGAAGAAGAAGAAGAGGAGGAGGAGGAAGAAGAAGAGGAGGAGGAGGAGGAGGAGGAGGAAGAAGAAGAAGAAGAAGAAGAAGAAGAAGAAGAAGAAGAAGAAGAAGAAGAAGAAGAAGAAGAAGAAGAAGAAGAACAGGAGGAAGAAGAAGAAGAGGACGACAAAGAGGAGGAGGAGGAGGAGACTGGATTTATACCCTGCCCTTCACCACCCAAAGTAGTCTCAGAATGGGAACTCCTTTCCCTTCCCCTCCCCTACACACAACAGACACCCTGTGAGGTGGGTGGTGCTGAGAGAGCTCTGACAGAAAATGGTCTTTTTTCAAGAAGACCTCTGACAGAACCATGGCTTGCGAAAGGTCATCCTACAGCTTGATATGGAAGAGTTGGGGAATCAAACCTGGTTGCCCCACATTACAGTCTGAACACTTAAGCAGTACACCGAACTTCTACAGTGAGTGTGGAGCATCTGCAATGCCTAGACCAATGTCACATGTGGTGCCACACTAATCCGATTGCTGAAAATGATGTAGGTTTTTACCAGCATTCTACATGGAATGTCAGTTGCCACAATGGTCACATGACAAGCCTGGGGCACATACAGAAACTGAGTTGAGTTCCCTTACCTCTTTCCTCTTCTTCCTCCATACGGGATGTCGCCTCTGGGCTACTGATGTACTCAGCTGCTTGGTTGAAAGAGTGGGGGGGGGAAAGGTGGTCAGTTAACGCAGAAATAATGACATGTAGATGCACATGGCAGGAGTAAGGTGAATGACAGTGTCCACTTTAAAATTCACTGTCCTTCAGAAGTGGTATGTGCAACCTGCGCGCTGAGCATGGCAACGTGGGCCACACTGAAAGTCTGGGGACTCACTGTTTCTCAGGCAATTTGCCAGGGGAAACTTGGAGAGGGTGGGAGTCAAGCAGCTCATGGGATTACGGGTGGTGTTTTGAAAAAACCGTGAATGCAGAGTCGCTTACCATGGCATGGCGAGGCATCCCTGGGACTGGGTGGGGATGCCTGTCTGGCTTGTCTGGCCTCAGCAAGGACTGTGCTCCTCTTTTTGGCATGTGGTGCTCCTGTGAAATTATAACACTGTGTCACTTTGTGTCCATGAGGGCATCTCCCACATTGCTTGAGGGAAGTGAGGCTTTAAGACATGTGCTTACGGTAGGGCGTCTCTCTCGCCATCCAGGTCTACCTCCCTGTTGCCATAGGCGCCTCAGAAGGTTGAAACGTGGAGGGCGAGAACCTCTTGGAGGGATGCCCTGCCAGTCCTCCAAGGCATCATAAAATGCGGCTTTTTCTCTTTTGAATTTAGCACGACACTGGTCGGCTGATCTCCTAAATCCCCTCCCCGCAAGACGTCTGCCACTGTCTCAAAGACTGAGATGGTCTCCATATGGGTGGAGGGCATCACCCTGTCACCTGCCTCTTTCTCAACGAGAGCCTGGAGCATCAGCTCCACCTCCTCATCGAGCCAATAGACTCCCTTTCTGCCTTCTGCCATCATTAATACTGTCACTCCCACCAACTCAGGTTTGTGCATGGGCAATACAGCAGGTCTAAAACGCGCCGTAAAACTTTTTCGGCTTTAAGTGGCAAATCCATTTATGCGCATGCGCATGCGCATTGTGAGAAATGTTACCGCTTCGTGAACCGGGCGAAGGGGGGGGGTTCATTAAGTTTTTTACCAAAAACATCGACACAGACCTCCATTCCCGGAACACAAACCTTGAGTGGCATGCGCCGACAGATCTCCGTGTTTGAGGTTTTTTTTGGCGGGGGGGGGAAACATCTGAAATACCACCAGTGCACCGCAAAACCAAAGGATAGGAGAACAGCAAGCAACCAGGGAGGCTATGTAAAGGGTGACTGTAGGAAACGTTGCGAGACTACAGTCAACCCCGATGCCGCCGCCGAGCGTTTGTGCGCATGCCTATCTTTCCGCTTGCCTATCTTTGCGTATAATTCAAATCTGAGGACAGCATCTGTGCTGGTGTTTTCCACAGTTTGGGAGACATCCAGGATATGAGGGAGAAATTAGGGGTATAACCTAAGCACCTGTCTGCGCCCTGTGGACAAGTGTGCTGGGCAGAATATTAAAAAAAGTTGTCCCAGCATGGTGATCCAGGTCAGCCATTCTGGGATCCCAGGACTACCTTCCTTCTACAGTTCTTCAGGAAAGATGGCGGGAGTGAGAGGTCCATCGTGGGATAGGGAGGAGATCCTGGATCTGCTGGCATTGTGGGGGGAGGAGAAGATCAAAGACTCTTTGAAAGAGAGTTACAGAAATCCGGACATTTACAAGGACATTGCCAGGGGAATGCCGCACCAAGACAAAGGGCCACCGCCTGGAATATGAACATGTCCTAGCCCACAATAGTAATAGTGGGAATGATCACAAAGAGGAGATGCATGCACCACCTACACATTCCCAGGCTGAAACCCCCCTCCCCAACCTTGCCACTGGAGTCATAATCTCTGCAGACCTGATTGATGCCTCCGAGTTAGATATAGGAGGTGGATTGGAGCTCCATGCCCTACTGGATATGGGTGAACCCCAGAGGGAACAGGTGATTTCTCCAACTGTGCCCATCCCTTCAAGACCACTGACAGAGCCATCATCTGAGGAAACACGCCCCAAACGTATAAGGAAGAGAGAAATAGTTTTCTCCCCAAGTGACTAGTTAGTGTTTGTCGAACCCGTGATGGTGAACACATGTCTTTGACGGTGTCATGAACATCCTTCCTATGCCTTTCTTTTCAAAATATGAGCACAGTCTTAGTTAAGCTTTAGGCAACACCCTGTTTAGTTTTTGTTACAGGCACTCCATGTTTCTGATGCACGCTGTGAATCGTTCCGTGGCACATGTTCGCAATGTCTGTGGCATTAATGAAGTTTTTGTTTTGAGAAGATGTTATCGTGTAGCCCTGGATTGATGAAGCATCACATGTGGCTGATATGATTTCCACACCAGGCTCCCTCGTAATGCCACACTACTCCAAGCCAGTGCCCTGCAACCTCCAAAGAGCCCTGATCTTCTCCCGTTGCTTCCTGGTAATTAAGTTCAAGACACATGCACAGACCTTTCAAATCGGTCATGAGCCACACCATTCCTTGAATGTTCACATGAACTCTGGGGGATCCCTGGTGCAATTCAGAGACAGTGAAAGGAATGCATCCTAATTGGTTCGGGCCCTTTTTTTAACATCGCTGAACTACATGGATCCCTCAGACCTATGGTACTTAAACAGGGCGCGGGCCATTTTCATGGCCTTCCATAACTGAACACAACACGTGATTAACTCACCTCCCTAGGAATGTTCAGGTGTGCCATTCCCTGTAAGGTGAATGGTGGGAGCAACTGATTGACATGTCCACAGTGGTTGGTTGTTGGGAGGGAAGCACATTTCAATGACCATCGGAACTTTGACTGCTGGCCTACAAGCCCTTTCGCGAGGAAGATGATGAGCACTGAAATGATTCATGAGTCGGCCTGTGCCTCGGTGGTGCTGCAGACCTGATCGTGGCCTGTCTTTGGAATGGTGACAGAAACACCTTGGTTTTCAAATGGTGGGGGTAGGGTCACCATGTAGGTGGCCAACGTTCCAGGGTTAGCCAAATGCACCAATCACCCTGCATTTGGTGGGTCACTCTGGTGGCTTGCCATCACAGCCACTGGAAGGTCATGTGTTCATTGAAAGAGGTGGGGAGGATGAGTGGTTTCCCTCGATCAGCGGCTGAAATACCATTATGTGTTGGGAGTTTTCATAAAAGAAACTCAGTGACGGCACACCGGCCTAGGATATACAGTGCCTCCAATCCACATGCACCGTCCACACTGCAAAGAAACCTGGAGTGTGTTTGCACCTGTGGGTAGCCAAGAGGGAAAGAGTAATTTGTGGAACACATACATAGAGTGGCACAATTGCCATTGGTACTGCACATGATTCAATATTGCAAGCAGCCACTCGCCAGCCATGCGTGTGCGTGTCCTAGGGATGTGATTCTCCAGGGGGAACCGCAGGTACCCTGGAATTGCAGCCAATTTCCTGAATACAGAGAGCAATTCCCTTTGAGAACCCAGGTGCTGTGTGGCCTTGTTCCACAGTGGGGACCTTGTCCTTCTGAGACCCCGTTTTCAGATCTCAAGGAGATCACAACCCAGTTCTTGCAATCCTTCGCAACCCACCGCCGTGTGGCCAAGGGGGAGTCGACAACATGGATTGAATGTGGGAGACGTGGAGTTTGCGGTAGTTATCCAATTGTGTGCTTAGGGCCTGAACTAGCGTTGTGTTGCGGCAAGGAATCCCTTTTATATCATCCAGAACTATCAGCCACCCACTGTACTTTGGCAACCCTGGTTTCTAGTGGAGAGAGATGGAGGAACAAATTGCTCCCCATCCACTGTCTTGAACCTCATGGTTTGGCTGGCCATAACTAAAGTGTCCTGTGCAGGATCATGCGGCGCCTTTATCCCTCAACATTGACCCAGTGCCACACACCAGGAAGAGGTGGGAGACTGCCAATGCATGGTTGAACGGCTCCCATCAAATGACACCTTTCTGATTCTGTTCTTCCTGTCAGTGTCCACGGCTAGTTCCCCACCGAACACTCACAGTGATGTAGACGTTCTTTCCCATGGATATCCCTTCCAACCACCATGACCTTCCCCTCGTGTTGTGATGTACTTTGATCTCCTCCCCATGTTTAGAGTAGATGCGAACATGGCATGCAGTGTTGCTAAACTCCACCTTCCTACAGCCCTCCAAATGTTGAACACTCCTGGAGATACAGTGGCATTTCCTTGCTTTCTAACCAGGATGATGTGTCAACTTACGTCCTAGTTAGAGCAGAACCAAAGCACCTCCCTGGCCCATTTCTCACCCAGCAGAAGTCAAACACGTGATGAGTTAGACATTGAACCAAAGTGTGTTTACAGTATCTCCAAAGGAGGACAGAACAAATAAACTTTTACTTTTTAAACAAACCCAGAAACATTAATGACAGTAGCAAATCTGAGAGCATCATGGACGCGTTCACAGTGTTATTGCAAGCATCATTTAACAAAACCATCACACACTCCCCACCACCCATCACTAACTTGAAGACAGTTTGTGAATTGTCCCGTTGTTATCCATTTATCTTCGGCGGCGGTTCAGCCAAACGCACAGGGCTTCACGCACGGCCCGTCCTGCATTTTTCTGCCTCTCATTCTCAGCTCCCGGAGCATTTGGTGCCCCTGGAAGAGGTGCTGAGTGTGTCTCTTCAGGATCATACTGAATGGTATGCCCACGTTCCTCACAAATATTATGCAAAATGGTGCATGCGCAGATCACACAGTTAAAGTTCTCCTCCCTTACCGGAAGAGTGGCGCCCAAGCATCGCCACCTGGCCTTCAAACGCCCGAAAGCACGCTCCACCACATTACGTGCACGA
The DNA here is from genome assembly GCA_029375565.1 of Gekko gecko. Taxonomy (NCBI): domain Eukaryota; kingdom Metazoa; phylum Chordata; class Lepidosauria; order Squamata; family Gekkonidae; genus Gekko; species Gekko gecko. The sequence continues at coordinate 153,143,121 of JAPDNY010000003.1, forward strand.
CCATGTATGCGATTGAAGTGTGCCTGCTGGCTACTGAGTGCACCAGTGTAAGGAGTGATAAGCCATCTGCGTGTTGGGTAGGCAGCATCAGCAATAATTAAAGGAGGTATTTGCACACCCTCAATTGTCACCGTTGGGTTTCCTGGTACCCAGACTCCCGCATCCATGGCGTCAATAATGTTGGAGCGACGGAGAACATGGGCATCATGGTCTCTGCCCACGCTTCCCACAGCCACATCAACAAAGCGTCCACGGTGGTCCACAGTGCCCTGCAGGAGTACAGAGCAGAAGTCCTTTCTGTTTATGAAAGCTGCTGACAGACCAGCAGGAGCCCTCACAGCGATGTGGCATCCATCCATGGCCCCCACGCAATGGGGAAATCCTAGGGCGGAGAATCCTCTCATCACCTGCAGAGAAAGAGAAATGTGCAGCACCATTACAATATCTGCTCAGCAATAGTCATGCTTAACCACATTCTTAGATTACCCTGTTATATGGGGTCCCACTGTGTGATTCCATAGCTGTTGGGATGCAAAGTGGCACGAGACATGCGTACATCCTCCGAAACATTAAGTTTAAGGTTAGATCTGTCTCTCTCTGTAGTTCAGCTGGTGTCCTCACACCACTGTCTGAAAAGGCTGGCTGGAAGCAGGTCAGGGCTTTGTCCATCCTAATATTCTGCCATGGAAGCAGTGTCATATAGAGTACCTTGGGAGTGGGCATGAGAACAACCATTTGCCAAGTCGAGCACCTGGAGTGTGTTTGCACCTGTGGGTAGCCAAGAGTGAAGGAGTAATTTGTGGAACACAGACATAGAGTGGTAAGACTGCCATTGGGAATGCACATGATTCAGTATTGCAAGCAGCTACTCGCCAGCCATGCGTGTGCGGGACCTAGGGATGTGATTCTCCAGGGGGGAAAAGTGGATACCCCGGAATTGCAGCCAATTTCCTGAATACAGAGAGCAATTCCCTTTGAGAACCCAGGTGCTGTGTGGCCTTGTTCCACAGTGGGGACCCTGTCCTTCTGAGACTCCGTTTTCAGATCTCAAAGAAATCACAACCCAGATCTTTCAATCCTTTGCAACCCACCCCTTCCTGGTGGCCAAGGTGGAGTTGACAACATGGATGGAATGTGGTAGACGTGGACTTTGAGACAGTTAACCAATTGTGTGCTTAGGGCCTGAACTAGCGTCGTGTTGCGACAAGGAATCCCTTTATATCATCCAGAACTATCAGCCACCCACTGTAATTCGGCAACCCTGAGTTCAAGTGGAGAGAGATGGAGGAACAAATCGCTCCCCATCCACTTTCTTAAACCTCATGGTTTGGTGCTGGAAGCTGTAGGTGGACATAGCCACATCTTTTCTCTCTACTCATCCCCATGAAAATGAAGCAGGAGGAGGTATGTGTCACTACAAAAGCTGTTAAGAATGCACATGTTAAATAGTGAAACAAAGATTGATCTTCAACCCTTCATGTAGCATCCTTCTCATTGGCCCAATTTTTCTATAACAGCCCAAACCCAGAAGGGAAAACATCACAGGGGTGAACTCCAGGTATGGAAACAACACCCACCACTTTCTTTTTAGGGCTGTCAGTTCCAGGTGGGTAAGTAACTTAGTCAGTTGGATAGTCGAGGCAGAGTAGGGTGGTGTTTGGGGAGGGAAGCACTTCACTGGGCTATGGTGCCACAGCATCCAACTACCCAGACCATGTGGCCATAATTTCCAGCAGGTAGACTGATTCCTGTCACCACATCAACAGACGTGTCATCTTGGATCATCTCCTCTGTGCATGTGCGCAGTTCACACTCACCTGAGCAGTTGGTCCTGGACGAATCACGCTGCTAAGCAGTTCAATCTCCAAGGCAAGACACACCTCGATGACGATCTCTGCAACAGTAGACCTTGCAAGTCCAAACTGTTCGCCAAGCAATCGGTAGCTCACGGTGTTGGCAAGCCACCAGATTCCTATGGCTACACGCTCATCCACAGGAATGGGACTACGCATGTTTGTGTCATGACGCTCCAAGTGTGGCCGCAGGACATCGACTAGCCAGAACAGTGTTGCCCTGGTCATCCGAAAATGTTCCAGCCACTGTTCATCCTCCCAGATCAAGGCAACGTAGGTGTTCCACCACTTGTTTGAACGTGGGTAGACCCACCATCGTCGTCGGGCACCCTCCTGTGCAAGGTGAAGGAAGCCTGTGCTCAGGTGTGAGCGCCTCATCATCAGGACTCTTGAATGAGCACCACGGATGGCCATGTGCCGTAGATAGGCGGCACGCCTGCGTCGATTACTGGCCATCCGACGGCAGTGTTGCCTCAGCAGCAAGAGGCAAATGTTCATGCTCAGGAGAACAGCTATAATCATGTTCTCCATGGCTGCCCAGTTTCAGATCAGCTGATAAGACACTGGTGTGGGTTGGGATTATACAGCAGGGTCTGACAAAGAACCACTGTGGGCAAATATACTGGCCTGCGAAAACTTTCTCGACTCGCGCTTTGATTCAACAACGACGCGCAGCCCTGCCTGTGCGCATGCGCAAAACTTTGCTGAAAACCCTCCGCGATCGCCTCGGTTCTCCAAGGAGGCGCAGCCTTGCCTATGCGAATGTACAAAACTTTTTTTAAAAAAATCCTCGGTGGATGCCGTGTAGACAAATCACGGCGGGAACAACGCGCGGTGAGGCTATTTCATAGGGGGGCGTCTGGTCGTACTAGGCTGGATTAAAAAAATCGGGATAAAATTTTAGGAGGGCTCATGGCGCGATTGACTGGCCGTCTGAACGCAGCCAATGTAATGCAGAATGAGGAGGGAATGGAATAAAAAGAAGGTTGAATTCGATTTTGGTGCATAATAGCTTGGATGACACCGTGGTGAACATGGATTAAAAGGAGACTGCAGAAAGGGCCACAGATATATTCATAGATCTCCCTGTGTGTGCACCAGTGGTCATTCCTGACACTTAATCTGGAATTCCTTGCACACAAATGAGTCTTAGCACACTGAAATCAATTAGACAATGAGTGGAAATATCCCCAGGATTCTAGGCTGCTGTTCTTTCCCCCATTGATTAATCATAAATTCTTCTGTAATCATATGCTGATTCCAGGTTTTCATCATCATAAATAGTACCTGTTAGCTTACCTTTCCCTCATCCCTTTTCAGTGCTGGGAAATAAAATAATATTTGTTTTTTAATTCAAGCTTTTTGTTCTATAACTGGAAACAGAACCTTTCTCATCTCTTTGTGCACATCAGGTGAAGCTCAGATTCCTAGGACATCATGATTAGGGGGTATGCCAAAGACGTTCGCATAAAAAAGTTTTTGAGAAGGAATTTGGAAGATGAGCTACAGATCTTGTATCCAGTGTCTTTCTTCAACAAGTCCCTAAACATTAAATAAGAGCCATAGGTTTCTGTTCTTTATACACATGCAGGAATTCTCATATACCATTTTCATGGAGATCCTTTAAGGTATGTATGCATAGAAAACAAAAGAGCAAGGGAAGAAAGAGGACACTTGAACTTGTAGCCTCTGTATAACATGGTGGATCTCGGTATTGATACCTCGAAATAAAATTATGAAGAAGAGGGGGGGTAGAGATTGCAAACACAAAGAACTTTGTTGTATACAAAATAAAATAAAAGGGAATAAAAATGTAAAGGACCTACACTAAGAACCTGAAATATACTGGGTTTGAGACGCGTATAATGATCAGCTCATATTTTATTAGTGGTTTCAGCTTAACTCTAAAACAGAAAATCTGGCCCTTGCAGCCCTGTTTATAAAGCCTGCAGAGACCACACTCCAGCACACCCCACCACCAACAATAGGCTATTTAAATTACAACTACACCTCTATAGGTCCATTCCAAGATCCTGGCTATCTATGGTACTGGTGGAACAAGCTTAGCCAGTTTCCAGGTACTATTCAGGCTCAGTACGTAACAGAACCCAATTCCCTACATAATCACACATGCCTACACACACCAACAAGAGGGCACACTTATAAAGGAAGAAGGGAAGAAATTGGAAAGTATTAGGGAAGGGACATGCAACCTTCAATCCTAGCTTGAGGTCTGAACAGGCCTGGGGCAAATGCAGCTGAGGTCCAAGGAGCAGAACAAGGAGCCAGTTAAGCAAGGAGAAACAGGCTATGAAGTACAGCAGGGGCTCTCAGCAGAAAACTAGAGTTCTGACCAGCAGAGATCTGGACCAGGACTCTGTGGAATAATTTGCTAGCTCCTGGGCCCTTCTTTTATGGACAGAAGATCCCCAGGTTATGTGGGGTTTGGCTGTCCTGGGTG
>JAPDNY010000003.1:153147534-153159741 GCA_029375565.1 Gekko gecko
GTGTTGTGTCCTGGGATCAGAAGGCAGAGCTGGCGAAATACAGCCAAGCTTCGCTCTCTGAGAACAATAGGGACTAGGTTCTGAGCTCGCCAGTAGTGAACCAATGGCAGCATTGGCGGGCGATTCAAACCCGCCAATAGGAATATAGGGCCGTCCCCCCTAACTGTATATAGTCGGCCTCCGGCCGTTACTGTGTGTTCTTGTCTTATGTGAAGTACGAATAAACGCGTCTTCTCTTATGTCGTCGTCCGAGTCATGAGAGCCCGAAACCCAGTACTTTACAGTGGCGACGAAGGATGGGATTCTAACGCCTTCCGTGACTCCATGAACGACGAAACGGACACCGCCGAGCAACGCATCGCTGACCCCGAGAGCAGCACCGCACCGCTCGCCGAGCATCGCATCGCTGACCCCGAGAGCAGCACCGCACCGCTCGCCCCGGCGCACGCCGTTCCCGACAGAACCATGGCCGCTTCCCACGTAACCCTGGAGCACTTCGACCAGTCGCAGCCAGAAACCTGGGACGCATGGGTCGACCAGCTCATCAGCTACTTGGAGCTCAACGAAATCCGCCACCCCGACCAGAAACGAGCGATCCTCCTGAACGCCTGCGGCACCCAAACCGTCCGCCTCGCCAAGAGCCTCTTGGTGCCCCGCACGGCCTTGGAGAGCCTCGTTCGGGGAAATCCTGGACGTCCTCAATGGCTACTTCAGCCCCCGGCCGACCTTCCTGGCCAAAAGGATGGATTTCCAGAGGCGAGTCCAGACCCGAGGGGAATCCATCGCCAACTTCCCAGCCGCGCCAAGGGCGCTAGCCGTGGACTGCGGGTTCCCGAAGGTGGAGGACAACCTGCTGACACAGTTCGTGTGGGGCCTGGCGGACTCCAAGCTGCGGCGCAAGTTGGTGGGACACCGGAAGCTCACCTTGGACGAGGGCCCTCGACGCCGCCACTGCCCACGAGGCCGCAGAAGGGGATCGGCCGGTCGCGGCCGCGCAGGTGGTTGGAAGGAGCCCAAGCCCCGGAAACGAAGAGACGGACGAGGTCTTCGCCCTCAAACCCCAACAACGCCGGCCGGCGCCGTTCCAGCAGGCCAACAGGGAGCAAGCCAAGTACTCCGGCAACCGAGCCGTCTGTGCCAGCTGCGGGGAGGGCCACGGACGGAAATCCTGCAGGTTCCGGGATGCTGTCTGTCACGGGTGCGGAAAGCAGGGACACCTCGCCCGGGTCTGCCGGTCCAAGGGCCCCCGAATTCGAGATCGTTGGTCCCCCAGTACCGCGCATCGTCCACCGCACATGAGACAACGGAAGAGGTCGCCGAGTTGTACCACCTCACCGACCAACCACTGCAGGTACTTCGCCTCCCCAACCCCAACCTCTCCTCTACCCGAAGATCCAAGTAACCGTGCGGATCGAGGGGTCCCCCTGTTGCATGGAAGTGGACTCGGGATCGGCGGCGTCCATCATTTCCCTGGACACTTTAAAAAGACTTTGCCCACTAGGGGGACCCCCTCTACGTCCATCGCCACTAAGCTTGGTGGACTTTCAAAAGAACCCTGTCCCCATCCGGGGAGTCGGCACTTTCCGAGTGCAGTACCGAGACTTTGAGGGGAACTTGGACTTGGTGGTGGTAGAGGGAAATCTCGCGAGTCTCCTGGGGCGGGCATGGTTCGAGGCCCTAGGCATATCGATTGGGGGAGTAAATAAATGTGGGGTGCGGGACTGGGGGCGGTGTGCAAGGAGTTTCCGGAGGTCTTTGACGGGAAACTGGGATGTTACAAAGGGCCCCCGGTGTCGCTCCACTTAGACCCCACCGTGACGCCCATCCGTCGGCGCTTCCGCACCGTGCCCCTGGCCCTACGCCCTAAAATAGAGACCGAACTAGACCGGCTGGTGGCCCAGGGAGTCTTAGAGCCCGTTCCGAACGCGAGATGGGAAACCCCGATTGTGACACCAGTCAAGCCAAACGGGGAGATCCGCATCTGCGCGGACTATAAGTGCACTATTAACCAGGCACTTCAGGCGCACGCATACCCCGTACCCGTGGTCAGCCATGTCCTAGCAACACTGGCGGGGGCGCGCATATTTGGAAAGCTGGATCTCGCGCAGGCGTACCAGCAACTCCCAGTAGATGAGGCCACGGCCGAGGCACAGACAATAGTGACCCACCGGGGAGCCTTCCGGGTGAAGAGGCTGCAGTTCGGGGTCAGTGTGGCCCCAGGGATCTTCCAAAATCTAATGGACGATCTGTTAAAAGGGATCCCTGGAGTGACGCCGTTCTTCGACGACGTCCTCATCGCCGCGACCACCCCGGAAAGCTTCGCCGCCCGCCTCAGAACTGTACTGGAACGCTTCCAAGCCGCGGGGCTGAAAGTGAAGCGGGAGAAGTGTCTCCTCGGGGTGCCGGAGGTGGAATTCTTGGGATACCGGGTAGACGCTTCAGGCCTGCATCCGGCGAGGGACAAGGTGAAGGCCATCGTGGAGGCCCCCGCCCCGAAGTCCAAGGCCGAGCTCCAGGCGTTCTTAGGCCTCCTGAACTTTTATCACTCATTTCTCCCCCACAAAGCCGCCGTGGCCGAACCCCTACACAGGCTGCTAGATAAGGCGACACCTTGGGCCTGGGGAGCGAGGGAGGCGGCGGCGTTTCGGGGGGTGAAAGTCCTCTTGATTTCAAACGCGGTACTCGCGCACTTCGATGAAAAGCTCCCGGTCATCCTTGCGTGCGACGCATCACCATATGGGGTCGGGGCAGTCTTGGCCCACAAGCTACCGGATGGGAGGGAGGTCCCGGTGGCTTACTACTCCCGCACGCTGTCCCCCGCGGAGCGCGAACTACGCCCAAATCGACAGGGAGGGCTTGGCACTGGTGGCGGGGGTAAAAAAATTCCACAATTTTGTGTACGGGCGGCCCTTCACGCTCGTAACCGACCATAAGCCGCTCCTGGGACTGTTCGCGGCGGACAAACAAACGCCGCAAGTTTTGTCGCCCCGGGTGTTGCGCTGGTCCTTATTTTTAGCGGGTTACCAATACCGGCTGGAGCATCGGCCGGGCAAGGCGCTGGGTCATGCCGACGCCTTGAGCCGCCTACCGCTGCCGCAGACAGGGGAAGATCCGGCCCCAGCCCCCGCTGTCTTGCTGATGGAGGAACTGCCAAACCCCCCCTTCAGGCTGCAGACGTGGCCGCCCGCACGTCCCGAGATCCCATTCTCTCCCGGGTCCTAAACTGGGTGGTGAGGGGGTGGCCAGCGGAACAGACAGGGCCAGAGTTCGCAGCATACAAGGCCAGGCGGGGAAGAGCTGTCCGCTTTGAAAGGGTGTTTACTATGGGGAGACAGGGTGATCATTCCGGGGCCCATGAGACAAGGGGTGTTAGAAACGCTGCACGAGGCCCACCCGGGCATCGTACGAATGAAAGCTCTAGCAAGGAGCTACGTATGGTGGCCCGGGGTGGACGCAGAAATCGAATCCTGGGTCCGAGGGTGCACACGATGTCAGGAGGTCCGCCCCAATCCACCGAGAGCGCCAACCCAAAGCTGGGAGTCTACCCACAAGCCGTGGTCACGCCTGCACATAGACTTTGCGGGGCCGTTCCAGGGGCTCCAGTTCATGGTAACGGTAGACTCTTATTCAAAATGGGTGGAAATAAGCCCAGTGTCCACCACCTCTACCAAGGCGGCAATAAGGGCCCTGCGGAAAATATTCGCAACGCACGGGTTACCCGACACAATCGTGTCGGACAACGGGGCAGCATTCACATCTGCGGAGTTTCAAGCGTTCCTTGAAAGGAACCTCATCAGGCACATACGATCCGCGCCTTTCCACCCAGCAACTAATGGACAGGCGGAGAGGACAGTACGCACCGCCAAAGAGGCCCTGAGCCGCATAACGGAGGGGACTGGGAGTTCCGGCTGGCCCGCTTCCTTCTCACATACCGCACCACCCCAAACCCCATCTCCGGCCACTGCCCCGCCGAACTATTAATGGGCCGCCGCCCTGCCACTTTATTAGACAGACTCCACCCAGACCGAGCCCCCGAGAGAAAGCTGGTCGAGAACAGGGAGGCGCCCCGAAGCTTCCTACCGGGAGACCCTGTCTACTTCCGGAACTACGGAGCAGGGCCGCAGTGGGTGGCAGGGCGCATCCTAAAACCCACCGGGCCGGTGTCATACGAGGTCCTAACCGATGGGGACCGGGTCCTCCGCAAACACATCGACCAGCTCCGGAGGCGACAAGACCCCGATAGAGAGATCGAGTTACCGGGAAATGCCGCCCCGGCCCCATCATCCGATCGACCGCAAGAACCGACAGCGGAACCAGCGCCAGGGAGTCCACGGAATCCGGAGGGGGCCCCAGCAGCCGCTGAACCGCCGCCGCCGCTGCCGCCACCGTTGGCCCCGGTAGCAGCCGAACCGCCGCCGCCGCTGCCGCCACCGTTACAGCCACCACCGTCACCGCCTCGGCTACTTCCAGAGGCCCCAGCTCCTCGGGCGGGCGGACCAACCGACAGGGGCCCCGCCAGTCCGGTACCGGCCCCCGACGTTCGCTAAGAGAAAGGAGGCCACCAGCATACTTAAAGGACTACGTCACCTGATAGGAGACGAACTATGGGGGGAGGGGTGTTGTGTCCTGGGATCAGAAGGCAGAGCTGGCGAAATACAGCCAAGCTTCGCTCTCTGGAGAACAATAGGGACTAGGTTCCTGAGCTCGCCAGTAGTGAACCAATGGCAGCATTGGCGGGCGATTCAAACCCGCCAATAGGAATATAGGGCCGTCCCCCCTAACTGTATATAGTTGGCCTCCGGCCGTTACTGTGTGTTCTTGTCTTATGTGAAGTACGAATAAACGCGTCTTCTCTTATGTCGTCGTCCGAGTCATGAGGCCCGAAACCCAGTACTTTACAGAAAGGAAATGGGTGCAGCTGGGGTTAAATTGGTGACTACTGATGATGAGCCACTGCAAACAGACGGAGCAACCAGGCTCCAAGTGATGCTGGGGTCCCTAAAAACTACATGGACTTTCATAGTCACCACAGAGATTTCTATTGCAGCAGTTCTTAGAGCAGATTTTATTCAAGGAAATCACAAGGATGCCTAAACTGTCAGCAAAATACATTTGTTCTTGGGATAATTTCCAGATCCCTCTCCTGATTGTGGACAATAAAAAAATTGGACTTCAGCAGACAACACTACAAGCTGTAAGGATAACTACACCATGTCAGCATAGGGAGAAGGAGAAACTGTTTTCAGTATTGGTAAAGCCTAAATAACATGTCCTGGTAGCCCTGAGAGTAAACTGTTGCTGCACAAAAAGTACTGGATTCTTTGAAACCAACACCAACTATCCTAGCCTGTTGTTCAGTAGAACTGTGTTTCAAGCTGGGAAAATGTCTGGATTAGAGCACTTAATATGACAGACCAAGAAGTACAATTCACAAAGAATCAGATCTTAGCGATACTGTGTAAGATAACTGATGCTTCAGAGCCTCTTCAAGATGTGGAAGATGTGGAAGAGCTGTGCAGGAGAGGTCAGTAAGTGAACCAGGCAGTGATTTGACAGAAGCAGTAGTAGAAAGCACTGTTAAGAAGCAACTGGATCAGAAAGTCCTAGACTATGGCAAGTATTTTTGCATACAATAAAGAAGAACTTGGAAAATATGATAAAGCACACCATCAGACTGTGCTAAAGCCAGCGAGTGTTCCAGTGAAGTAACCTCCTCATTGAATTCCTTTAGCATATCAGGACATTTTGAAGAAAAAGTTAACTCACATGCTGAGATTCTGTATTATTTTGTCATGTATCAGAAAGATTCTTTTGGATTGGTATGCCAAAGGAAGTTTGCAGAATGGGTGTAGTCTTGTCTTGTCTGACAACAATAGAAAGCACCAGCAACTCCCCCACCCACTCACCTGGCTACTTCACCACCTCAGTGGTGGCAGTGATTCACCTGGTCACCCAGCCATGTTGTGGCCTTAATGACAGCGGTGGTGGCAACTCCCAAACTCACCCAGCTGCCCACCCTGTGTGTTAGAGTTTTGTCTGCTTATGCACAGACAATGTTCTTGTTGGGGGGGATTTAAGACCCCCTAACCAACCATTTTTAAAAGTTTTAAGATTTTTTTGCAAACCTGTTGGTGTCTCCCAAGTTTGCAGAACTGTATGTTTTTTTGTCAGTGTGGCCCTGATCCACAGATTTAATTATCTCCAGATGGGCCCACACTTGACTATTAAAAAATAAGATAACAACAGGTAAACATATCATTAGGACGCAGCTACGGCACAAACTTCTATTACTTTTATATCCCATGATGGTTATGATTTCCATACTACTAGCATCTTGCACCTTCAACAGTTGCTAGCAGTGTCTACTGAATAAGGGGAATAGGGTAAGTACAGAATAAAGTCTGGTGCAGAAAAAATGGGGGGTTGTCTTACATTCATAGAGAGGTTACCATTATATCCAGTTAAAAAAATGTTTTCGTGTATAATAAAGAGGGGGGGGTCCTTCTTTTCAAGTAAATATGGTATGTACAGTGCAGAAATGTGAGTCCCCTTGAAGGTATGCTAGCAGTATGTCACTGCAATGTCAGCACAGGATCATGCTGGTGTAACCCCACGTGCAATGGGGAGCACAACCATATTTCAGAATGACTATCAGCCACTTCAACCATTGCTATAAACTGTCATGATCCTTTTGTCTTTGCAGCCTCAGAGCTCCATGGAGCAACTCAAGAAGAAATGAACAGAGTTCTAATGCATCCCTGGTAAGTATTGGCCCAAAGACTATGCAATGGCCCCCCAAGAGATGGCTCCTAAGTGTGGGAATCCCAAGTGAGATACAGGGGTGAGACACAGGCTTCTTTTTCTCAAATGCCATTTTGGATGGGTAACTTTTAAGACCAATAAAGATTTGTTCAAAGTATAAGCTTTCATGTGCATGCACACTTCTTCAAATATCTGAAGAAGTGTGCATGCACACTGAAACCTTATACTTCGAATAAAACTTTGTTGGTCTTAAAGATGCCACTGGACTCAAGATCAATTAATATCCTAAGGTACTTACAGATAAAAGGTAGATAGTCAGCAAAGCAAGGGAAAGGGCGGAGGGGCAAGAGGAAACAAAGGATGAATGTAAGCAAGAACTGTTATACATACACTAGTTTCATTTGGTTTATGAATGAGGGCCAAAGACTTCATGGAGAAGACAGGTTTTGAGCTGAGGTTTGAAGAGAGAGAGGCTGGTTAAAAATACTATTCGGTTGTCCTTCTTTGCTCAAACTGAAATATAATCTTGTCTTTCAATCTGACAGCTTTTAGGATTTCTTTCTTTCTATAAAACTCTGGAAGCTTATCAGTCTTCTCTAACATAACCTGATTAGAAGCAACCTGGTGAATGCAGGTGTTTTGATGCTGCCTTTTTGTGGCATTTGTCCAGTAACATCTTCAAAAAGTAAGAGAGGTTTTTTATATCATCTCAGAACCAGAACAACTTGGATGGGTTTTTTAAAACAAAAAATTCTAAAGTATATTGTTTTGAGCTTATGCAAAGTTCACTTTGACAGTTGGCTGTTAAGGATCAAAGCTTCATACAGCACATCGAAAGGTCAAAACATGCATTAAATTGTGCATTGAAAATCAAAACCATACAATTTACAGGCAGGCAGTTAAAACTTCTGTAACACTGAGAGCAGGGCCAAGGGAATGATTTCATACCTTCTTCCTTCTGATAGCAGCACACTTTAGATCAGCACCATAGCAATGCCTCCTGCTGTTTCTGTTTTTAAAACCACAACCAAAGAGAGAGAAAGTCAGAGTCATTGGCATTTCTTCTTTATGGCATATGTACTGGAAGTGCTTTGTAATGTGGAACACTGAGTTATAGCCCCTTCTCTGCCACTGACGGTTTGCATAAATTTGCACATGTAACTTATCTTCTTTGTTGCTCCATTGGTAATGTAGAGATAATAATTCCTAAGTGAGAGGCTGTGTAATTTATTTCAGTGACAGTATTTGTGACTCATGTTACGATCATCAGGGATCCAGGCATACCTGTATTACAATGCTACTAGTGTACAAGTTACTACTCCACTATCAAGCCCAACTCTTATTCATATCCTCATGACATCTTAGATGAGAGCTAGTTCTATTTCTCTATCTGCCTAACATTAACAAAATTACTTTACATACTAAACTGGCTTTATTTTAAATTGTAAAAAAATGCCTTTTCTTTAGATCCAGATTAAACCAAATGCTCATCAAAAGGCATAAAATGCCTTTCAGTATTTATTTATTTATATATCACATTTCATTCTACCATTGATGGAAGAAGCCCAAGGCAACATTCATGAGGTTATTCAGGATTGGCCATTTAATTTGCCAGGATAGTTACTGACAGACTCCCCGGACTATAGCAAAGATGACAAAGATTGATGTACAGTTGCCCAGTAAGCCTACACAAATTGCCATCGTTACTGCATCCCAGGTGAAAGCTGAGTAGACCCTGCAGCACTACCTTCACCACAAGGGCCACTCCACTCAGCTTGCTATTTTAATATTGTAGTCCATCCCGCTGATTATTCTATTCTGTCTTTTCCTGTTGGAAAGCTATGACCCTTTGGCTACTTCCAAGTGAGCAGGCCCCCCACAAAAAAATTATGATGATGATGAAGTGTATATGTTGAAGGATCCCTATCTTTCAGTCTCAGTATTGACCAGGTTTTCCTGCCTTATCATTATAAATATTTCCAATACCGGTTCATATATCATACACTAATAAACAGGGATAATAAATAGTCCCTACATAATTTCTATTGCATGTATTAATCTTTGATCCCTGTAGAGGGGCTGGCAATGGAAGACATACTAAGGCAAGTTACTGTTTTGGCAGAGGTGAAAAGATGAGAAATCATATAGAGAGAGCACCAGAGGGAGCAGAGAAACGTTACCTGGTAAGAATACCACAGTGAGAGCTGAATCAAAAATGTATGCAGTCCCAGCATTTAGTAAAAAAGTATGTGGCCTTTTTAAAAGGGTCCTATCACATGCTTTCTATCGTCTCATTGTGACTGTGTGGCTATTTCTCAGTTTTAAACCATAAGTAGCCTCATATTGAGTGAAGTTAGGTGATTTGGCTTACGTCCAATGACATTCACTCATGAAACAGACCTTGCAGAGCAATGATTCGTAAGACAAGCAATCCTGTCTGTGTGAGACAGATGGATACTAGAAAAATAAACAGACTAGGGGTGTGTATTTGGGTCTACCCAAACCAAAAATATACCCAAAAAACACCTTACCAGTATTTGTCAGGTATACTTTGGCATCCCAAATTTTTTGGGAGAACTAGAAAAAAATCCCTGATATATTCTAGAATTACTATCAAAACTGAACAACACCTGAGGGGCTGGAGCAAATTGCTCCCACAGCTCAGCTGTTTCTGGGCTTTCTTCTGCAGGGGGTGTTTAAAGGGACTGCAGAAGAAAGCCCGCATAACAGCCGAGGGGGGCACTCTCCCTCCTGGCTCTGCTGGGAGTCTTTTGGGCTGTTCTCACAGGATTGGCTCCTTTGTGAGCTCTTTTGGGCAGTCCGATTTAAAGGGACCACGAAAAGAACCCCAGCTGAGCCACCTCTCAGCTGTTTTTGTGGCTTTGCTGCTGCTTTTTCATCAGTATTTTTCAGTCTGCTTCTATTGGACCTGAAAAATTCAACATTTCTGGAAAATCCCAAATCCGAATACTTATCAGCATTGGGATCTGGGTTTTTTCAGGAATCCCGAATATTTTGGGTGTGATAAACCCAAACTGAAAAGTACCAAGAAAAAAATTTCACAACCCTAAAACAGACCAATTTTATTCAACAGCTCCCTCCTTCTTGTGCATTTTTGTACAACTATCACCTCTGTCTGGTTAAGGTAATACATTTTTTGCACATTCCTAAGTGCCTATATGTACCTATGTAATACATGAACGGTTACCCTTTTTCCAGGCACCGTGACCTCAGAAGTCACTGTTGATTATTTAGTTATTTATTATTGTATTAGATTTGTATCTGCCCTCTCCACATAGCAGGCTCAGGGCAGGTTCCATCAAACACAATATACAAACAATTGAAATCAATTAAAATACATCCATAAATACAACAAAATTCCTATATGCTAATCAGTGCCTCAACAGATTACGTCTATTTCAGATTGGGGTTCCCAGATAGTAATACAGATCTGAACCACAGAGGGGAACGCCCAAGAGAAGAGGGGGGATGCCCACCACCTCAACTAAAAGCCTGGTGGAAGAGCTCTGTCTTGCAGGCCCTGTGGAACTGTAAAAGGTCCTGCAGAGCCCTGATTTCATATGGGAGCTCATTCGCCCAGGTAGGGCTCAGGGCTGAAAAAGTCCTGGACCTAGTCAAGGCAAGATGGACATCCCAGGGCTGGGGACCACCAGGAGATGCTGATTAGCAGATTGTAAAGCCTTTTGGAGCTCATGGGGGAGAGGTGGTCTCACAGATATGCTGGCCTTTGTCCATATAGGGCTTTGAAGTAAGCACCAGCACCTTGAAATGGATCCGGTACTCAATAGGCAGCCAGTACAGTTTGCGCAGCTGGGGTAGATACGCATCCACACAAACAATGAAAACACCCATGCTGCTACATTCAGCACCACCTGCAGCTTCCAGAACAGAGTCAAGGGCAGCTCCACATAGAGAGAATTACAATAATCCAATCTGGAAGTAAGTATTGCATGGGTCACTGTAGCGAGATTGTAGGGGTTGAGATATGGGGCCAACTGCCTGATTAGTCTCAGATGAAAAAAAGCAGACCTGGCAGTGGTGGCGACCTGGGCCACCATAGTCAGTGAAGCATCCAGGAACACACCCAGCCTCTTCACCTTCAATACCAGCACCAGTGGGGCCCCGTCAAAGATTGGGAGCCCGATTCCCAATCCTAATCCCGTGCGACTCAGGATTCAATTTTCAGTCTGCCCTGTTGTAACCATCTAGCCATGGCTTGTAATGCCCTGTCCAGATTTTCTGGGGCAGAGTCCGGGTGGCCATCCATCAGTAAATAGAGCTAGGTGTCATCAGCATACTGGTGACAACCCAACCCATGTCTCCAGATAATCTGGGCAAGGGGGCAGATGTAGATTTTAAACAATATTGGGGAAGAGAATTGTTCCCTGTGGCACACCACATTCCAGTAGGTGTTGCTAATTCCACCCAAGCATCACCCTCTGTCCCTGACTTTGGAGAAAGGAGGTCAGCCACTCCAAGGCAAGCCCCTTTATCCCCTCATCAGTGAGGTAGTGGATGAACAGATCATAGTCAACCATAATGAATGCTGCTAACAGATCAAGAAGTATCAGCAGTGCCTATCCGTCTTGATCCAGATGTCTCCAGAGGTCATCCACCAGGGCAACCAACACCATGTCCATCCCATTGGCTGGGTGAAAAACCAGACTGGAAGGGATCCAGGATTGATAATCATGATTTCCTAATTCTCACATTACATTTGTACATCTGATCTCATGCCCATATATGTATGTGAATTCTTGGTTTGCAAGATGTGTTACATGTGAAAAAGAGAAAAAAGATAAAAATGCATTAAGTAAAAGAACTATTGTTCATATATTTATTCAAAGCTATTTTTGTAGCCCTTCCAAATCAATTGAGAGCAGCTTAAAAGTATCATAAGAACCTGTCTGCACCACAATAATTGGTTATATATTAAACTGAGGGATAGTTAATAAAACTGAAGGTACTAGACTAGCCCTGGGGAGACCCAGGTTCAAATTCATGATTACCATCAAACTCTATTGGAACAGTCATTATCTTTCAACATAAGCTACCTTTTAGGGGTTTTGTAAGGATAATATGGAGGAAGAACCCTTTATGCTGCCCTGATTTCCCCGGAGAAACGATGCGGTAAAACAAAATTGATAAATAAAATAAACATCAGAAATAATTCAACTGCCAGCCCTCAAACAGTTTTCAGAATTTCATTGCCAACCCCTTAGATCGGTAATTGTAGAAAAACTGTTCCATACAAAACAGAATTTTTAAAAAAATTATGTGCTCTCCAAAAAAAGGGCATAGAAGTGATAGAGTGCTGTGGGTAAGTGACCGAGAAAGCCCACATGCATGCAGCAGCCAATTTAATCTCTTGGAAAGAGGGGTCTGCAAATAGGCTCTGTGGTGTGAACTGCCAGATTCAGCATA
>JAPDNY010000003.1:153159841-153172394 GCA_029375565.1 Gekko gecko
CGAGCCCCAACTCCCGCCGAGCCTGCGCTGGCGGGAGGGGGCTGATTTGCCTCCTCGTGAGGCAGGAAGATGAAAGGACGCCTGGCAGGGGGCGGAGCCAGCCTATTCAGGCTCGGCTCCTGCCCTCTGCCCCACACAGTTCCTTGGCGTGCTCAGAGCCAGCAGGAGCTCTGAGCACGATTTGTTGCTGGGGAGCTGGGGCCTTTTAGACTTCTGGCCGCGTTTGCAGCGGCCAGAAGGGTCGGGCTGCGGCAGCGGCCGGGAGGCACGGGCTGCGGCGGCTGCCGAGACAGGCGGGCCGAGTCGCCTGCGGCCTAGGAAGGCGGGCCGAGCCGCCGGCAGCCTGGAGAGGTGCGCCGAGCCGTCGCCGGCATGAAGGCGCGGGCCGCGGCCGCGGCGTGAGCGCGGGCGGCGGTGGCGGCGTGAAGGCGCAGGCCGCGGGCGGCGGCTTGGAAGCGCGGGCCGTGGGCGGCGGTGTGGAAGCGCGGGCCGCGGGCGGCGGCGTGGAAGCGCGGGCCGCGGGCGGCGGCGTGGATGCGCGGGCCGCGGGCGGCGGCGGTTTGGAGGCGCAGGCCGCGGAGGCGGCCACAGGAAGATCTGGTGGGGAGTATATTCAGGCGGTACTAGGAGCACGGCGGCGGCTTCTTGATGGAGGCGCTGCTCTGCTCGGCCTGAATGAGCACTTCTGTTAAGGGGGAGCTTAATCCTAGCTTAGGGGCCTAGTTCTCTGGGGGAAGCCTCAGGTTCTCCCCCCCCTGCTTTGGGTAGTGTGTGATAGCAGGGTTAGGCTGCCTCACCCCTGCAGTTTTTATCACCCGCCCTATTTTCTGGCCTTTTCTCTCTTAGGTGCCTATGTTAAGCAGTGGAGGCCGGGGGTACAGTAGCCATTTTAGATTGAGAAGCTGCAGCCATAGTAGGGTGTTAACATTGGTGGCCATTTTAAGGCACAGTACGCAGGGGCCATTTTAGGCTTCTCCTCTTGTAGCCTTTTTGGGGCAGTGAGGAGCGGCGGCCATCTTAAGCTACATAAAAGCATGGGAGGGGCCAGAGTTGGATCAGGCCTGGGGCTCATCTAGTTCAGCACTCCATCACATGTGGTCAAGGAAGCCGGGTGCCATCAGGAGGTTCACCAGTGGTGCTGGGATAATAGAAGCCCTTCTACTTTTGCCCTCCCAAGCACTAAGAATATAGCGCATCACTTGCCCAGACTGAGAGTTCCTAGCTGTGCCTTGTGGCTGGTAGCCACTGATGGACTTCTGCTCCATATGCTTATCTAATTCCCTCTTGAAGTTCTCCATGCTTGGGGCTGCACCACCTCCAGTGCCAGTGAATTCCATGTGTTAATCATTCTTTGGGTGAACAAGTACTTCCTTTTATATGTTCTAATACGATTGCTCAGCAAGTCAGGGTGTGTCCATGAGTTTTAGTATTGATAGAAAGGGAGAAATTACTTCTTTTTCAACTTGCTGTCCCATTCATGATCTTATAAACTTTAATTAAGAAAGGGGATGCAAGCATTTTAGGCATCTGCCTCTGGAGACCAGTTCCATTAAGAACAGCTGGCTTCAAATAAAAGCTTGGGTGCCTTAAATGGTAAGTGGTCTGCTCCTAAGCGGCTGGCCAGGTTTTTGCAGCAGGTCAGCAGCCCCTACCAAAGGGTAGTGGGTGGTATGAAAGAGCTCCGCCTGGGACCTGCTGAGCTTTTTGCCATTCTGAGTAGGCTATACTCCTTTTAGCAAGCTCGAATAGATACAGTGCTATCGAAGGGGTTATTCCTTCCAAAATATCAAAATGGTTTAACTACTTATTGCAGATGGGCTTATTTATTTTTGAGACTGTAGATCAGGATCTTTATTCAAAATAGCATTTTGCATCGTGTTATTCAGCGAAAGACAGTATTAATTGCCATCTTCCAATCACAATATTGGGCCCTAAGGCAATATAGAGGTATTTCTGGTGCAGCAGTTTTAGAGTGAGACACGTACAATCTGGACGGAAAACGGCGGAACCTTAAAGGTTTCCTTCTGCGAAGGAATCTTTGTCAGCAGCACGTGCGTGCATTCTGAGTTTGTGGATTAGCTTAGTTTTTGTCATGTGTTAGGATTTGACATGACCATTGCAATATGTCATTTGTGTTTCTGTTTTTTGTTCTGGCAGGAATACAGTGTAACTTACAATTTGATGCTGTGATTTGGGATTTGACAGCCAGCACGTCGTTGCATGTCATCGGTCGGTCCTCATGAACTTACTTCACATTTTTTAATAGCGCATTTGTCTGTAAGGGAGGTCCAGTGAGTAGCCACAGCCTGCCAGAGTGGTTTTGGTCTTGGTGGGTTGTGGATGGTGCTGGCTGGGATACAGTGGCGCTGCCACAGCAACAGTAATGAGGCATGTGGCTTCCGGTGGTTCTGTGGGGGCTGTTCTGCCCAAGCACTTGGCCAGGATTGAACTATTTTCTGGCCTGGCAATCCAGTTTACTCATGTATATATGGTAGCAGGGTTCCCTGAACATAGGTTCCCATTACGGTGAATGAACATATAGCCTGCAGGTAGGTATACACCTGTTTGTACAGGGGCCAGTGCACTTTATTGTGCGTTCGTCCTTGGTTTTTAGGATAGGAACACAGTTTTTATAGGAAATTATAGGCACTGTGCAATCATCAGGATAGGTTGTTTTTTCAAAACAGACACACAAACAAATTAATTAATATAACAATTTTACAGTGACAATACTGATGATTGGCACTTATGTTTCAAAAGCCACTAACTTCTTGTTATGATGGATCTCAGTGGTTAGTAGAACCAGGAAAGATTATATATCAAGAAGTGTTCCAGAATGCCTTATAGGGGCAGTCTTTTGAGTTATAAATATTGTATGCCTGCATAAAGTCCTTCAGGGAACTCCATGGCTGAGAGAATGTTTCCACTGTCTGCCAATCCAGTGGATTTGGAATTGAATCTGAGACGCTCTCTTCTGGTATAGACCTTGGACATGATAATTCTTGGCCTCAAGTTCCTATCCTTCAGGGTGCAGGATTGCCAAACAATCCACAGACTTAAGTCTTGTCTGTCTTTTAGAGACTGAATATGTGGAGTTGCATAACTGTGGTTTTTTCATGGCATGGAGGTAAACAATGGCACTGGACAATTAACCCCCCTTTAAAAGGGGTGGGCTTCATGTGCACCCAGGAATATCATAAGTCAATTCAATTGATCAGTGTTGACAACAGCCCTTTGATGTTGGGCAGTGCCTTGCAAATCGCAATGACTGAGCAAAATTAAGCATTGCTATGTAAATGCCTTTGCTACCCAGGAATATCATTATGTAATTCCTTGATTAGGGTGAACATGAGCCTTATGATTATTGGGCAGTGCCTTGCAAAGCAATGACTGTGCAATGCAAACATAGTCTACTGCATTCTATGTTGGCTTGCGAAACGGAAGCTCTAAAGGTCTGGAGGCAACCCATTTCCCTGGCTGTGGGAAACGGGTCATTTGGCAAACTGGGTGTTTCTGCACTTCCCGTTATGAAGATGGTTACTGCTTTGGCATGCAGATGGATGTCTGATGACCAGGCACCAGGTTGCGGCAGTAGGCCTGGGCTTTGGGCAAGTTTGACATTTCTTGGGCGTGAAGTTTGGAACTCATTCTCTTGGCTCAGTGCTGCTTCCACTACAGTTGCCCGGGGCTACGTATTCCCTTGCCCGAGTGGTAGTGTCAGTGGGCCCTTGTTAGGTCAGGACATTTTCCAGTCATTGCACTCCTTTTGTGGGGAGGTGCTGTGGATTATGAGCTATGGTGGGTTTTTGCCTAGCATTCAGAGACTGGAATTGCAATGTTTTAAGTTATTAATGAAGTTTGTCCTTCAGGTGCTGCTGGCTGCAGGGCAAGATGAGGAATCAACGTCTATGGCCACAGCATGGTCCTTTGGGCCTCCCACTGGGCCAAGAGGACTCCCTGGCCAGGAAGGCCCTTATGTTACAGGCTGCAGCAGACCTTTGGAAGATAAGAGCACGATGGCCCAGAGTGCGGATAGTCTGGCCAGCTATTTTGCTTCGCCGTGAAGGACAAGGCCCTTGTGATTAAGCGGAAGCTGGCCTTGTGATGATAGGAGCAAGGTGGCCTGGCGTGCACGTGGTCTGGTGGCCATGCTGCATCATCATGAAGGGCGAGGCCCTTGTGATAAAGTGGAGACTGGCCTTGCGATGATAAGAGCAAGGTGGCCTGGCATGCACATGGTCTGGTGGCCATGCTGCATCATCATGAAGGGCGAGGCCTTGGTACCACAATTGGACCAGTTGCCTGGGGTGCAACCTCATCGGAGGGGCCTGTGGCCTGGCGTGCACGTGGTCTGGCGGCCATGCTGCATCAACATGAAGGGCAAGGCCCTTGTATAATTGGAGGCTTGCCTTGTGATGATAGGAGCAAGGTGGCCTGGCGTGCACGTGGTCTGGGCCATGCTGCATCAACATGAAGGGCAAGGCCCTTGTATAATTGGAGGCTTGCCTTGTGATGATAGGAGCAAGGTGGCCTGGCGTGCACGTGGTCTGGTGGCCATAATGCATCGACATGAAGGGCAAGGCCCTTGTGTTAAGTGGAGGCTTGCCTTGTGATGATAGGAGCAAGGTGGCCTGGAAGGCACATGGTCTGGTGGCTATGGTGCATCAGCATGAAGGGCAAGGCCCTTGTGATAAAGTGGAGGCTTGCCTTGTGATGACAGGAGCAAGGTGGCCTGGCGTGCACGTGGTCTGGTGGCCATGCTGCATCGACATGAAGGGCAAGGCCCTTGTGTTAAGTGGAGGCTTGCCTTGTGATGATAGGAGCAAGGTGGCCTGGAAGGCACATGGTCTGGTGGCTATGGTGCATCATCATGAAGGGCGAGGCCCTTGGATAAAGTGGAAGCTTGCCTTGTGATGATAGGAGCAAGGTGGCCAGGAGTGCACATGGTCTGGTGGCTATGCTGCATTGCCATGCAGGGCGAGGCCCTGGTTTCACAAGTGAACTGGTTGCCTGGGGTGCAGCCTCATCGTGATGGGCTGGTGGCCCAGAGTGCACATGGTCTGGTGGCTATGCTGCATCGTTATGAAGGGCGAGGCCCTGGTGCTACAAGCGGACCGGCTGCCTGGGGGCAACCTCACCATGGCATTGATGGCCTGGAGTGCACATGGTCTGGTGGCTGTGCTGCATCATCAGTAAGGGTATTGGCCCTGGCTTACAGGCAGAGGCTGACCTTGCAATGATAAGAGTAAGGTGGCCCAGAGTGTGGATAGTCTTGTGGCTATTCTGCACTGCCAATTGGCACAATTTTGGGGTCTCTGCTAGATGTTAAGGCAGCCAGTTGCCTAGGGTGCAGCTGGTCTTGTCTGCATTAGCGCTGTGCCAGGTGTGGCATAGCCTGGGGGTTTCTAGGTCCTTGTGCTGAATGAGATTAGGCGCCACTTGGCAGCGTTAAATTGCCATGGAAGGAGGTTTGGACCTCTTCTTGTTGCACCCTGATATACGGGTCGGGTTAATGGACCTGTATAGGGAAGACAAGGTGCACCTCCTTAACAAGGGCAACGCTATATTTCTGGCAGATTTGAGGCGAGGGGTGCTGTTGGCACTGGATCGCTTGGTGGGGGCGAAGGCCTAAGCAGAGGCTTGGCCTTTGCTATGGCGGGGTAGCGCGATCAGGAAGTTGAAATCGGTGAGCACCTGGGCATTGTTATAAAGGAATTAAAGGGTCCTCCATGAACGGCTTTCGGGCCTTTGCGGCTCAAGGCCGGGAAGGGGTGATCTTCCTTAGAACAATCTGGCCCAGCCTATCTTAGCAGGCCTTTGCGGCTTCTGGGGTGGTGGGCCAGGGGGTTCTCTGAAACATGCCAAACCGCTGGTCGAGAGCCACATTGGGTGGCTCAAGATTGGGGAAGGTGCATCGCCCAGAAGGTGATGAAGGTGGTCAGGAGTTTGACACCTGTCATATTCCT
This sequence comes from Gekko gecko, assembly GCA_029375565.1. Taxonomy (NCBI): domain Eukaryota; kingdom Metazoa; phylum Chordata; class Lepidosauria; order Squamata; family Gekkonidae; genus Gekko; species Gekko gecko. The sequence continues at coordinate 153,165,808 of JAPDNY010000003.1, forward strand.
CAGTACATTTTAGCAGCCCCTCGCCAGTTGTTTGATTATAAATAATTAATAAAGTGGCCCTTGTTAAATCCATATTGGTGTCCGTCTCTTCATTCCGATTGTGGGGGCAATGCGAGCCCCAACTCCCGCCGAGCCTGCGCTGGCGGGAGGGGCTGATTTGCCTCCTCGTGAGGCAGGAAGATGAAAGGACGCCTGGCAGGGGGCGGAGCCAGCCTATTCAGGCTCGGCTCCTGCCCTCTGCCCCACACAGTTCCTTGGCGTGCTCAGCCCACCCTCCCACCCTGTTTTAGTGCAGGTTTCAACCGGTTGCCTTTTTTAATGGGGCCAGGTAGGAATTTTTCACCCTTTTCAATTTGGCTTCAGAAGTAAGGGTGTTTTTGCCTACCTTGCACTGAAGATGGTGGTGTTTGGAAATTGGCTTTGGGGGCCGCCTTTTTGCTAAATAGAATGGTCACTTTGTGGTTAGGCGGGGTAGCGCGATCAGGAAGTTGAAATCGGTGAGCACCTGGGCATTGTTATAAAGGAATTAAAGGGTCCTCCATGAACGGCTTTCGGGCCTTTGCGGCTCAAGGCCGGGAAGGGGTGATCTTCCTTAGAACAATCTGGCCCAGCCTATCTTAGCAGGCCTTTGCGGCTTCTGGGGTGGTGGGCCAGGGGGTTCTCTGAAACATGCCAAACCGCTGGTCGAGAGCCACATTGGGTGGCTCAAGATTGGGGAAGGTGCATCGCCCAGAAGGTGATGAAGGTGGTCAGGAGTTTGACACCTGTCATATTCCTCAGTACATTTTAGCAGCCCCTCGCCAGTTGTTTGATTATAAATAATTAATAAAGTGGCCCTTGTTAAATCCATATTGGTGTCCGTCTCTTCATTCCGATTGTGGGGGCAATGTCAATACAAGGCTCACTTCTAATTCATTAGCAATTTCAGGGAAGCCTAAGCCCATGAGCCAGCACCACGCAACAACCTACAGCATGAACAACTGCTGTCTTTCCAAATTACTGGGGTAATAGCTTTCCCCTGTATCCTTTATGCCATCTGAAGAGTGCCCTTACCTTCTAGATCTCCGTCTCATTTACAAACATTGCTTTCCTTCCTCCCCAGCTGGTGTGCTGGTTGCCTCCTGCTATGTGATATGGCAACATTGTGGTAGCCTGCTTTTTGGAGTAGTTCTGTTTGGATTGGCATGAAAGAGGCCACTGCTATGCAGCAGGGGGAAGGAGCTGCTGATTCATCACAGCTGTTTCAACAATCCACTCACCTCATTCTCTCCTTTCCTTCTGAAAGACCAGCTCAGCCATTCAAGGCTGGCCACTTGCTTGCCTCAATTCAAATATGGCAATATCAACTGCTGTGAATTCTTTGGCGCAGCCCTTTTTCCAGCCAGTAGTGTCCATCCAAAGCACCTATTATGAATATAAAAGTCAGAAACAACACGGACATTTTTGGCCTTTAGCATCATGTGATGGGCCAAGTCAGACTAGGCTTTGGAGTGAAAACCTTCTCAAAGACGCATGCCAACTGAGTGGCCAAATTAAACCCATTACCTAACAGTAAAAAAGGGTGCTTATGAAAACCAGGATTGCAAAAGACTGCTGAATAAAGACAGAAGGAAGCATGAAGCTTGTAAAACACAGAACAGACCACATAGGCGTCCCGGAAATCTTATGTGACCACCAGAGGTCATACACAATACAATGTCATCACTGACTGTTTTACTTACCAATATAGTCCAGTAAATGCAAATTTTTTCCAGACCTCTTTCATTTGGTTGTTACAGAGTTTTAAGATTAGCATTGTGGTATTTTTACTCTGATGTATTCCTGTAAATTGCTTTGATTGCCCTCAACAACAGAATGTAACAAATGAATTGTGTAAAATAGAAAGTGCAGTGATCAGAGTTGTTAAGCCCTCTCTCCTGCTTTTGCAGAAGGGTAAACCTCTGTAGCTTGGATCCCCATACATATAATAGGCTGAGACAGGCTCCTGTCCCATTAACTTCCAACTGCCATTCACTGTGTTTACAATGTATTTTCCTCACCCCCACCTCACTAATTCCTTAGTGAATGTTTCATGGAAGGGTTTTACCATAGTAGAGGATGGACCATGTCAATTCAAATGTAGTTCTGGGTTGAGCTAAACTGAACAATGGTGTGCCTACCTGTGATCTAGTACACTGTTCTGATCCATGGTTAAGAGCTCCCATGACCAATTTGCAACAGGCATGTTGTAATTAAAAACAGAAACAAAGAGGCTGGACACCTACATAGTGGTCACATCTCAGTCACCAGACTCTTTCCAGATAGATGAATTTCTGTATTGGTTGTCCGTGTGCTTGGGCTGGTGGTTGACTTTGAAGCAGCCATTTTGTTATATAAATCCAAAGCAAGATACACACAAAGTCCCTTGTGCTACCATTTTCCTTCTTAGCCCAACTACAGCAGCTTCACTAGCAGATTCTATTTCTTTGAGTTTCCTGAGGTATATTCTTATTTTACTATGGGATACCGGTTTAGTCCCTCATCCCTACAGTTCAGTGCTTCATATCAAGGCCAAAGTAGATGTAACAGTAGGATCAGATCTCCCACACTGTTTATTTTTTCCAATCTCAAGAATATATTCAAAGCATAATACGGATAAATCTAAACCATAGTGACACAATTCACAACAAGAGAATAGGTATATCTCCAACGCTGGATTGTACATTCAGGTCTGCAAGCAAATTGCTATAAAATACTGCTGCAATGAAACATGTCTCTTTACAGATCAACTAATAGACTCTGATGGGTACTTTTTAAAAGTTAGTATCACTAGCTCACTGGGGGAGGGGAGAGTTCTCCCCCAGCTAAAGGCAATTTTAAAAAGTTTTTCCCCCATGCCATTTTCCGGAAGATGACATGGTATTTCACTAATGATACTCTACAGCAACTGCACTGGAATGGGGTTTGGTGAGAGAAGCAGTCACAGAAGAACCCACTGTTGCAAGTATCATGTTGCTCTGATAATATAAAAATCAGGCCTGGACTCAGATCAAGACACACCATCAAGTAGTGCCCCTAGGGTTGCCAGGTTGCTTACCTGGTGTGGTGGGGGGAGTAGGTCCCAGTCTGGGACATTTGCACGTGCGTGCTGTGATAACATCACCTGGAAGTGACGTCATCGCATTAGACATGTTGCCAATGGAAGCTCTAGCATTCAGCTTGAAAACTCTGATAAAACCCCTCGCAACTTGCCCAGTGAGATGACATCACCTCCAGGTGACATCATCGCACCAGGCACGTCAGTCAGATCTGTGCACTTTGGTGGCAGGGTTCCTCCACTGGCCAGATCCGGGTCAGGGGGTCAGGGGCCCTTTGAGCAGGCAACCTCCCCCTGGCAGCCCTAAGTGCCCCAATGGCTGCTTGTAGACTGCTTCTTGGCAGCTTCTATGATGGAACAGTCCTGCTCTGGCCTGCAGACCCTCTTCCACTCTGCCCTTCTGGGGTTTCCCAACATCGGGAGGGGCTGTTTTCTCTCCCTCTGTGTTCAACCGCCACCACCACCTGACCTTTGTAGGAATTGTTCACTGAGATGGTCAGGACTCCCAGCTTCCCTTCCAAGTTCTGAGGCCTTGCCTCTGTGTCTCCTGCTACCCAGCACCTGGTTACCATGGGAACAACTTACTGCCTGGTATACCACTGAGGGAATAGTTACTTGCCAACTGACTGCCCTCCCCTTCCTCCTCATGCTCCTTTTAAAATAGCATGCCCAAGACAGTGGAGGTCTATGTAGCACAGAGAACCACTACCAGGCTCAAAAGTTACAAAGTATTTATTTAAAAGAAAATGTTCACAAACATACTTTTAGCACAGCCCAAACTTAGCAAAGGTTTCAGAAGAAAAGAGTAAAATGCAGTTCTTCTATCCCGCCCTCTATACACACCCTATCAGTTATTAAATATTAGGTGGGCTCCTTAGCTTAGAAAGTTCCCTTACAGGAGTTCCTTTACCTTCAAGCCTCCTCCAGGTGTGCAGACCATGACAATGGCCACCTCCTCCAGATCTCAGATAAATAAATGAATGAATGAATAAATAAATAAATAAATAAATAAATAAATAGCTCTGCCTGCTTTAATGGAATCAGCACCAAAAAGACCCTTCCTCCTTGCTCCCAGGAGTTTTCTCTTTCCCCACCCACTGACCAGTCAAAGAATTTTTTTCTGAAGTCTCCAGAAGTTTCTTCCTGAAGTCCTTCTAGTCTTAATTCCAACAAATCTCTGTTCCCTGCTTGGAGCGGGGAGGGGGGAGCTTGACCATCTCTAGCTAGACCTATTAGCATTTCTTAAAAAGTGGCTGAGGTGAGGCTGGAAGAGGAATTGAATTGACTCCCCCGTTCTTGCCTTTTCTCAGCCCAGACAGAAAAACATTTTAAACTCAAAGTGAAAAATGCATTTCTTCACACCTTCCATACAGGGATTTTTCCTCCTCATGGAACAAGGAAAAGGGAGTGTCCACTTGACATCATGAGCAGGATGCATAGGCATCGGGGCTTTACTCCTTTAAATCAGATCAAAGGAAATCCTCCTTTGATCCAATTCAAAGAAGAAACGGTGGGGTGGCTGTGGGCAGAGTGTCCACGTAGACAATGAGGGGGAGGAGCAAAGCTAAATATGCCCTCCCCCTCTGGCACTTTAAAGGACTTTTTACTTTTCCAACTCAGCCCCATTGTAACTTTACAGTGTTGCTCAGCTGGGAAAGGGAGGAGAAAAGGGGGTCACCAGAACTCAGGAGCCTTGCACAATATTGATGGCATCTGTGTTTTTCAACAGCTGCAATGGAAGAAAAGGGCTGAGGGGTGGAGACAGTGGCAGCAGGGAATGACATGTGGACACCTGCTTCCATGTCCCCTCCTACTGGTGCCAGGGCATATTTTTGCATCCATGTGGACGTAATCCTGGCTAATACTCCAGCCCATGGTGACAGACAGACAGATGATAGATGATAGATGGATAGACAGATACATGATGATGATGATGATGATGATGATAGATAGATAGACACATACATGTGTGTGTGTGTGTCTCAAGAGCACTTATATGTCTTTCCACAAAAGCCAACATAATTGAGCACTAACAGGGAGTCTTCTTTTCCTCTTTCTCAAACATCTCTGCCCTCTAAAATTTGTTTCCTGAAGGAGCAGTAATATCTTAACCATCAGATAAAACAGAAATCATATATGAGGCTCACATTCCACAACTAAAGACAATGTCATTTTCAGAACAGAATCCATAAGAATTCTGCCTCATCTGCAAATACAGGTGAGAGGGGGAAATGCCACCCCTTGGGCAAAGATGCAAGCTATTAAGCTTCCTCCAGTGAGCCCAGAAAAGAGGAAATATGTTGCCCAGAGGGAATGCATTAGTTGTTGCTCCTGGGACTGATCAGATTATGCCAAGGACATCACTACTTCTGTTGTCTTCCTTTAAGTGATAGTTTGGCAGAGCCCAGCCTTTCTGTCTTGGGAGAAAAAGGAAAAAGAATGCCATCAAAACCAGGAAGGAAGAGGACGATCTGTCTCCAATATCAATAATGGAAGGCAGATTTGATCTCCAAGGGGCAGCTTCATAATGTGCAAATTGTGAGCCAAGTGTCCTGTCAGGGGATATCAAAGAATCTATAGTGATATAAAAATGCATATTACAGTGGTCAAGCCAAAGTAGAAGTGAATTTACTAGTGTTTAGATGACCTATTTCTTCTTCATAATGAATAATTTCTGCCAGTTAGCAGCAGTAGCTGACTATGCACAGTGCCGATTGGATGGCACCTGTAATGTCAAAACCTACCTCTTCTGCCAATCTCCAAAGTTTTGCAACAACAAATGTTATATATCCAGGCTAATAAGTAAGCTAGCTGCATCATGTTATCTTCATAACAAAGCAAAATTGGAAGGCAGGGGCTTTCAATCTTAGAGACAGGTTCAAAGGTCAGAACAAGGGCTTTTTGGTGGTAGTACCCCTTCTCATCTAAAGCAGCTTAAAAGAATTCAGTAGCAATTTGTTGGCAGAAAGCCAATGCAGCAGTCAGGATACTGAACTGATTAAACATAAAGAAAGTTTAATTGTTGTTGTTCAGTCGCACAGTCGAGTCCGACTCTTCGCGACTCCATGGACCACATCACGCCAGGCCCTCCTATCTTACGCCGTCCTACAGAGTTTGCTCAATTTCATGTTAAAGTTTCATTAGGAACTAACAAGTAGGATAGGAAAGAGAAGAGATAAACTGAGCTACTTTGCTAGCAGAGAGCTAATGTTCTGGAAAAAAATCACTCTGCAGACAGAGAAGCAGAAGCCCCCTTAGAAAGAAGGGAAGGCACTCCCCCTACAATCCTGTCTAGCACAAATATAGTGCTATACTCCAACACATGTTGTTAGGTCAAAATCTGGCTAACACTGTCTTCATACAGAAGTTAAGCTATTCATTCTACATGCCAGGACTCTTCTTTGAAAAAAGAAACACATATATCTACAAGAAACATGATGAGGAAAGATACTGGAGCATCAGACAGTTTATTGGGGGCCTGTATGAACAAACGTAGAGTGATCTTCCCTTA
>JAPDNY010000003.1:154972494-155256268 GCA_029375565.1 Gekko gecko
CAGAATGAGCATATGAAATGTTTACTTACAGATTACACACACATACTCAACTGAAGAATTTGGGACCAGGTATTGAAAATGATTAGCATTAGCAAACAGAGGAATGCACCGTGAATGCATAAAATGTATTGCTACCAGAAGTTTTGATGACCATTAGCTCAGATTTTTTTAAAAAACAAAACAAACCCCTTCACTGAGGGACTATCAGTGGATTTTAGGAATTAATTAAAAATGGGATCTCCATGTTTAATTAACAGTTTACTAATTCACAAAAACTGAGAACAATGAGGAAAGCTCTCTCTATCATGTCCAGTTGTGATTGTCTTGAAACATCTTGGTGGCTACCGCTTCAAAAAGAATGATGAACTAAAACAAATGATGACCTCTAGTAAGATTTATTCTTATGTCTCACTGTTCATGTGAGAATTTACACTAAAGTTGAAAAGATAACAGAACAAAAGTCATTTGTTTATTTCGTTTTGAAAAGTTTCTGCCATTAGGGCTCGACAAATTACAAAACAGCTGACTTCAATTAGGAGACCTCTTAACCATGGACTGGACATGCATGTTCTCAGGTGGTCAGAAAGTAGGACTAGACTTTTTTTTATTAAGCATCTTATTGAACTTAATAAACATAAATACAACTACAATATAACACCGAATTGCAGACATTTTTAGCATTACATATTAAAGAACAAGGTAGTTGAATATCATAATACAATAATTGTATCTAAACTTAATGTAAATTCTTCTTTTTCTGAAAGATATTCTAAGAAAGGAAACCATACGGGGATAGATTTTGACCGGTATTCTTTTTTTTTGCGCTAAAGATTCCATTATTTTATCCAATGTACAAAGTTCACAAGTCTTTATTATCCAATCAGAGATCAATAGGTTTAGAGCTATTCCATAACTTAGCTACAGTTAGCCCAGCTGCTGCACATAGATTTTCTAAAAGGGTTTTATTGGTTATTTTGGAGATTTGTTTATTCCATAAATTGAGTACTAGAACATTTAGATCAAGGGGTATTTTATATTTTGCTATTTGATAGTTAAAATCTTTCCAAAAAGTTTGTACTTTTTTGCATGATCACCAGGTGTGCCAATATGTACCATTTCCCCCACAGCTCCACCAACACTTAGGGGATGCTTCTTTTGCCATATGATGAATTTTTAATAGTTTCAAATACCACCTAGATACAGTTTTAAATAGCTGAGTTTTGATCAGTATATTTTTAGATTGAAATGTTTCAGAAGCCCATATTGTATGCCACTCTTGCAAGGTTGATTAATTCAAGTAAGACTAGACTTAGGGTTGCCAGGTCTTACCTGGCTGTCAGTGGGGGGGGGTCCCTCTCTGCTCCTGGGACTTTTTGGTGCACGTGCTTTGTGTGCTTACCACAATGACATCACCCAGAAGTGACGTCATCATGCAGGACATGTTACAGGGGAACACTCTAGTGTTTGAGAAAAAATTCTATGGTAACCATTGCACCGGGCATGTTAATGCAGATGGGGCTCTTGGGGGGCGGGGCTCCCCTGCCGGCTAGCTGGGCAGTGGTGGATTGGGCCCCCCAAAAGCAGGTAAACCCTCACTCCCATTGGAGGAATTGCAACCCTAACTGGACTGCAGCAGACATATTTTCCAAGATCTTAGAGCTGATATGGAGATCTCAACAACTCTGCTAATGAGACACTCAAGATGGGTTACAGCAGGTTGTTCCCAAACAAAAAGGTAATACGGATAATACAGAAACTTAAGTTACAATCCAAACAGTTCCAAAACTGAATATGCATAGCAGCATTTTCTTTTCACAAAGACTTTTCACAACAAGCCTTTGGGGTATTTTAAAATGTCGATTGTGATAAAACACTGAGGGAGAGATATGAGAATTGGATTCGCTTCTGGAAATGCTATGGGTTGAAATAGTGGGTCCAAAAGGAGGCTTAACAGTGGGAGTTTGTTATCGCCCACCAGATCAAAAGATAGAGGAGGATTATAAAATGATGAATGAATTAAAGATAGCGGCTAGACGAAATAACTGTGTTGTAATAGGCGACTTTAACTACCCACACATTGATTGGGTCAATATGAGTTCTAGTCGGGAAAAAGAGATTGCGTTCTTAGACACTCTCAATGACTGTGCTGTGGAACAGATGGTCACAGATCCTACCAGGGGAGAGGCGATCCTGGATTTGGTCCTAAGTAACACCCAAGACCTGGTGAGAGATGTAAAAGTGATTGCACCACTTGGGAACAGTGACCATAATGTCATTGAGTTTAACATTTGTACAGATAGGGAGTTGCCCAAAAGACTGACACAACCACTTTTAACTTTAAAAGGGGTAACTTCTCTGGTATGAGGGGACATGTGAGGAAGAAATTGAAAGGAAGAGTGGAGAAGGTCAAAACCATTGGGGAAGCTTGGAGACTATTTAAAAAGACAATCCTAGAAGCTCAGAAAAAATATATACCGCAGGTTAGGAAAGGTACAAATAGGTATAGAAAAAAGCCTGCATGGTTAACAAATAAAGTAATGGAAGCTGTAAAAGGTAAGAAGGATTCCTTTAAGCGGTGGAAAGCTAGTCTTAGTGAGGTTGATAAAAGGGAACACAGACTATGGCAAATAAAATGCAAGTCTGTGATCAGGCAAACAAAAAGGGAATATGAGGAGCATATCGCAAAAAACATAAAGACCAACAATAAAACTTTCTTCAAATACATTAGAAGTAGGAAGCCAGCCAGGGAGGCAGTGGGGCCCTTGGATGACCAAGGGGTAAAAGGAGTAGTGAAGGATGATAGGGAAATGGCTGAGAAGCTGAATGCATTTTTTGCCTCTGTCTTCACTGTGGAAGAGGAGAAGTGTTTGCCCACTCCAGAAGCACCGATTTTGGGAGGGGGTTTGAAAGACCTGAATCAGATTGCGGTAACAAGAGAGGAAGTCCTCCGACTGATGGACAATTTAAAAACTAATAAATCACCAGGCCCGGATGGCATTCATCCGAGAGTTCTGAAAGAACTCAAATGTGAACTTGTGGATCTCCTGACAAAAATATGTAATCTTTCTTTAAAATCTGCCTCCATTCCTGAGGACTGGAAGGTAGCTAATGTCACTCCAATCTTTAAAAAGGGCTCCAGGGGAGATCCAGGAAATTACAGGCCAGTCAGTCTGACATCGATACTGGGTAAATTGGTGGAAACTGTTATTAAGGAAAGAATTAGTAGGCACATTGATGAACAAAAACTATTGAGGCAGACTCAGCATGGGTTCTGTAAAGGAAGATCTTGTCTCACTAACCTGTTAGTGTTTTTTGAGGGAGTGAACAAACATGTGGACAAGGGGGACCCAATAGATATTATTTACCTTGACTTCCGGAAAGCTTTTGATACAGTTCCTCATCAAAGGCTCCTAAGTAAGCTCAATAGTCATGGGATAAAAGGACAAGTCCTCTTGTGGATCAAAAACTGGCTTATAAATAGGAAACAGAGAGTGAGTATAAATGGGAAACTTTCTCAGTGGAGGGTGGTAAGCAGTGGGGTACCACAGGGATCAGTACTCGGTCCCATGCTTTTTAACTTGTTTCTTAACGATTTGGAATTGGGAGTAAGCAGTGATGTGGCTAAATTTGCAGATGACACGAAGTTGTTCAGGGTGGTGAAAACCAGGGAGGATTGTGAGGCACTCCAAAGGGATCTGTTGAGGATGGGTGAGTGGGCGTCAACGTGGCAAATGGGGTTCAATGTGGCCAAGTGCAAAGTGATGCACATTGGAGCCAAAAATCCTAAATATAAATACACATTGATGGGGTCTGATCTGGCAGAGACTGACCAAGAGAGAGATCTTGGAGTCGTAGTGGATAACTCGCTGAAAATGTCTACACAATGTGTAGCTGCAATAAAGAAGGCCAACGCTATGCTGGGGATTATTAGGAAGGGAATTGATAACAAATCAGCCAGTATCATCATGCCCCTGTATAAATCATTGGTGCGACCTCATTTGGAATACTGTGTACAGTTCTGGTCACCACATCTCAAAAAGGATATTATAGCATTGGAAAAAGTGCAGAGAAGGGCAACTAGAATGATAAAAGGGTTGGAACACCTTCCCTATGAAGAAAGGTTAAAATGCTTGGGGCTCTTTAGCTTGGAGAAACGACGGCTGAGGGGTGACATGATCGAGGTTTATAAGATTATGAATGGGATTGAGCAGGTTGAGAAAGAAGTACTTTTCTCCCTTTCTCACAATACAAGAACTCGTGGGCACTCTATGAAATTGCTGAGCAGTCGGGTTAGAACAGATAAAAGGAAATACTTCTTCACCCAAAGAGTGATTAACATATGGAATTCACTGCCACAGGAGGTCGTGGCAGCTGCAAGCATGGACAGTTTCAAGAGGAAATTAGATAAACATATGGAGCAGAAGTCCACCAGTGGCTATTAGCCACAGGGTATGGATGGGAACTCTCAGTCTGGGGCAGGTGATGCACTCTATTCTTGGTGCTGGAGGGGCAGCAGTGGGAGGGCTTCTGGTGCCCTGGCCCCACTGCTGGACCTCCTGATGGCACCTGGTATATTTTGGCCGCTGTGTGACAGAGTGTTGGACTAGATGGGCCATTGGCCTGATTCAACATTGGCTTCTCTTATGTTCTCTCTTATGAGCACAACTCTAAGCAAGTTGACTCAGAGAAGGGAGCGGTGGCTCAGGCAGTAAAGGAAGCCTGCCTTAACAACTGGTTGAACAGCTTCGACTGTTCGAATCCCCACCGCGGTCAGGGTGAACTCCTGGCCCTATGTCCCAGCTCCCGCCCACCCAGCGGTTCGAAAGCCCGTTAAAGGGCGAATAGATATAAGGGGTACCTGCTATTAGAGCAGGGGGGCACCCGCCTCTTGTGTAGCAACAACGGTGGAGATCAACGGACGGCGACGGTGGAGGAAGGCATGGCGGCTGGCGAAAGGCGAGGAGGCGACTGGAGGAGGCCAGACTGGCAAGGCGCGGAGGTGGAGTGACGCAGCAGGCCGGAGCCTGATGTGGACAGAGGCCGCTGCGAGCATGCGCGGAAGCGCGGAGTGGTTCTGGCCTAGAGACGGAGTCACAATGGCCAGGAAGGTAGAACTGCAAAAAGAACCAGCCCCGGGGAAAAGGATGCTGCCGGACTGTCCCCCCGCAAGAAAGAGATCTGCTACAACAAGGATAAAGGGTGCCTGGTAGGATATTCACCTCCCCTACACATATGTGGCCCTATGTTAGGAATGTTTGGAATATATATGTAAGCCACTCAGAGCCCTTAGGGGGTGAGCGAGATAGAAATCGAATGAAATGAAATGAAATGAAACAAGTACCATTCGGACTGCAGCCATGGACTCTTATTTTGAGAAACAAAATGATTCCCATGGCTGGGGCAGAAATCATACACTTTGATTCCTTGAGGTACTCTTGTCTGAATCAGTTTGTTGAGGGCACCAAGGCTGGAACAAGCCAGGAGAGATAACATGAAGGGTGGTGAAAACCAGGGAGGATTGTGAGGCACTCCAAAGGGATCTGTTGAGGATGGGTGAGTGGGCGTCAACGTGGCAAATGGGGTTCAATGTGGCCAAGTGCAAAGTGATGCACATTGGAGCCAAAAATCCTAAATATAAATACACGTTGATGGGGTCTGAGCTGGCAGAGACGGACCAAGAGAGAGATCTTGGAGTCGTAGTGGATAACTCGCTGAAAATGTCTACACAATGTGTAGCTGCAATAAAGAAGGCCAACGCTATGCTGGGGATTATTAGGAAGGGAATTGATAACAAATCAGCCAGTATCATCATGCCCTTGTATAAATCATTGGTGCGACCTCATTTGGAATACTGTGTACAGTTCTGGTCACCACATCTCAAAAAGGATATTATAGCATTGGAAAAAGTGCAGAGAAGGGCAACTAGAATGATAACAGGGTTGGAACACCTTCCCTATGAAGAAAGGTTAAAATGCTTGGGGCTCTTTAGCTTGGAGAAACGACGGCTGAGAGGTGACATGATCGAGGTTTATAAGATTATGAATGGGATTGAGCAGGTTGAGAAAGAAGTACTTTTCTCCCTTTCTCACAATACAAGAACTCGTGGGCACTCTATGAAATTGCTGAGCAGTCGGGTTAGAACAGATAAAAGGAAATACTTCTTCACCCAAAGAGTGATTAACATATGGAATTCACTGCCACAGGAGGTGGTGGCAGCTGCAAGCATGGACAGTTTCAAGAGGAAATTAGATAAACATATGGAGCAGAAGTCCACCAGTGGCTATTAGCCACAGGGTATAGATGGGAACTCTCAGTCTGGGGCAGGTGATGCACTCTATTCTTGGTGCTGGAGGGGGAGCAGTGGGAGGGCTTCTGGTGCCCTGGCCCCACTGCTGGACCTCCTGATGGCACCTGGTATATTTTGGCCGCTGTGTGACAGAGTGTTGGACTAGATGGGCCATTGGCCTGATTCAACATTGGCTTCTCTTATGTGCTTATGTTCTTAAGTCCTTTGCTAGCATGAGATGAACTACATGCGCCAAATCATATGGCAAAACCCTTTCTGAACTGACTGCAGCTGGAAGATCACATACCTGAACACCCTCCCAATGTGCCTAGCACATCAAGGAGAAGAGTAAACTATGAATAAGCTCCTAGTGTAGGAGGGATTACATGAGTCTGCTAACTAATGTGCTTCCTTTCCACACATCAACACTGCCAGCCAGAGAAAGGCTGGCTAGGGAAGGTGACATGTCAGAGCCAGTATGGTATAGTGGCTAAAGTTTTGTCCTAGGATCTGGGAAACCCAGGTTCAAATCCCTGGTTAGCCCAATATCATCAGCTCTCAGAAGCTAAGCAGGGCTGGCCCTGGCTAGTATTTGGATGGAGGATCACCAAAGAATACCAAGGGTGTGATGCAGAGGCAGGCAACAGCAAACCACCTCTGAATGTCTCTTGCCTTGAAAACCCTATGGGGTCACTTTAAATTAGCTGTGACTTGATGGCACTTTCCACTGCCACCATGTGGATATTATTTAAGCAGCATGGTGCTGGACCACTGGGAAGCAGCTTTAGCACCACTTCAATAGATGGAGTTTTCTCTGGGCGTATCTGACAGTTTATAATAATCAGACATAATAGTTTTTTACACGCCTGGCAAGCTGTGGGCTTGTAAACCTTTTCCTTGGTTAGCAAGCGCCTAAAGTGTTACACTCTGTTCAATAAGGCAGAATCACACATGATCACAGGGTAGTAAATTAGAGGAAGGGATTTATTAATCCAACTCTTGCAACCATGTGTAGCTTTTAGGAGCTGGCACCACGATCAATAGCTTAAAAGAACAATGCTAGGCCAAGATAAAATGAACAAGTCACAGCAAACAGAATTCTGGCAATAGCAGGAAAAGCATTATTAAGTAAAGGTCAGTAGGAGTGCATAAGAAAATATGACAAAAAATATGACAAAAGAAATGAAGGAGGGCAGGACAAGGCAAGGTTACCAGACAGTGAACAGAAATGCCACGTTACAAACACTTTTGTAAGCAATGCTCATGTTCTTTCAAATATGTATGAATAACAATAAAAAAGCCTATTTTTAATATGAATTTTGGATGTTACAGATTCTGCACCTGGTACCACATTCCTTACTATGCTGCAAATTCAGAATTGAAGAAAACTGTCTTGTTACAAGACTATTGGTAAGGGTAATTAATGTTCAGTTTAGATAAAGGCATTACCACATACTGCCAGGAGGAAGATTTCATCACTGTGAACGGTATTAAACTTCCAACAATTGGTAGAAGGAAAAGCCAGATCACACACACACATGCACACACACACAAGCAATAGCAAGAAAGACTATGAATATGTTATGCCAATAAAGGTTATTAGGTTGGATTGGACTATGAATATAATGCTTATAGCATAAGTCAAATGTAAGATTTTAGAACCTAAGTTAAAAGGAAATTAGTTCTTCTTAAAAAATCATGAATCAGGGAACAACCAAGGGCCACACAGTTTAGATACACATATAGTTATCTGAAATACAGATAGGCAACTTGCATAATATAAATCTGCTTTTCTTAGATACTTGCTTATATGGTTCTCTGGTTACAAATCATTTTCTACTTTAAAGAAAATTGTTGATGTAACCTTAAGTGCTGCTGAGTGGTAACACAGCTATAAGTTTCCCTTGCAGAATCAGCATGTCTTTAATGGCTCAGATTAAAACTTTAATAGGACACTTTCATTGCTGAAGGCTAAGATACACAGTACACTGAAAAACAGGAGCTGCAAAAGTTGGGACATGGAATGTTTTTTTTTTAATAACTTTGCTGAATGTAGAAAGAGCTCACTTAAATGGTTTATGGGAGGAAGAAATGACTGTTTGCATGCACTTTCTGATAAGCTTGGCATCCAAGCTAAAAAAAGTTAAAGGAAATGCAAATCAGCTCTTAGTTATTCAAGAAAATGTATGATTAAATCAGGTATCTAAATATGCAAAATATGCAACATTTTTAATTTATACAGCATCTCAAAAGCAAACTGAATTGTAATCCCATTGAATAAAGAAAATGATTTAGCATGTACTGAACTGACTGAATTGCTCTCCAGTATAAATGGCCACTTATTTTAGATTCGGCTTTTAACAAGCAAGTGGCCATTGAAGTAAGTAAACACTTATTGGCGATATGAATAGCAGACATGCTGACATGCAAATCTTGTGTTAACAGGCTGCCAGCAATAAAACAGGGGCATGATTTGTCACAGACTCACTGCTACTGCACACTATGCACATCTTTTTCCAAATGCCCTATAGAAAAAAACTGTTCAAATTGAAAATACCATTTGAATTGAAAAGCATGATTAAACAAATTGAAGAAATTGTTAGAGTGTACTTGTGCTACCATTAATGAAAAACCTCCCTGCACTGTTTTGTGATCTTTTAAAATTACACTTTAAAAAATTTACAGGCAATTGATGTTCACATGTTGTACAACTCCAGTACAGGAGCACAAAAAGGAGTCTTGATATACTATGAAATCTACTGCTTTCTTCTAAATATATAGTTTCTGGGAGTTGGATCCCCCTGCTCTGACTGGCTTAGTAAAGGGGGGAGGGGGAGGGGGAGAGAGAGAGAGAGAGAGAGAGAGAGAGTTGATTTTGACCATAAAAATGTGCAACTGCCCACAAAAGCTAAAATACAGTCAACACAGTCCATTCTAATGGGCTATCTTGGTTAATGTCAAGAAAGTGTGATGAACACAAGATGCATTCAGAACTGTAACTCTGCGTTTTGCCTGTGATTGACTTTTCAAGTGTGTTAAAGAGGGTGTAACATTGGCTGGAATTTTTATAATACAATGGCAACATTTACTATGATGTTGCTTGGTTCTGAAATGCTATCAGTGGTATAACTATCACTGTTTGCTCTTAGCATTAGCTCTCAAAACCAAATGAATGTTCTCCACAGCAGCAGAAAAAGCAGTCATCTAGAAATCTAGGTTCCAGCTGCCATGCAGACACTGGAAATATAACGTTTACTCCGGGGATGCTTTGGGAGTCAAGACCACCAACTACATGGCATGCATGAGCCATTATCAGTACGCTTTATGGGAACAACTCTGAGACAAAGGACACAGAGCATGTGTCCGTCAGGAGGTGCAAGTTTGCTGCCGCAGTTGGTGCACCTTTGTTTTGGGGAAAAAAATATTTTTCACCGTAAAAAAGGTCCAGAAGCAAAGGGCAATAGTACAGATGGGGGGGAGCCTGAAGCCTGGACTGAGGGAAAAGCTGCAGCTGCTGCTTCTGCTTCTTCCTGAAGAGAAGGGGCAGGAAAAAATGAAATAAAGAGAAAGAAAAATGAGGGGAAGCAAAGACCCGAAGGAGCTTTGAAGAAAAAACTCTCGCCGACTAGCAAGGAGCTGTGAACAGTGCAGCAGTCAGAAGAGAACTGGTGGGATGCCCATGCCCTGCTCCCTGGGCGTGCGTGGTCAGGGCAAAGGTGCAAAAATCCCTTTGTGAGCTTTGTACAACACCGATCGTATCAGTGCAGTTCCTATGGGTGTGCAAAGACATAAAACACAGAAGTCCATTAACAGATAAAAAATAATGCACAGAAAAAAACACAGATTTTAAAACACATGGCTATATTTGCTGAGACCATTTCTTCTTCAAATGTCCTCTGAGATAGAATTGTCTTGCACACCTTCCCAAATGTAACCAGGAAAAGTGCCCTCTCTACCCACTCAAGTAGGCCATTCCAGAAGACTAGACCTACCAGAGAAAGCCTATGACCTAGCTGTTGCTGTGTGGACAGTCCTGAGAGGACACAAGGAGAACTTTGTCTGAGAAGCATAACTGGCAGGTAAGAGTATACTGACAAACGCAGTTGGATAAGGGCCCTAGACCAAGAAGGGCTGTAAAGATAACACCAGCACTTTGAATTTGGCCTAGAAGCAAATACATAGCTAGTACAATTGTAGTGTAGTGATGTGTTCTGAATGGCTGACCCCTAACGAGAATCTTGCTGCCATATCTCGTACCAACTGAAGCTTCCAAGATGTCTTCAAAGGCAGCTGCACATAGAGTGCACGATCGTAGTCCAATCTGGAGCTACATGAATCAGTGGGGCTAGGTCTAGAGACTAAATAAAGGGCTAGCTTGAAAGCCCGATGTAACTGAAAGAAGTTACTCTTACCAACAATGCCAACCCATTTATCCACGTCGAAGAGCATTCCCAGACTTTTAACTTGATCTTGATTATTTTGCTTAAAAAAAATTTGGAACAGACAGCACTCCAACTGAGTTTTTCACGAAACATATGTATTTCTGTTTCAGTAGTAGGAAATGAGTGGTGAGGACAGAAATCTAAAATAGTAAAAAGAAACTATTCACCTAAACAGAATTCTTTGATCTGAACAGGATTTTTGCTCCTCTTCTCAAATCAAGCTCTTGGCCCGTTCTCAGAAACTTTTTTCTTGTGACCGGCATCATTAAAGTTTGAGTTGCAGCAAGATAATAGAAGACATGTGGGAAATATTCCAAAGTTACAATGCAACAGAATAACAGTGCAGTGCATGCCAGGCTATATGAGCTGTCACAAAGTAATCTTGGCTAAACTTCTGTTAAACCCACCATAAGCCTTTCCCTCCCACATAGCACTCCATTTCTCTCTCTGTTTGCAAGAAGTGAGATTTGGGAGATATGTGCCCCAGAGAGCACTGAGGTCAGGGACCCAGAGTCGCCTGGCTCTTCCTGGCCTGAGAGAGGCCAGGTTGGCTGCTACCAGATCCAGGGCCTTTTCAGTGGTGGCTCCATACTGGTGGAATGAGCTCCCGGAGAACATCAGGGCCCTGTGGGACCTTCTGCAGGGCCTGTAAAATGGAGCTCTTCCACCAGGCCTTCGGTTAGGAGCCGCCACTGATCAAGTGTACCATCGAAATACGCTATGGCCTCATGAGTACCATATGGATATTGCTGCTGGTGAGAGTAATGTAAACTGATGCCACTATCAGCTTGTTCAGTTTGTCTAGTATTGTTAGCTTTTAGGATGTTAGGTAGGATGTTTATGTATATTTTAGTGTATTTTATCACATTGTTGTTTTATTGATTGAATGTTGTTAGCCGCCTTGAGCCGACTCTCAGCAAGGTGGGGTGTAAATGGAAAATAATAAATAAATAATATTCTCTGCATGTAAAATGTATTAATATATGTAACTCTGTGCTACAAAATTCAAAGTTTGGAGCAGCTTAGGGCAGTTACAAGGACTGCTGTCATACATCCATTGTCATACAGCCTAGCTAGCAGAAAGCATTCTCTTCTTATATGTATTTGTACTTTGTGATATTTTATATGCAAGTGGACATTTTTAAGAAATCCAGCCAAATAACTGTCCCAAGTATCTTGCATGATGTTGGGATGAACAAGAAATGGAACTGACTCAAATTAAAATCAATCAGTCACATAATAAGCAAGCACCGCTTGGATTCCCAAATAAATACATTTAAGTTTAGAATTTGTAAAAATATACAGACAGGTAACTTTGAAAATCCCAGATCACTGCAGATGGTGACTGCAGCCATGAAATTAAAAGACGCCTGCTCCTTGGGAGGAAAGCGATGGCAAACCTAAACAGCATGATAAAAAGCAGAGACATCACCTTGCCAACAAAAGTCCGCATGGTTAAAGCAATGGTATTCCCGGTAGTAATGTAAGGCTGCGAGAGTTGGACTATAAGGAAGGCCGAGCGCCGAAGAATAGATTCTTTTGAACTATGGTGCTGGAGAAGACTCTTGAGAGTCCCTTGGACTGCAAGGAGATCAAATCAGTCAATCCTAAAAGAAATCAACCCTGACTGTTCCCTGGAAGGCCAGATCCTGAAGCTGAAGCTCAAATACTTTGGCCACCAAATGAGAAGGGAGCATTCACTGGAGAAGACCCTGATGCTGGGAAAGATTGAAGGTCAAAGAAGAAGGGGACGGCAAAGGATGAGATGGTTAGACAGTGTCATCGATGCAACGAACATGAAATTGAGCAAACTTCAGCGGACAGCGGAAGACAGGAGGGCCTGGCGTAATCTGGTCCATGGGGTCGCGAAGAGTCGGAGTCGACTGTGCGACTGAACAACAACAACAACTTTGAAAATCATTAGTAACATGCCATCTTTTCTATATAACCAAAAACATTTTAAGCAAACATTGCTGTTCAACGACTAATATGAATGGCAATGTTAAATGACTCGATCCTGAAAAGAAAATGTTTTTAAAAGTTACTTGTTTTGAACTTCAGAACTTGCTTTTGTCAACACAATGTAATTTAGTGCTAAAGTGTACCCATTCCTAAAAATTAGAATGCCAGTAATATGTACAATCATTCCTATCCGAAATGTTATAGCACAGTAATTCACCTACCAGCCCGTATGATTATAAATAGGCTGCCATTCCAGGCAACAGTAGCAGCTCTCCCCCATTCTACTTTTCATGATTTCCTACATAACACAGATTTCTGCACAGCTTTTCTTGTGTTATAATAGATAGGATATCCACAACAGGCACAATTACGTTTGTTTTTATGATTATTCAAATTGAATTCCATACCAATCTGCCACTCTTTGTGTTATTTGTGTACACACAGATTTGCAGACCCACAAAATTGCATCTTGAGTTATGAATTAAGCATTCTGCATGATAATACAGCACTCACTCATATAGTCAACCAAGAAACCTGTCTTTATAAAAGCTACCTGAGCAACTGACTAGAGATTTTTTTCAAAATCTATTTTCTTTATTTTAACAGCAGCACAGGTTTACAAGCCCACAAACCAATAAGATGAATTGATTTGCCTTAAGAGTTTTGCAAACAGTAAAATGGAGCCAAGTATCTTTTAGGTTGTGTTTTCATCTTGAAAATACTATTATTAAGCAGTTGCTTCTTGTAGTACCACATTTGTTGAAATGCTATAAGCACTACCTATAATAATTAGCATTCAAGGAATATTATTTTAAAGAATTATAGTTATCTTATTTTTATCCAGGGTTCAGTATATTAGTCATTCTGTGAAAAAGCTAAATAAGTAAAGTGGCTGATATTTTATTTTGCTGTTTGCTGCATATTAAGTTTCATTACTTAGCCTGTTCTAAAAATTTCACTCTCTGTCAGTTGTATTTTATCCTTGGGTACCACACAATGTATAATAAACATACAATGTTCACCTGATACAGTTACAAGCTATTTTTAATGAAAAGGTGGGAGACTAATGAACCCACCAGGTTTCCATAATGCACTGACAGTGTCAATGAAAACTCTGCCAGCACCCCGGCTGCAACTTGGAATGCCACAATTCAGATGGCAAAAGACAGTGCCATTCTCATCCCTCCCCACATCCTCTTCCTCCCTGCAGAAGAACTGCTGTTCTACAGAATACTAGTAAGTTGAGGGACTTGAAGGTTGGGAGATGGCTGAAGTGTTGCTGGTAAAAGACATACCAAACTGAATACAGTAGCCCCACAGCCAATGTGTTGGCCTGTGAAATGGTAGTAAAGTAGACAAGGGGGGGATGTCTTTCTCCACCACTGAGTTAATGAACCTTGCCAAGACAAATAAGGGGCTACTGAGTCCCCTGAGGAATCTAATTTGGCAACTAGCTCGGCACTTTTACAAAGTTCTTTCCTTCTTCCAGCTTGAAAGCCAGGTTAAGGGTGGTTTTCCTTATCAGAATCTCAGAAGTACCCACCTTTCAGAATTGCACAGATAGTTAAGGAATTATTTACAAAGGTAAGTGGAACTCTTCAAATTGTGAAAGTCCCACCTACAAATGGGACCCCAGCCCTTCTTAGTTAAGTAAATCCTTTCTGGAGATAATAAGAATTTCTTCAGCTAAGATAATTAAGACTTCTTTAACAGAGGGAGTTTTCCCTCAGCCTCTGAAAGAGGCAGGTCATTCTTCAAGAAGGTCTGTTTCTAATTTCCCATTTTTAGGTAAGGTGACTGAGGCAGTCATGGCAATAGACCTCAGCTCCCCCACCCCAAACCCTCCTCTGCCTGTGACCCACTGCAATCTTATTTTAGGCCTGGGTTTGGGACTGCAGTTTCTTTAATGATCTGGCTGACAATCTTCAGTTGCAGATGGACAAAGGAAATGAACCCTACTGGTTATTTTAGATCTATCATCTGCCTTTGACACAGTATATTATTTTGTTTTATTGGCTAATTAAAATATCGCGGTAATTATAAGGATGGCTCTTCATTGGTTTTGTTACTATTTGTTCAACAGACACAGGGAGTTTTAACTCGAGACACTTATGTACTTGTCCAACCAATTCCTGCTTCTAGTGCCCTCCCATAAGATCCATGCTTGGTCTTTTATTTGGCCTCTGGCATTTTTCAGTCTCTGGACCAACATTATGAAACAGCTCACCAGCAGAAATAAGCAAAACTTCATCTTTGTTAACTTTCAGGAAGAACTGCAAGGCCTTCTTGTTTCCACTGGAGAAACAATTTTGTTTTAGAAATTTTTGTACTGTTAGGACATTGTTTTAGATACTTACTTAATTTAGTATATTTCTTACTGTGTTTTCCGCCCCAAGGGACTCAAAGGGGCTTACAAAAAATACCAATACAAAATAAATTCAGATGGGTAGCCATGTTGGTCTGAAGCAGCAGAACAAAGTTTGAGTCCAGAGGCACCTTTAAAAACCAACAAAGGCCCCGGTCACACGAGTGGGATAATCCGCAGGGGATGGGAGGCTTTTAGCGGCGGAGCAAAAAGAAGTGCGGTAGTGGGATCTCACGTCCCCCCGCGCTCTGTCTGCAGGCCTCCGGCAGCCGATCAGACCAGTGAGGCAATGCAGCAGGACCAGCGAGGCAACGCAGCAGAACCACATTTGTGCGCATGCGCCCGACACTGACAGCTGCTGGAAGCGACGGGCTACCAGCGCATCTCCAATCAGATGCCCGCCGGTGTCGCGCATTTAATGGAAGATAGGACTTGTTAGCAGGTAGTTTTAAACTCCACTTTTTCCGTGGGAAGCTGCGGGTTGGCCATGGGAGTGCTACACCTCCCAGATGCGCCAGTGTGATCACACCCGGAAACTCTGCAGGGCTACCGTGCCTTCGGCGGGGCAAATGCTCTGTGTGACTGGGGCCAAAGTTTTATTCTGGGTATAAGCTTTCGTGTCCATGCACTTCTTCAGAAGGTGCCACTGGACTCAATACAAAATAAAGTTAAACCCAAAAAAAAAGTGTAAAGAAGGGGGGGGAAACCAAGAACATCCTGGTCAAGGCTGATATTTATTGGATTGATCTATCAAGGCCACAGGATTCAAGCCATAGGCTGAAATCAAGAGTCTTGAGTCAAGACTCGAGCCTTGAGTCATGAGCCCTTTGGTTCCTGCCTTTCAGCTCAAAGGCTTATGCCTCTGACCCACAATTTAAGTACTGGCAACAGGAAAGAGACACATGCTCAGCATTACAAACTACTGGCAGCTGCTTTCCCATAATCCCCCCCCCTAATATTTTTGTACGTGTAACTAAATGTCTGCACACAGTATGGCATATTGTTGTTAGGCAGGATATAAATGTTTTTAAAAATAAATAAATGTGAGCCAATGGACATGTGGCTTTCTGCAGAGGAAGAGAAGAGGCAAGTGTAAGATTGGATAGGAGCAGCACAGAGGCACTTTCAACATAAGAATGTCCCTTAAAATATTTCAAGAAAAAATACAGATAAAGAAACTGTGGGGTTTTGAATTTAAAAGGTTTCATCATATATTTGCAGTAATTTGCCAAGAAAAAGACTTTGTAATAATTTTAAGGTGGAATGGTAGAGTTCTTGGACAAAGGAACTATTTAGAATGAGACTGTGGTGTCCTGCTTATTGGGAGACTGTTTCTCCTTTAAAAACCACTCTGTGTACATGAACTTAATAAATTTCTGCTGCCACCAGGAATTAAAAATTCCAAATCTCTCTATTTTGAAGAAGAAGAAGAAGAGTTTGGATTTATATCCCAAAGGCGTCTCAGAGCGGCTTACAAACTCCTTTCCCTTCCCCTCCCCACAACAGACACCCTGTGAGGTAGGTGGGACTATAACACAAACTGTCCTTGAGAGAACAGCTGTGCCAGAGCTTAGGTGAGCAAGGTTTGGGTAGGGAAGCAACCTTAGGAGGTTATAATGCCATAGAATCCACACTCCAAAACAGCCATTTTCTCCAAGGGAACTGATCTCTGTCATCAGGAGAGCGGCTGTAATTCCAGGTGATCTCCATCCCCCACCTGGAGGTTGACGACACTAGTTCCCCTGGAGGAAATGGCTGCTTTGGAGGATGGAGTCTATGGCATTATACCCTTCTGAGGTCCCTCTCCTCCTCAGGGTGGGTTTTTAAACTTTACTTACCCTTATTGATAAGGAATGTTATTAACACTTCTTCACATATCTGGAAAGGCCTAGCTGATTATAAAATGAAAGCAACAGGTCAACACTGAACAAAACTAAAATCACTACCAATTTTCTGCTTTATACCAAAATACCAAATATAAACAGACCATGGTCCCCAACCAAGATACCAGATTTCTGATGACAATCCCTCATCAAGGACAGCTTTTCCAGTCACTGTAAAAGAAGGAGGCAAACTCACATATACATTCTTTTGCATATGTGGATTCACTCTTCACATTGGAATGGATAAACAGCCTTGGAACCTGCAAGAATTTTACTGTAAGCAGCTGATCATAAACAAGTCTCAACCCTTGGATGACTATTTCAAAAGTAAAGGGCATTTATAACATACATTCATGTTAAAATTGTAAAAATTAAAAATTAACTGCAGAATCCGAAACCTAAAACAATTATACAAAGTGACGTATGTGTGTGAACTACTGTAATATGAATATATTATGAGTCTGCCTCTTTTCATATTCTAGTTTTACTAATTTCAAACAGTAAGAGAAATGCTTCAGCTTTATATTCATTTTGAGGTACGTGACATTTTGAAGTTCACAGTATTAAATTTCAAAATGTCACATCTCCCATGAATAATCTAGGATCACATGCATTTCACTATATAGTTTTCCTGAGATCTATAGTCTCAGCTCAGCTATATAGTCTCACTATATAGAGAGCAGCAAGACTACCCCTTTAGATACTCTTGTATGGATACAGCTTGTAGATATTCCCATCCAGACAATGGTCTTCACAGATCTTAAAAAAGTCACAATGTAATGTGGTTTTCAGATTAAACAGACTACTGGAAAATAGTGGATATTTACTTGAAAATCTGGGACTGCTTCATAAATTACTATTTCCCCAGAATGATAACCATGTATGAGACCCAAGAAGAGTTCCATCTTTCTAAGTTCATTGACTTCAGATGATTTAGACTCTCCTTAAGATGATACTGTATATATATATTTCAGGGAGGTGGACATGGCTCAATTGTACAGCAGCTGCTTTGCATCCTAGGTTCAATCCCTGGTATCTCCACTTAAAGGACCATATAGTAGGTGATGTGAAAGACCTTATTTGTCTACTCTGTCAGTCAGAGTATATGGTACTGACCTTAATAGAGCAATGTCCCAACTCAATGTAAATTAATTTCCAATGTGATCTGAAGCCAAGTTACAGCCTTCTGCGTCCACTGAAGTCAATGGGCATGGAAGGGTGTAATTTTGCTTAGGATTTGTCTCATAAAGTTGTCTCTCTGTGTGGAGAAAAAAACCCAAAGCATCTTACAAATTGCCTATATTTTATACAACAGTCTCTTCTGACTTAGTCCCTGTCTAGTCAACCCAACTGGAACTTATCAGAAAACAGCTTAAAGCAAGCCTTAGTATTCTTGGACTCCTTGCATCTGAAAATTTCTAGCACTGCAATGGAAGGAAGAGCATCCCTATGCAAATACTACATTTTGAAAGCAAATGGATCACAAGTTTCTTATAGATTACCAAAGAGCAACAAGAAACTATGGGAAAGTGGTCAAGGTCTTGGAAGTGGTAATCTCATCCTTATCTATTTTGCTAAATTTTCTTCTCCACAAGAAAAAACATACAACACCAAACAAATATTTTGCAACTGCAACAATTCCTTGAATACCTATCCTTCTGATGGAGGTATCATTCTAGGAACAACACCTTAAAAGAAAAAGGTGCCTGTATCCAATGCTCCCTCTAAGCTGTGGAGCCTTGTGAACAAAAATTCTACTTTGTGAGCTACTGGCATTAAAGTTGTGAGCGAGCAATTTGGCTACTGCATAAACTAGTTTACTCTAGAGCCATCCTTCCTGAGCTAAGACAAAAATGTGTGAGCCAGAGGCTAAAAAATTGTGAGCTAGCTCAGACTAACTCATCTTACAGGGAACACTGCTTCTCTGTCCACTATCAGGCACCAGTTGAGATAATGAACAAGAGCTGGTGTAAAGAAGGCAAAACTGCTGATACTAGACTAGCATGACCTCTCTTCACTGATTTTATGGTACTATATCTCCTTGACAAAAACAATATATTTCTGTAAACGAAGTCTTGCCTACTCTCCAACCTATGTTATTTATTTAACAAAATTTATACCCTGCCTTTCTGCTCTCACATGAGCCACCAAGGCAGGTAACAAATTAATAACATTTACAATAAAATCACATCTTAAAAACCATTAAACCTACCAATAAAAACACATTATTAAAATAATTAAAACTAGAGTTAAACTACATATACGGGGGGGGGAATTAAAACAATGGATGGAAAGGAGGGATCACTGAGGGAATGCCCAACAAAACAAAGAAGTCTTCACCTGCTGGTGGAAGGTGGCAATATAAGGGGGCAGACAAACTCCTTTAGAAGAGAGTTCCAGAGTTTTGGTGCCATGACACAGAAGGCCACCCACCTAATCTCTGAAGGTAGGGCACTCTAAACTGTGCCTCAGAAGATGACCACAGTGGTCAAGCTGGTTCCTAAAGGAGTACGCAGTCCTTCAGATATGTTGCTTCCAAACCACATAGGACTTTAAAGGTCAACATCTATAACTTGAATTGAGCCTGGAAACAGATACGCCAAGACTGAAGTGATATGTTCCTATGACCCACTCCAGTCAACATACTGGCTGCAGTACTGTGCACCAACTGAGGTTTCCAAACACTTTTCAAGGGCAGCCCATGTAGACCACGTTGCAGTAATCTATTCTAGAGGTAACCCCATCATGCACCACAGTGCCACAAATCAATCTCACTAAACAAGCAATTTGTTACTTACTCCTGGAACTTGGCATAGGTAGAATACCAGAAAGCAATCTTTTCATACCTAATCTCACAAACAGTTACATGGTAAATCTTCCTATGCCACAATACATATTCTTGTTGATATCTGTTTTGATATATCAGGCTATTTGGTGGTGGAAAGTGCCTTCAAGTCATAGCTGACTTATGGGTACCCTGTAGGGTTTTCAAGGCAAGAGGCATTCAGTGATTGTTTGCCAGTGGCTGCCTCTGCATCACAACTCTGGTATTCTTTGGAGGCCTCCCATCCATTTACTAGCCAGGGCTAACTAGCTTAGCTTCCGAGATCTGACGAGATTGGGCCAGCCTGGGCTATCTACCTTTTATGAGACTGTAAAAGATTTCCTGTAAAGGCGTGCACACGCACGCACACACACACAGAGTAGTTTTTTGGGACATCACCAAACAAAACATTGGAACTTACCTGAAGATTTCTTCTCTTCAGTGGGGTGAAGTCATCCAAACTCATCCAAACTGGTTAGGTCACGCCTCCTCTCGCTCCAGGCATGGCTATGCAAATTTGTTTAGACTGTATTGGCTCAGAGTGAGGCTGACTGTCCAGTCTTAGTATATCCCAGCTCCATAACAGATTTTACGTCTGACTAGATTTTATTCTGTTTTGGTTTATTTTGGGTGGGATGTGGATGACTTCACCCCACTAAAGAGAAGAAACCTTCAGGTAAGTTCCAATGTTTCGTTCTCCTTCAGTGGGGAAAGTCATCCAAACTGGTTATACACCCAAGCTACAACCTGGGTGGGATCCTCATTCTTATTTTTATCTGTTCTGTCACTATGCTGCACATTTTAACTGGTCCCACCTGCAGTGTCTCACACAGGTATAAAAGGTGGACCAGGATGCGACTCGAACAATTTCTTCCACTAGAACACTGGTGGAAAAGGTCACTATGTTACTGCAGATCTGGTGCAGTGGGCCGTAACATCCTTTGGAGGTCCTAGGCCTCAGACTTCATATGACTCTCAGATACATGGCTTTTTGCTTAAAGGCTGAGCTGTGAGACATAGATAGAAAATCCTTTAGCCTAATCTGTGCCATCCTATGAAGGAGGCACACGGAGCTCTGAGCACATCTAGTTTGTGCCAGACTCTCTCGTTGGGGTAACATGATATAGGACAAAAAGATGGTAGTATCAACTCTTGGTTAACGTGATAAGGAAAAAAACCTTTGGCACAAAGGAAGGATCCCTCCCGAATACCACGAGATCTTATGGATATACACAATTCCATCCTGGTCAATAAAGCCCCTAATTCAGAAATCCTTCTCGCAGAAGTCATCTCAGCAAGAAAAAAGAAGTCTTTCGAAAAGGAGACTTTATATTCTGATGATTTGAAAGGATCAAATGGAGGATTACTCATGGCCTGTAACACTTCAGACAGGTTCCCAGTAAACAACTTATGCCTAATGGGAGGTGCCAACTGTATGGTTCCTTTCAGGGAAGCTTAAATTGCCCATAAGAAGAAAAATTAGGCAGTCTTATGCAGTCCCCCATAGAGGCCAGTGCTGCAGCGTGTCTCTTAATGTATCTGGTCTTAGAACCTGACTCCAAACCTTCATGTAGAAAGGGAATGATGTCTTTGTAAATAAGTTTCAGTGGATCCAGCTTTTTGGTTCTGGTCCACTTTTGAATGTCTGCCATGTACGATTATAGAGACGACTGGAAGCAGGTATTCTGGACTGCACTATGGTATCAACTACTTAACTTGGTAGGCCCAGTCCTACTAAATCTGCCAGTTCAATCTCTAAGCTGTCAGCTGGAGTCAAATAGGGTCTGGGTGGCAAGTGGATTCTTGTACAAGGAGAACCCATCACTTGGCAATCTCCATGGTGGAGACACTGACATCTTCACTAGCTTTGAGACCCAAAAACGTCTGTGCCAGAAAGGAGATATGAAAATCACCTCCGTTGTCTGCTTTGACACTTTGTTCAGGCCTCAGCTGATCAGTGTGGTCAGAGGAAAAGTGTACAGCAGACCACTGCATCAACAAAAAGTGCGTATGCCCTTGCCCTCTGCCCTGGAATCATAGAAAATGGTTAGAAACCTGGCAACTTGGTTATAGTTTGATGTTGCAAAAAGGATCCAAGATAGGGCTCCTGAAACAAAGTGTGATTTTGCCAGAAGATCTTTTTGTGTAGACTCCATTCTCCTGGATTTAACTCCTTCCTCCTTAGCCAGTTGGCTTGGCGGTTTGTAAGACCATAAGGGTGTTCCCCCTTAAGATCTACCATTTCCTCCCCCTGCCCAAGTGAACAGGATTTTGGACTCATGGAGGAGCACCATCGATCTGGTGCCTCTTTGCCAATTGCTGTGCACCTTGGCCACAGTATTGACTGTTCACCCTAGCACATACTTGTTCCTCGGAAGAATTTGGAAAGCACACAGTGCTAGTCTGACTGCCACAAATTCCAGCCAGTCCATACTGTTCCTATCTTCCAACTGGCTCCATCTGCCTTGGACAATCTGATCCTTGCATTGTGTTCCCTGGCTGCTACTGCTGGTGGCCATAACTGCCATCAGGTAAGGAGGCTGGAGGAAACTGACTCCCCTTGTCAGATTTGGTTGTGAAGACCACGAGATGAGTGACTTCTTTGTGTGTGTGTGTGAGCAGTATCTTGACATCTGTGCACCCTTTTGTGTGTGTGTGTCCTTCTGACAAGGGAGAAGAATCCATTGTAAAGGCCTGGCATGGAAACAGGCCCAAAGAATCAGATCTATGGACTACATCCTCAGTCCCAATACTGTGCATGAGGTCCACCGACATCTGCCGGACTTCTTTCACCCCCTCCAACAATTTTTCCTGCTGCTTTCCAGGTGGAAGCACTTTGGCTATCCTAATCTGAATCCTGGCCCCTAAGTGGGCTATGTCCCTGGAGGGTGTAAGATTATTAATATTACCTTTTTAACACATTAATCAGGCATCCTTGTGCCTGAAGAGATTGCCTAATGGACTTGGTGTTCTAGCTCACCTCTGCTGCCTAGGTATTGCAGAGGATATAGTCCAGGTAAGGATAAAGGTGGATTCCTTGTTGTCATAGGCAGGCTAATAGAACTACCAGGACCTTGGCAAACACCCTTGGAGATTATGTCAGCCCAAAGGGTAAGGTCTTGTATTGGAAATGCTGGCCCTGAAAATCAAAAAGGGAAGAACTGTCTGGAAGGTGGAATATGCAGGTAAACATCTTGAAGGCCTACAGACGTTACGTGGACGTCCTGCTGAATACTCTGCAGAATGCAGTGAAGAGATTTTAAACTGGAACTCGTGCTTCTTTACCCATAGATCAAGATGGGCAGCCATGTTAGTCTGTAGCTATAGCAAAGAGCAAAAGCCCAGTAGCACCTGAAGGACCAACAAAATATGTGGCAGGGTATGAGCTTTTGTGAGACACTGCTCAGTTCTTCAAATACCTATAACTTCAACTCTTTTTTAATTTAGAATTGCTCTCCAGGTCCTGGCTCTTTTGGGACTACAAATGGAATGGAATAAATCCCACGGAAATGCTGTTCTAAGGGCATTGGTTCCACTGTCCCTATGTGCATTAAATCTGAATAGGTCATGACAGAAGAAAAGGTGGCTCTGTTCTGTCTTGGGAAGTGGGGAAGCACAAAAGTGAGGAAACTGCTGAAATTGACCCCCAACCATATAGTCAAGTGGTTGGTCTTTGTTTTGTCGGTTCCTGCCCTGTTTGTTAGGAGGAAGCTGTCTCTGTTGGAATCTGGACCTATAGCCAAAGTTGCAAGAGTGCCTAAAGCCCTTTTGTTCCCTATTTTTTTTTTTAATGCTGATCCATCTAAAATAGACAAGATGTTCCACCTTCCAATGATTTAGCCATAGCTTCATTCTCACCACTATACTGGTGGCCTGTGCTCTGGCACGACCTCTTAGGATGCATCTGCTGCAAATTTTGCAGCCCTTTAATCTCTAGGATGGATCTCTTAAGCATCAAGGGGTCAGTGTTGGGCTCTTGAAGTTGGTTAGCAGCCCAAACCATGATGGCTCTGGAAAAATCGGAGAGCATGGCAGGTGGCTCAGATTGTCAGAAAGGTTGCTTCAGGGGATACCCTGGGGGCGTCTCATTATTATTAATATTTTTATCCACTGAATGGTTACACATATTGGCCACAGCCTTAGGCAAAACTGCTCCTGAATATAAGACTACTACTAGAGCAACCCACCTATGCCTGCAAAAAAGTGTCATTGCCTGGAACTGCCCATTCTGCCTTTAGTATGTAATCAAAAGAATTTTGAGGACCCTTTAGATGGTTTCTCAAACCCTCTAGTATCTAAATTAGATGAAGCTGATGATCTAGGGTTTGTTTGTATCCATCTGGTAGTTAAGAAAAGGCAAAGGCAGTTTTTTCTTTTCTTTTTTAAATCTCTTCAGCCAGGAAGGCCTTGGAGAATTTTCTGACCATTTCCACACTGGAAATCAGAACTTGTTGTCATATAGCCCATGGTTGAAAAGAACCCCTCCATCCCTGAACCCAAGCCTGACATGGGTGGTGAGGGAGAAGGAGGACATTTCTTTGACTAGCTCTCAGAAGCTCCTGATGTTGCCTGGTGCTTAGCGTCCTTATTGGCGAGATCAGCCACAGCCACTGCTTGGCCAGGTACTCTTAGCCACAGAGAGGCCAACCTGATTCCTGGCTGCATACACACAAGGCTCGGGCAGGCCCAGGCCAGACTAAAGGTCTAAAGAGGGAGGGCAGAAAAAGTGTGGTGAAAACCCTGAGCAGCCGCCCTATTGAAATTTCCCTGAACTGCCGAAACCACGCTGGGAAAGGCCTCAGAGAAGGGGGAGCCTGCGCTTGGATCAGCCCTTTGTTTGCCTTGGGGGTCCTCATCCCACTGCCCCTATGTCTCAAGGGGGGGGATCTGGCCTTCAGCTCCAACCCTCTCACTCCCTGTAGGCTTGGAAGCCTCCAAGTCTATACCGGGCAGGCCAGATGCTGCAATTTCCTCATGGTTGCTGGACCCAGTAGAGCTCTGCTGGGTTTTTCCAGTGCAGCCAGGGGCCGCTGCAGAAACGACCCAAAGCCTCAGGCCTAGCAGCACCAACAGAGGCCCATGCCAGTCTCCGATGCCTGAATCCTCAGGCAGGGAGGCCTGGCACCATGGTCTCCCCCTTCTGTCTAAAACAAGCAATGGGGCCCTTCCGTCTTTCATACTTACAGGGTAAGAGACTCCAAGAGGCTGGGTCTGTGTTCAGACCCAGTAGATCTCTGTTGGGTGTTTTCAGCACAGTTGAGGGCCGGCTGGAGAACAACCTGAAGCCTCGGGTCTGCAAGCACTGACGGGTCCATGCCAGTCTCCGATGCCTGAATCCTCAGGTGGGAGAGGCCTGCCACAATGGTCTCCCCCGTCTGTCTTCCATACTTACAGAATAAGAGACCCAGTAGAGCTCTGCTGGGTTTTTCCAGTGCAGTTGGGGGCTGGCTGCAGAAACGACCTGAGGCCTCAGGTCTGGCAGCACTGACTGAGGCCCATGCCAGTCTCCAATGCCTGAATCCTCAGGCGGGAGAGGCCTGCCACAACGGTCTCCCACTGAGGGCAGTTTGTGGCCTTGTAGATGTTTCTGCCATTGGCCAGTCTCCGGTGCCTGGAACCTCAGGCAGGAGAGGCTTGTCTTAAAGGTCTCTTTTTTCTTCTTTTAAGACTGACAATGGGGCCTTTCTTCAAGGCTTTTCCCCATCTTCCATGTAAGTCAAGAGCCTCCAAGAAAGCAGAGCTAGGCTCGAGTGTCCTGCTTGGAGCGGCAGGACTATTGAAACTGGAAGGACAGCCTCACTTTGAGTCAATACAGTCTACACAAATTTGCCTAGCTCTGCCTGGAGCGTGAGGAGGTGTGACCTAACCAGTTTGGAAGGGTTTGGATGACTTCCCCCACTGAAGGAGAACCAATAATTTTCAATTCCACTTAAGTCACACTGTTTCACCAAATTTTAAGTACAGCTATACTTGTTAAGAATCCCATCTGACAAAATACATAGTTTTATCGTACTTTGTCTAGTGTAATACATAGCCTTCCTGCAGGTCACTATATATAGACGACAGTGTATTATATAGTTGTTGTTTTAAACATGTAGGTCTGAGAGAGCTAAACTACATTTAATACTTTTTACTTGGCCTTTTGATAACCTTATGGAGTGCTTGATCTTGGAAAGATTCTTCTTTCTGTTTGCAATAATAAAAGGATCATAGTGTCTGCATTAAAAAACCCTATGATCTTCTTGTCCTTCATTTGATCAGAAAGTTGAAGTCACCTTGCAGTTCTCTGAACAAATCATTTAGATATTTTATAAAAGTGGTGTCAGACCAGAAGTCTGAGACTGGTCAGAATCTGGAAAATTTCTTCCTGGACTCAACAGCAACTTAGCACAGTGCAAGCATGATGAGTACAAAAAGATGATCAAGAGTATTACAAGGATGTCAAGGTGCAGCTTTAGGAAATCTAAATTTCTTAAATTTTCCTGAAATCCAAAACAGCCCATGGTTTTCATGCTGTACTTCACAGAGATACAGGTCCTGCTCCCAGCCACCCTGACTATTCTAATGGTTGGTGAGAGACTTATGGTAGAATAGGGCCCATGCTGCATCCTGAGGAGTGTGCTGGGAGAGGGGGCCTAAATTTGAATGACATAACCAGAATTGGTCTGTTTTATTAATTTCATTCTCAGTTGCTTTCTCCTAAAATCTCTAACTTCTTCCTTAATAGAGGTTCACTACATACACCTTTAACGGTAGGAATTGCCCTTCCTTGTCCTATAAGAAACTCTGGCCTGTAATGCTTAGGGATTTTGCTTTAATTTGTTTTGACAGCAATTTTAAAATACAGCCTTGGGAGAAAGGCAGCCCTGTGGGTAATAGGTATCCCAAACTACTGTGCAGTTATAGCTGAACAGCAACATAAATTCTACTTATAAAACCAGTTGGAGGCAGCATCTTTCCAGATATTCCAGTGTATAAAAGGATTCTGAGGATGAAATCTGCTCACTAAGTAGAGCACTGTATCTTACAATTAACTTCATTTCATGATATGTCTGAATAGGTAGCCTCATACACAGCACATCTGAGACCCTGATTCAGGTTCTGCATTGTTACCACATGTGCTCCTTTTCATGTGTACTGATACCTGTGGATTCTCTAACTTGGGTTTGGGACACTCACCCACAACCAGAGTCAGTTTGGGGAAATTAAGCTCAATGTCAGAGGGAAACCTCTTCCTGCTTCCACAGCCTGGTTAACTTGGAAAACTGACACACTCAACAATTAAGGGGGAGCAGAACATGTGATCTAGGGATAGTTACCACCAGGGTAGTGTGCAAGCAAGCTCAAAGTGCCTCTATTAAGCTACCAATAACCATGAAAAAACTAGGTCTTTTCCTAGGGTTGCCAGACCCCCCGATTTGGCAGGGGTTACCCACTTTTGGGGGGGTTCTATCTGCCACATGGCCAGCTGGCCAGCAGGGGAAGCCCCACCCCCAAGCCTCAACACCTGCAGCCACCCCTCTCCCTTCTCCCTTGAGAGAGAGGAGGGAGACGGGCAGCTGCAGGCTGTGTACCCAATCTCTGGGTGGGCAGGGCCCTCCAGCTGCAGGCACTTAAATGGACCCCTTTAAGTGCACACATCTGGAGGGACTGGGCCCCACCCACCTGATCTCCCAGCGGCAATGTCGCTCAGAGATCGGGCGGGCAGGGCCCTCAGCTGCAGGCACTTAAAGGGACCCCTTTGGGTGCATGCAGCCAGTGGGAACGTCCCCAAATGCCTGATCTCCCAGTGGCAGGACCATCCATATGGGGGTGTGGCTTGGAGCCGGGATGTCCCCAACATGATGTCATCACGTTGGGGACAATCCGCCCCCTCTGGGAACACCCCCCAAAGCCCCCCGCTGGGGATGAAGATGGGCCTGGCAACCCTATTTTTTCCAAAGCAAGGTTTAGAATTGACTGAGTAAACAGAGAAGGACCTGAAAAGGTACTCAAGCATAGGAGCAGTCCAACTGTGTTCAGAGAGACTTGCATATCAAGAATTACATGACAGGAGGGAAAGAGAAAGTAAAGAGAACCAAACCTCTGGCTGAATGGTTCCAAAAGAGCAAACTGGGCAGCCTCTGAGCCAGCAGAGGGGTGAGACTTTACAACAGCAAGAACTATAGGGGCCAGCAGAAGGAAATATCAAAGAAATAATTGTAAATTCCAGGAATTCAGGCTGAGTTCTTTCCTTCCCTTTAGTGGTCGACCCATTTAACTTAAGGTCTCAAGCCAGGGCACACTAATTTTTATTCAGTTAGTTATTATATATATATAAATTGCTATATATTTTAAATTTTACTTTATTTCTAAATTTGAAATTCACCCTTTAAAATATTCCCTTTTTACCTCCCTCCACTTTTTGCCAATATTACCTTCATTTCTCACCCACCCCCCATCTTATGAGCTGCAGCAGCCGCAGCGTTAACAAACTTATACAGGCCCAGAGTAGCTTCCCTATTGTCAAGCCGGGTGCAGCTCCAGGACTCAGGCCCAGACACAGCAGCAATGAGCTGCTTCAGGCCTGGAGAGCTTCCCCGTCACCGGTACTGCTGTAAGAGAGCTCAGAGAGCCTCCTAAAGGCTGGTGCTGTCATGGCCAGAGAGCCTCCCAGACGCTGGCACAGCAGAGACCGAGCTAGGAGAGGTTCCGGTAAGCCAGCACCACCGCGGCTGACAACAGAGAGCCTCCTGCTGTTCTCAGGTGCACCCAGAAAAGATCCCTGCCTATGACATGGTTGGGCCTGGAGCCTCTCCCAGCATCTGCCACTGCTGTGGCCAGGCCCAGAGCAGCTCCTTGCAGTGACTACCACCAGCTTTACAGGTAAGCATTGGGGGGGGGGGATTTAAACCCTTTTATGAGTGGGGTTTTTTGTGATTTCAGATTTTTCTGCAAATTTGGGAGTCCCCAAGTTTGCATGAAAATCTGTTTGGGGTCACACATCATTACTAGATGTATAGAAAAAATCTTAGCCTAATGAAGTAATATATTTCATTTCCTGATGTATGTTTCTTTCAATAATAAAGTGAAAGTGTAATTCACTGAAACAACGTTTTAGATGATTCACACATACATGAAACTACTGTTACTTTTTCTCCAATACTGAAACCAAAGTTCATGTTTATGCCAAAATTCAGAATTGGGGTGATTCAGAAATACCCCCCCCCAATTCCAGAAAACATTTATTTATTTAAACTTTCCCCACCTTATCTCCTCGGACTCAGTGGGCAAAGTAGGTGTGTGAAGTGAACCATGCTTGCATGGATACCTGGGTGGACTTCACAACTTACAAGAAAAGGGAACCTCAAGGAGTATATTATTGAACCTGGGTGAGCCTGCTGACCTTGGAAGACAATTATAGTGTCCCGCTGCCCCTGGTAGGACTACAGGCCTGAAACCAAATAGATAAGACAGTACAGCTGGCAGAGCACTAGAGTTATCTGTTTCCATGCGATTGACCCCAGAGAAGAGCAGTGCTGCTGTTTTGTTCCAGTTGGGCTTCCAAGGTGTCTTAAAAGGCAGCCCCATGTACAGCTTGCTATAGGAGTCCAGTCTGCAGGTTATAGTAGTATGGATCAGCTCGGGCGCATCAAGCATAATCTAGATAAAAAGCCAGCTTATGAGCTATATAAAATTGCACAAAAGCACTCCTAGCAAAGGTACCAACCTGCTTATCCATTAAGAAGGTTGAATCCAGGAGCACCCCAAGCTCTTAACTTGATCTACTACAACCTCCTCAACCTTTTTATCTCATATTTAACTTAGCATTTCCAATGCCCTTCCTGAAAAAAGTTCCATCATAGGTAACTACCCCACATTTTCTGCAATGAAAACTAAAGCAAAGAATACAATGAGTGTGGAAATCACCCCTGTGTGGAAAGTGCCTAAATCTGTGCTCTCATTCACTGCCAAGCACTCCTCCTCCCCCTTCGTTTTAGCTTGGAGGCTTCCAGCAGCGACACATGTCTCCAGCAGTGCCATCCTAAACAGAGTAAAGTGCTCCTAAGACAACTGAAGTCATGGGCTTTCTATATTTCTACTTAGGATGGCACCTCAAGCATACTTGGCATGCTTATCTTCTCCTATGATATTCTTAACACACCTGTAATTTTCTGCCATATGCTCATTGTAGATTTGTAGTTTGTCCATATTTAGATGACCTCTTCCCTAAGAAATGGGTGATCTCAAAGTACATGAGCCACAGCTCCTTCTTGCTTTCCCTCAGCATTTAGTTTAAATAATGCTCTGTAAGTTATTTTTATATATTAAGCACTAGAAATCTAGTTCCTTTCAGTTCAAGCAAAATCCATCTCATTTGTCAGGATCAGCTTGGCCCAAAATGCTCCCCAGTGCCTAACAAATTTTAACCTTTGCTTACAGTGCCATCATCTCATTCACACACAGAGATTTGTTCAACTAATAATTCTATTAATCCTGTCATTTAGGATGCTGATATTAAAACAAAACAAAACATTTTCACAATATGGATTGATGGTGGGTTCAGCTAACATCCCTGCAAGAACTTCTTTATTAAGTTAAATGCATTAGTAAAACTTAAATTATTCTAGAATGTTTCAGAATTATTTTGTTAGAGATAACTTCAGATGCATTGCCAGGTTAGCATACAGCAGCAAAATGTTACAGGAGGTCATTGGTAATCTAAACACTAGCAAAATTTATTCTAGCTAGGTAGCCATGTTAGATCATGCTGGAATAAGTTTTGTTAGTCTTTAAAGTGCCATTGGACTCCTGATTTACATTATCAGAAAAACTCTAGTGCATTTGTTTGCTTTATTTCCAAGAAATGCCCAAAATGAAGTACAAAATTACAATGACAAAATATATTAGATCCAAAAATTATATTATCAGAAAAATCACTATATTAAAATAATACTTTAAACAAAATCTGTATTAAACCAACCCCACCAAAAGTTGGTCAAATAAAGTGAACTAAAATAGTTTAACAATGGCCAATTAAAAAAACATAGCAGTGATTACTGGAACTAATTAAACACTGAGAACAGAGAGCAAAAAATAAAATAAAAGGCAAGATCAGCAAAATTACTGACTGCAGAAAGAAAATATAATGGCTGTTGCCTACAGCTTAAAAGGCTGGGTGCCAGGCAAACCATCAGGAGGAGTGTGTTCTTTAACCAAGAGAAAGTCATTACCCACTCTTACTGCAAAAGATGGAGCAAGGCTATCAGATGCTGACTAACTGACAGACAGGTTCAACAAGGCAAGCAATTCTTCAAGCATACCAGTGCCAGATTATTTATAGTTTTAAAAAGTAAAAAACAGCATTTTGTAATGTGCTCAGAAAGGAATCCAGCAAAATTCTTTTAAAATTGGCAGAGTGCTGTCTGTAACTTATGCCAATCAGCAACCAGAACCCCTACAACAATCTTACTTGGATGCAATCAGAGCATGGATAACAATGGCCAACTCTTACTCTCATGTTAAATCCACAGCTGACACACCCGATGACATAGGTGAAAGATGTTGCATGCCACAAAAGACATACAGTTCATCAACTGCAGAGATGGTCCAAAAACACTCCCAAATTACTTTTTAAAATTTTTTAACTGTTTTAAAAATAAACTTTATTGAGATATACTGAACACAATTACAAAACTGCTTCTTTAGGGTGAGTGCAACCCCATTTAGAAGAGGCTGACCTCTTAAACTCTGACTGGCTTCTACTGTGTTGGTGCCCAGCAGGAACACGAGCTTAACTGGAGAGAGATTCAGTTTGTTGGTCCTTATCCAGAGTGTGACAATTTCAAGGCACTCTAATGCATGGGGAAGTTATATTTTACTTCACAGATTATGAGGCATACACTACCTGTGATGGTCACTTGTGGTGGTGGGGGAAATTGCCTCCAGATGACAATAAGACTGTGCCAGCCTTTGAAGATCTGATGAAATATGCTCTGACTCATGAAAGTTTAAGGTGGAATAAATTTTTATAGTCTTTATGGTACCACTGGACTCCTATTTTACTTTGTGAGCAGCCCCTGTAACTCTGGATGTTGTGTGGAAGACTTCATCTTTCTTACAAGAAAAGGGAAAGACACATCTGCACAAAGTCTCACTGACAAAGCAAAGACTTGTTCAAAAGATTTTTTTCCCTCTGCGAAATGTAGGGGCATATTGTTCTCCCTCTCCCTTTCCATACTTGTGTGTGCCATCTCTAGAATGAGGATGCTACATACCAGCCTCTCTTCCTCTCCAACAGATTTCTGTTCTGAAATCCATGTGGTAAGCTGCCTGGAGTAAAAAGAGGTTGCTTACCTCTGTGCATTCACACTGATGGGCTTTGTGGCTGTGCAGAGCTGTAATTTGGAAACTTCAAGAGCTACCTTTTAGAAGCAAACATCCTCTTCACCCAGAGTACATGTCCCAGGGCAAGGAATTATGCCTTTCCCCTGGCTCTCTTTTGCCCGCTGCAACTGCAGCAGCATTAGGGAGCCTCTCTTTACAGTTGCCTTCTGTAAGGGCTAGATTTCTTTCTCTTTTTTTAAGGAAAGAATTATAAGTTGTCTCCTCCAAACCCTCTCTTATTTCTCCAGCTTTCATCACCTTTCTGTCCTCCTCCTTTGTCTGTCTTCCGTGGTGCCCGAGTAGAAGACAACTTCTAAAAGTATTATCAGTATAGGGTATGTGAAGGGAGCTGCCTTCAACTGATGGCACAAGCAGTGACTCTTGTGTTTGGAAGAGCAACACACAGTCAAGATTTGCATCCAGTGACTGAAGCTTACAAACCAGGTATGGGGTAGCTGATCCACTAGACTTCATGTTGCTAACTAGAATACAGATTGATTTTTCTTGTTTTGCCTCTGAGGCTATGTCTGAAGCACTTTGTTGTTGTTCAGTCGCACAGTCGAGTCCGACTCTTCGCGACCCCATGGACCAGATTACGCCAGGCCCTCCTGTCTTCCGCTGTCCGCTGAAGTTTGCTCAATTTCATGTTCGTTGCATCAATGACACTGTCTAACCATCTCATCCTTTGCCGTCCCCTTCTTCTTTGACCTTCAATCTTTCCCAGCATCAGAGTCTTCTCCAGTCTGAAGCACTAGAAGTTTCTAATCAGCTGCTCTGCTGAAGCTCATCAGTGTAACACAGAGCAACAAAGAAGTAACATCAACCTACCAAACGGCAAACACAGTAGGACTTGCTAGCTGCTTACTCTGTCTCTGTATTGGGAAGGCAATTAAATACTTTGGTCCAGGACTAATTTTTAGACTGCAGCCAGAGATGCTGCCTGAAAACCAGGTTCACTATCTCTCTCCCAGACTTTGAAAGATTTAGCTACAAATCTGAAACCATCATTAGTAGTGCATTGTGGAAATACAATACAGTGTAACAGCAGCTTTGCATTTTTGCTCCATCCCTGTATTCTTGGAGTAGGGGAGAAGAAGGTGAGGTTCAAGTAAAAATACAGGTATGAGTAAGCAATCAACCATACGCTGCCTATTTACTTGCAAGGAGGCCTACATAGCTTCCATGATTACACTCTTTGAGTCATGTCCATCATCTTTAAAGGCATGATTGCTAGCAGATACTCAAGGAGTGGTCACTGACCCCTTACTGAGCTTGCTCTGTTTCTCCTCTCTCTTCCACCACCTGTTTAGCTGACATTAATAATCTTCCCTCGCCAGAGTATGAACAGACTAAGTGTGCATGTTACCTTCCTCTCTCCTTTCTAGCCTTAAAGGGCCAGACCTTCTTTCACACTAGAAAAGAGCCACGTGTTAAACACAGGGCAGCCTAATTGTGCTTGTGCACAGTACTCTGTTCTTGCTGCCACCTTCCTGCTGGTATTAAAGAATCAGTACCATGCAACACTTGGCCATCACAGCAACAACCAGGATGGCTGGGAGTTTGCAGTGCCACTCTAAACAAAAGTTGGCAACTGGACAAGGGCACTACAGTAAGTGCTAAATTACAATACCATCTAAAATTCACAACTATGGTTCCACACTGGTTCCACACATAACCACAAGAAAGATGGCCCAAAATAATACATAGTTCCATTTCTTTTGCAATCATCTTCCATAGCTAGTTCAGAAAAGAAGCTCTGGCTTTATGGCTTATAAATAAGGGTGTTTAGAACACAGGTTTCAATGCAGAGACAAATTCTATCAGTTACATCAAGAACTGCTCCACTGAGAACAATGAAAGCTTTACGAAATATAGTGTCTTTTGAAGTAATCTACTCTAAATTCAATCTAATCCTAAAGGGAAAAATCAACTTTTACAAAGTGGTATGTTCGTACAGACTCAAGAGCAGCATTAACTAGGATGTTCAGGTCAGTTCTTCTTCAAAAGAATTCATGTTGAATTCCTGTGAAGAGCTCGACTACTGACATTTAATGCTAGTCCTAGATTACTTTCAGAACATGTCATCTAAAAAAAGGTTTTGCTTTAGTAATCAGATATATAACTCAGCATGTTATAATCTGATCAAATGAGTATTCCTGTATTCCACAGTTTCATGCTTTAATGATCTGTTCATGTGCCATACAAACTAAACATGAAAAATGTAGAATGATTTATAAAATATCTGACCAACTAAACAGTTTCTGAAAATCAGATCTGTAATATATGTGCCTCAGTGAAACTAGTTTGCTCTCCTCCTTATACAAAAAAGATCACCACAGAAATCAAGAACAGTCCACAATGCTAGATTTCATTCATTAATCTTTTAAAAAGTTTCTCCTGAAGTATGTGGTAGAAAAAATCTAATAAAAATGATAATCCTTTGAAGTAAAAATAAAGGTAGTAGAGAAAAAATTATTTTTCATTTGCAGGGTGTCAAACAGGTCAGTGATTCGTGTTAACCAATTCTATACAGATCTTCTCTCATTATGTCTCCTGAGTAAATATGTCAAATTCATTTCTATGTGTTTTACTTCAGATAGCAGCAGTCCTATTATACAATTCTCAAAATGAGGTTTACACATCACTATGTCATGCTTAATAACTCAGGATGGAAGAAGTTCCTTTACTTATTCCAACCTATTTATAGTATTATTATTTTAAAGGGCAATCAAAACAATAAGAAAGTTTTTATTTTTCAGCCCTGAGCTAGATAGCCCAGGCAAGCCCGATCTCATCAGATCTTAGAAGCTAAGCAGGGGTGACTCTGGCAAGTACTTGGAAGGGCGACCTCCAAGGAATACCAGGGCCAGGATGCAGAGGCAAGCTAATCAAGCCACCTCTCTGGAAAACATCCAAGCCCCCAGTAGGGTTGCCAGAAGTCAACCATGACTTCCAGGCAAGCACACAAAACATACATACAATATATATACCTTTTTTAAAAAGAAAGTTTTTGTGTTTCTTACATACGATTGGGGTCCTATGTACAAAACAAACATTTTTGGGGGCCTAGTATCTTTCAGCCCCTGAACACCTTCACAGGAAAAGAGAGAAATAAGGATTTATTGATTTAAAAAAAAAAATTACTTCATTTATACTACCTTTTCCCAATAAGGTCCCAAAGGACCTCACAACAACTTCATGAATTAAGTTATACTTCGTCTGTGCAACTAACCCGAGGTCATTCAGCAAGCTTCCACGGCACAGTGGGAATTCTGACACTTTACCCACTACACCACACATAGTCCTGTATCAGAGATCATTAATTATATAGCACT
The DNA here is from genome assembly GCA_029375565.1 of Gekko gecko. Lineage (NCBI taxonomy): Eukaryota > Metazoa > Chordata > Lepidosauria > Squamata > Gekkonidae > Gekko > Gekko gecko. The sequence goes on from JAPDNY010000003.1 coordinate 155,007,958, forward strand.
CCCTGTCCTTTTCACTACAAGAATACCTCACATAGCATTGCTTCCTGTTGTATTTTTTCATTTTAGCTCTCTGATCAGCCCAGATGGAAGTAAAAACTGCCGTCATTCACCCACCTGTGTAGCTGGGCAAGAGAGGAGGAAGGAGGCTGCTCCAGGCAGCAGCACAGCAGAAAGCTCAACCCAGGCAAACTCTTTATTCAAGGTGGATGAGGGAACCACCAGAACTGGGCAGTGGCAATGCAAGTGTATGGCAGCAAACTGAGTCCAGTCATCCTCTTCTCCTTAACGGACTGGGGGCAGGGAAGGTCAAGGCTGGGCAGTGAGCAAATCCCCATTAATACAGTATTACAAATGCCCCTATAACACTGTTTGCATAGCAGTTTGTTGCCAGGACTATAACAACACCATTTTATGAGGTAATACTGAAATTTAGATGTACTCCTCACAAGAAAAAAGATCAAATGTATTCATTTTTGTCATGATGATTCAAAGTGGCTAAAAAATAATATAACAAACTGTCAAGTGCACCATACAACAATTCTTAGACAACAATCAAAATTTACAACAGGAACTGACATTAGAAATGCTTCTATCTTGAGGGAATATAGCAGAGTCAGCAGGAATATCTTCTAATTGTTGCTTCCATGAGGGACCTGTGCTAAAGACATCAGTGCAACTACCACATGACAGCTAAGCACATAGTGCATTAAACCAATTTCCATGACTCATGCTTGCATTAGCAGTAAGATCCCCTCCTCTCTTGCTGAGGGGCAGTTTATAGACAGAAAACACATAAATACCCATGTCCCAATGCCAGTGCCGGCATAATGTTTCATTAGTATAAACGCTGGTGTAAGTATAAACCTTCCTTCTGAGCTCCATGGGAATGAAAAACGAAGTCCCCCTGCCTGCAGCCTCCCATCATGCCCAAATGTAGCCATGGTTTTGTATACCATATTTTCAGTGGATTAGAGTCTCCTCATTCAGCAACAAAGGAAAAGTCTGTGTGGTAAACATGGTCCATGTGTGAGAAGGCAACAGGTGAATTCACAAAACATAGTCAAAACTCAGCAACAAATGAAAATGAAGACTTCAGTATCTTGGATAGCTCAGTAGTCATGATGCATGCCATGTCCACTAGAGCTATAGTCAATGATGCAAGGTTGGAACTCTTTGCCAGTAAGCAGAAGTCCTGGTGACATTCCATCAATATGAAGTGTCCCGTTAAAGCACATCAGGTGGGCCCAGTCAGCAGTATGCCAGTCTGACATAACAAATCTTGCTGTATGGGAATGGACAAAGGAAAACTGAAACACTGCAAATCAAGTGAACAACACTTCCATTTGTACTAGAAAGCTGCAAAAAACTTACAAAAGGTGGCTGCAAGATTGACTGTCCAGGGAAAATCTCCAGTAGATCCAAGCCAGCATAACACAATTTGAAGTAAAATTCAGGTGGGTAGCAGATGGTCTGAAGCAGCAGCATTTGAAGTAATTAGTTATGGCGCATTTTGGTTAACACTGACACAATCTTGAGGGAAAGTATAACTCTCTTGCATTTTTCTATGGCTATTTTTCCTCTTTAAATGATCCTTATTCCCATCATTCATAAAAATTTTGATCCTTGTATTATCATTTAACACCCCCCTCTTGGATGCACACCTTAAGATGTAAAGAGTTTAGACAAGAGAATAAACTCCTAGCAGAGTCACTCAAGGTGGAATGGTCACAGCTGAGATGCCAGACTAAGATGCATTCACCCCCTTCAGGGATCAATGGCCACATCAACAAAAGAGAAAGGACAGTTCCAATTCTGATGACAGCACAGGAATCCTTGATTATTGGGCAGCTATACTAGTGGAAGGTAACACTGGCAGAGAATCTATCACAGACAACACCATAGACAACAGCACTGATGCTTCAGCTAACCCTGGTTAGTACTCTATAGAAGAAGATAAACCACTTCTGATCGTCTCATACCTTGATAACCTTATGATGAGACAACCCAAAATCAAAAACTATATCTATCAATCGATTGATCAATCAACAGAGATAGACAATGCTGGAATACAGGATGCCCAGCTTGGATAGCACTCAATTATCTACTGGGGAAGAGCAGAGGACAAGTATGAGTAGTGCTATTCTTAATGACACGACTGAATTAAAGCTGAAAGGGCATTCAGTTGTTGATGTGAATGGATGCAATAGGGAAGTCGAAAGCTGCTTGACACATATAATAGGAACATACACCATGAGAAGTATGAATCAAGATAAGCATGAAATAATAAAACAAGAAATGGGACATTTAAACATTGCAACCCTGGGAATGAGTGAACTAAAGGACCGCCTTTCCTCATATATTCCCCCAAGGGCACTTCAGTCGGGGAGCCAACATCTCCTGGAAATTCCAGGGCCCAGGGATGTTAAATTTGCTGCCACCAGAGCCAGGGCATTTTCGGTGGAAGGAGCTCCCAGAGGAGATCTGGGCCCTGTCGGACCTTGCTCAGTTCTGCAGGGCCTGCAAGATGGAGCTCTTCCGCCAGGCTTTTGAGTAGGAGCTGCTGCCACCACTATCCCACCATCGCTATCTATGCATCATCGCACCACTGCCACTATTATGTGGTTCCATCAGGGTGCGGGGTGACCCTGGAAGGAGAAGGTATGACAGGCTACTGGTATGTTGCCGTGGATTAAGACTTACCTCATCTTGTGTTAAATGCTTTGTTGTTGTATTATATGTTTTATTTTGTTTTATGCTATTTTAATCTGTTTTAATTCTGGCATTCATGCCTCGTTGTTAGCCGCCGTGAGCCTTCAGGGAGGGCGGGATACAAATCTAAATAAATAAATAAATAAAGTAGACTTCATTGGGACATTTTCAGTTAGAAAACTACAAAGTGTTTCACTCTGGAAATGACAAACACAGAAGAAACAGTCGATCTAATGGTGAGGCAAGATGTAACACAAGCAATCAGGGTGTATAATTTTTATTTATTTTATTCAATTTGTATCCTGCCCTACTCCACAAGCAGGTCAGGGTGGCTCACAACATATGGTAAAACAATAAATAATAATTCATAAACAACTAACTCATCTAAATAGATTACTTAAAATATCTAATGGCAGCTTAACCATTCTAACAACAGTGCCTGCTGCAACAATGTTAGGGAGGGCACATTTCTTCCAAAGAAAACAGAATCAGAGGGTTCTGGTGCCAGAATGCAAAATTTGACTGAATAATATTAATCAGACTTCATGGAAAGCCTATCAACATGACCATCATTCAAGTTTACACTCCCAACTACAGATGCTGAAGAGGAAGAAATCAAAAGTTTTTATGCAAGTGTCCAAGAGGAAATTGATCACACACTTAAACAAGATGTGCTGATAATCATAGGTAATTGGAACACAAAAGTAGTAAATAAAGCAGAATCAAATATAGTTGGAAAACTGGGCTAGGAGCACAAAATGAAGCAGGAGAGCAACTGATAGGATTCTGTGAAGATAGCAAGTTGTTCATTGTGAACACGTTTCAGGCAATTGAACAGACAACTCTATACACAGATATCACCAGATGGCAAATACAGAAATCCAATAGATTACATAGTCAGAAGCAGAGAACAGAGAAGCTCTATTCTCTCTGCTAAAACAAGAACGTGATTTGACTGTGTTACAGCCCATGAAATGTTAACTTTGAAAATTAGAATAATGCTGAAGAAAAGCAGCAAAACGTTCATACTGCCAAACTACAATCTAAACAACATTCCTGAAAAGTTTAAAAACTATGTAAAGAACAGATTCACGTTACTATAGTGAATGGGAACTGGAAGAACTATGGGTTGGAACCAGCAATATTATCAAGGAAGGATGTGTAAAGGCCATTCCGGTAGCCAAAAGAAATGAAAAGCTTCAATGGATGACTGATGAAGCTCTTAAAATTGCTAAAGATAGGCAAGAAGCTAAAGTAAAAGGTGACAGAAATAGAGTCAGAAGTCTAAATGCAGCATTCCAATGACTGGCATGTAGAGACCGAGAACTATTATAATAACCAGTGTAAAGAAATAGAAGGGAGCAACAAAAAAAGAACAAGAGATCTGTTCCACAAGATCCAAGAAATCCAAGGGGAAATTTAAAGCATGGTTAGGCATGCTGAAAGATCAACATGGAAATAACTGAACAGGGCAAAATAAAGAAAAGGTGGGAACAATATATTGAAGAACTATACAGGAGAGATGAAAGGATGACAGATTTGAAGAAGAACCTGCAATTTTAGACAGTGAAGTGAAAGTTGCACTGAGAACATGTGGGAGAAACAAATCACCAGAAGTAGATGGGATATCGATAGAGCTATTCCAAGCCACAGAAATGTAGTCCATCAAAATTTTAACAAGAATAACAAATATGGAAAACAAAACAATAGCCCACAGACTGGAAATGGAGACTTCAAAGACTGCAGCAACTATGAGATCATCACATTAATTTCTCATGCCAGTAAAGTGATGCTCAAAATCTTACAAGGAAGACTGTTACCATAAACAGAATGAGAAATGCCAGATGTTTAAGCTGGATTCAGACAAGGAAGAGGCACTAGAGATCATATTGCTAATTTATGATGGTTACTGGAGCACTGCAGGGACAGGAAAGTGAAACTGTAACAGGTGATGAAGAGAGGGCAGAACTGCTTAATTCCTACTTTTCCTCAGTCTACTCTTGCAAGGGAAATGGTGCTCAACATGGCAAAAACAGAACACATGATGAAGGAAGGGAGTTCCAGCCTAGGATCTGCATAGGGGTAGTACATAAACCCCTAGTCTCTTTTAATGAAACTAAGTCCTCGGGGCCAGATGAACTGCATCCAAGGGTATTAAAAGAACTTGCAGATGTAATTTCTGAGCCTCTGCCCATTATTTTTGAGAATTCTTGGAGAACAGGTGAGGTACTAGAAGATTGGAGGCAGGCAAATGTTGTCCCCATCTTCAAGTAGAGGGAAAAGGAGAATCTGGGTAACTATTGACCCGTCAGCTTGATATCTATACCTGGGAAAGTTTTAGAACAAATCATCAAACAGACAGTCCTTGAGTATTAAGAAAGGACAGCTGTGATTACAAAGAGCCAGTATGGGTTTCTCAAGAACAAGTCAGACTAACCTTATCTCTCTTTTTTTTTAGAAAGTTATTACCTTGCTGGATTCAGGGGAATGCTGTAGACATACTTTCTCTTGATTTTAGTAAGACTTTTGATAAGATTCCACAAACTATTATTGTTGACAAATTGGTAAAATGTGGTTTGGATTCTATGACAGTTAGGTGAATCTGTAACTGGTTGACAGATCACACCCAAAGAATACTTGTTAATGGTTCCTCATCCTCTTGGAGAGGAGTGACATGTGGAGTGCCTCAAGGATCTGTCTCTCCTGGGACCTGTTTCATTCAACATCATTATAAATTATTTGGATGAAGGGGGATTTCCGGTTTTGGCATCTTGCTGGCAGGTGCACTCCATCACAGCTCCGATGACAGTGGCCTGTAATTGCACCGGACAGGAGGGGTCCCAGACTATTCCGGGCCTCCCCGGAGCCCTTGGTGGGGGCTTGTAGCCTGGGGCACAAGGGAAGCCTCTCCCAAGGTGATGGCTGAAGGACTGAGGCTTCCCTTTGTCCTGATAGGTCTCCCCAGTGTGAGATCAGCCATGGGTTTAAAGAAGCACACCGGAACGAGCAAGCAAGAAATCTGGCATTAAGAGACTTTCCCCGTTTATGGACGCAAGCCGAGGAGTAAAGCGTGAGTGACTACCTGGCAAATCGCATAAGTGCTTAGGCACAAACCCACAAAACTACAGTGCAGCCCCAAATACAGGGAGGGAGGGGAGGCTACCCTACCCTGGAAAGAGCAGCCGAAAAAGAAGGAAAGCGAGGGGCAAAATGGTGGATTTGATGGGAGAACGTTAACTTAGCTGACTGGTGTGCACACTAGTAGAAATTGTCTACTTTAAAAGACTTTCAGAAGCTTTAAAAAACTTTTACCGTTAATGTAAACAATGACGCATCGGGATGAAAAAATGGCTCCCAGAGTGAAAGCTTCTTCAGGAACTGCCAGCTCATCCTCTCCAGCCCCCAGACTGGAAGTAACCACAGATATCTCTAAGATGATTACTGCAGCATTGTGCCCTCTACTGGACCAGATGACTAACCTGAACAACAACTTTGAAGCCTTACAAAAGGAACTGAAAGAAACTAACGCAAGAACAGAGAAGACAACTAAAAAGCTGAAGAAGGTTGATGAGAAGACAAACGTATTGAACCAAGGAATAGAGGCAATGGGGAAAGAGAGGACATCCGAGAAACAACAGCGGTTACAACTTCAGTTGGAACGGTCAGCATATGTCCTGAGATTTCAAGGTATGCCAGAACAAAAAGGAGAGAACCTGAAAGATTTTATGCAAAGCCCTAGCTCCCATGGCAGGCTGTAAAGCAGAACCTTTACAAAGCAACTTGGATATGATATATCGAACCTATCCAGAATTTATCAAGAAAAACAACCCGCCTGGTGAAGTATTTGTGAAATTCTCTAAAAGATCAACAAGAGATATGATACTGAAAGTGACCAATGGAATAACCTTAAAAATCCAAGGAGAAGAAACAAAAGTTTTAAAAGACATTCCATTTGAGGTGAGAAAGAGGAGGAAGCAATACAAAAATCTGACTTCATTTCTACAGAAAAATTCTACTGCCTACAGATGGATAATCCCAGAAGGTCTTATCTTCAACTTCAAAGAGAAAAAAGAAAAGAGTGACTCTGTTCTTAAAGCAAAAGCATTTTGGAACACCATCAAAGTTCAGCAAAAGAAAAAGGAAAAGGAAAATTAGAGGACAATATAGTTACAGAAGATGTTAGCTAACATGGTTCCAGAAGCAGTGACAGCTCTTCAATTAGCTCCTTAGAAGAAGGTTTTTTTTGTTTTGTTTTTTTAATACATATTTTTATTAATTTCACCATGTGCGAGTCGGGGGACCCGCATACCACCACCCATATAAAAAGGGATCCGCCACGAGTTACAGCCAAAACTTCCCAAAACAAAAATGTTTACAAAACAACATTCTTATCTAGCCATTCATAAAATCCTGACCAAATATTTTGGAAATTACTATTTTTCCTTCCACACAGCTTCATGGTTAAATTGTCCAGTTCAGCCACTTCCATGATTTTACTGACAAAGTCCCGCCTGCTCGGTACTTCTTCTTTCTTCCAGAATTTTGCCAGTAAAATCCTCGCTGCAGTCAACAAGTGCACCAACAAATATTTTACATGTTTCTGTAAATTGTCCGGTAAAATATTAAGCAAAAATATTTCAGGAGCTAATGGTATCTTAAGATCTATTATCTGACATACTATCATATGTATCTCCTTCCAAAATTTCTTAAGCTTAGTGCAGGACCACCAGGCATGATAGAAAGAGCCAACCTTAGATTTGCATTTCCAACATTGATTAGAAGAAGGAGGATACATTCGAGCCAGTCTATCTGGGGTCAGATACCAGCGATGGAACATTTTAAAAACGTTTTCTTTCAACGGTACCGCTTTCAGATATTTAATATTCCGCCATACCTTCTCCCAATTGTTAAGTTCAATAGGATGTCCTACGTTCTTTGCCCATTTTATCATAGCGACTTTCACTCTCTCATCCTCCATCTTGTAATCTAACAACAGGGAATATAATTTACGTATTATTTTAGTGTCTGAACCAGTCAAGATTTTATCCAACTCTGAAATTCTTGAAGCAAACCCTGTTTGTTTGTCTCTGGAAAATCTAGATTCTAGTTGGTTCCTTTCCCACCAAGTTAAATGAATATCCAAACGATGTAATGCATCTTGGGATTTCAGCTGGTTATTTTTATCTAGCAAAACATCATAACTCACTATATGAGTCCTGGACAACAGATTTGGATGTGAAAAAGCTTCCAGGGGGCGACCCATTTTGGTAATTTGTCATAGAAACATATTTTAATTTTATCCCAAGTCTTTAAAAGTGCCGCTCTCAATAAATGGTTTTTGAAATACAAGTGGGTACTATGCTTAGCATACCAAATAAATGCGTGCCAGCCTAACATTAGATTATGCCCTTCAATCTTAAGAATTCTATGATTACTTAGCAAAATCCACTCACGTATCCATGTTAACACAACCGCTTGGTAATATAACTGCCAATCTGGTAAGGCTAGGCCACCTCTCTCACATTTTCGAGGTTTTTTCTTTTGCCAAATGAATTCACGTACCAGCTTATCTAAGTTTTTGAAAAATGTATAATTTCTAAGGATAGGTATATTTTGAAAAAGAAACAGCACCCTAGGTAAGACAGTCATCTTAATAACCGCTGCCCTACCCATAAAGGAAAGCTGCAAGTTTCCCCACTTATTTAAGTCTTGTTTAATGGTAGCTATCAGTTTATCATAGTTATCCTGAGCTAAAGTACTCAACCTGTTTGTGATATGTATACCGAGATATTTAATAGTTTTTTTAGTTTCAAAACCCGTCCTATTTTGAAGTTCCTTGATCTGCTCTAAAGTACAGTTTTTAGTCAATATTTTTGTTTTTGCGTTGTTGATTTTTAGACCTGCTAGATGACCGTACTCCCACAACACCTGTAACAACCGTGTTATGGAATTGGCGGGATCTTGTAGTATAATAGCCAGATCATCTGCATAAGCTTGGATTTTGTACTCTTCCCCTTTTGTCCTTATTCCTTGAATTCCGTTGTCATTTCTTATAGATTCACATAAAGTCTCAATAGTAAAAATGAACAGTAATGGGGACAGAGGACAGCCCTGGCGAGTGCCTTTAGCTACCTCGATAGTAGCTGTTATATCCCCATTTATCAGAATTCTTGCCTCCTGTTTTTTGTAAATAGCCTCAATCATACTAATGAAAGGTCTTCCGCATTGTGCAGTTTTTAAATTCTCAATCATAAAATCCCAACAAATGTTGTCAAACGCTTTTTCAGCATCTAAAAATACTATTGCCAATTGTTTATCTGAGTAGGCTTCACAGTACTCTAGAATATTTAGGATAGTCCTTATATTCTGATTCATGTGCCTTTTAGGCAGAAAACCTGCTTGATCTGAATGAATGAGTTGTACAAGCACCTTTCTCAAGCGTGTAGCCAAAATGGAGGCAAAGATTTTATAATCGGCATTTAAAAGCGATATGGGATGATAGTTTTGGATCTCCTGTGGATCTAAATCTTTCTTATGGATCAAGGATATTAAAGCTGAGTTCCATGAGTTGGGGAGAGTCTTCTTTACAGATATATCCATCAACACCTTTTGATATGGCAGAAAAAGTTCCTCTTCGAAAGTCTGATAGAATTCCGCGGGTAGACCATCTGGTCCCGGGGTTTTATTTTTTTTCAAATTTTTAATGGCCTCCGTAATTTCAGAAATTGTGATCTTTTCGTTAAGAATTTTTTTCTGCGCTTCACTTACTTTTTTAATATTAGGGTTTTCAGATATGAAGTTTTGAATTGCTTCGAAGTCAATGTTCTGCTTCACGTATAACTTGTTGTAAAATCTCTCGATAATCTCTTTCATATCAGATAAGCCACTTTGTGCTGTTCCTTGCTCATTTTTCAGCGCTTTAATAAACCTACTACTTTCTTCCTGCCTGATCCGATACGCCAGCCAGCGCGTAGGTTTATTTGCATTCTCGAAAAAATCTTGCCTTGCAAAACGAATCTTTTTTGCTACCTCTTCATTAAGCAGGCAGTTCATTTGGTGTTGTAAACTCTGAATTTTGAGTTTAATTCGATCCGGGTTAGAACTCTTACACATTTTGTCTTCATTCTCTTGTATCTGGACTTCCATTTCACGCAACTTCTGATTTTCAGATCTTCTCTTATTTATACTCTCCCGGATGAAGATCCCCCGCGCAAAGGCTTTGAAGGCATCCCAAACTATATCCATCTGCGTCCCTTCCTGTGTGTTTATTTGAAAAAATTCTTTAAAATCCTTTTTTGCCTTTGCCACAAAGTTACTATTTCTCAATAAAACTGTATTAAGTTTCCAACGTGTTCTTCTTGGGGTACCAACGAGTGTCAGGGTCACAGGGTTGTGATCAGCATATGTTAATGGCAGAATATCAGCATCTTTAAAATTGCGTAACAAAGTCGTAGAGATCCAAACCATATCGATTCGGGACCACGATTTATGTCGTCCCGAATAAAAGGTGAATTGTTGTTGGGTAGGATTTCTTGTTCTCCATACATCTAACAGGTTCCATTCATCCACCAAGTTTAGGAATGATGAAGGGAGCTCACATGGTTCCAGAAGCAGTGACAGCTCTTCAATTAGCTCCTTAGAAGAAGTTTTTGACTCTGAATCAGAACTAGGAGCTGTGGCTCCTAAATCATTTAAGGTTAAGCTGCCCTTAATAAAAACAAATGTGGAGGGAAGAAAGCAGCTAAATAATCTGATTCTGAAATTCTGCCCTTTCTTTTTTGATTATTTACTAAAGTGCACACACTACAGCTAATTTTGTTTGTACTGCTTAAGGTAGAAATATTAATTCTTAATCTCCAATTACGTAAAAGGTAAATAATGAGGAAACATCAGGAAACCGAACTTTAGAGTATTATTTGATCCTTGTTTACTTTGTATTTTAATTTAGAATATCCCTTTTCCCTATACCCTTTAGTGTGTAGAGATAAAAGCAATAAAAATGTTTAAAAATAAATTATTTGGACCAAGGAATAGAGGGAATGCTTATTAAATTTGCAGATGATACTAAATTGGGAGGGGTAGCAAATATGATAGAAGACAGAGTCAGATACAGGTTGATCTTGACAGGCTACAAAACTGGGCTAAAACAAATAAATGCAATTTTGGGCTGCATCAACAGAAGTATAGTGTCCAAATCATGCAAAGGGATGGTATTGGTTTACTCTGCTCTGGTTAGACTTCACCTAGAGTATTGTGTTCAGTTTTGGGTGCCACAAGTTAAGAAGGATATAGACAAACTGGAACGAGTCCAGAGGAGGGCAACGAAGATGGTGAGGGGTCTGGAGACGAAGTCCTATGAGGAAAAGTTAAAGGAGCTGGGTATGTTTAGCCTGGAGAGGAGACGATTGAGAGGTGATATGATAACCATCTTCAAGAAGGGCTGTCATATAGAGGATGGGGCAGAGTTGTTTTCTGTTTCCCCAGAAGGTCAGACCAGAACCAACAGGTTGAAATTAAATCAGAAGTGTTTTCAGCTAAACATTAGGAAGAACTTCCTGACAGCTAGAACGGTTCCTCAGTGGAACAGGCTTCCTTAGGAGGTTTTCAAACAGAGGCTAGATGGCCATCTGACAGCAATGCTGATTCTGTGAACATAGGCAGGTCAGGAGGAGGCAGGAAGGGTTGCATCAGTGCTTAGTTCTTGTGGCCCTATCTTACACGCCCAGGAAATGCCGATCACCACTTCGGGGTCAGGAAGCAATTTTTCTCCACGTCAGTTTGTCTGGAGATCCTAGAGGTTTTTGTCATGTTCTGGCTGTGGAACAGCAGTCACTGGGGGTGTGAAGGGGGAGGTATTTGTGAATTTCCTGAATTGTGCAGGGGACTGGACTAGATGACCTTGAAGGCCCCTTCCAATTCTATGATTCTATATGAGAGAATTTCAGAAGAAAATTAACTTGCGTTCCATATAGTACAGCAAAGCTTTTGACTATGTGGATCCTGAAAAGCTATGGTTGGTTTTAAAAGAAATGGTTGTACCACAAGATCTGTCTGTTTTGATGTGCAATCTGTACTCTGGCCGCAAGGCTACTGTTAGGACAGAATATGGAGAAACAGAATGGTTTTCGATTGGCAAAGGTGTCAGACAAGAATGTATTTTATCTCCCTATCTCTATTTCTATACAGAACATAGCACAAGGAAAACTGGATTAGATTTTAGATGAAGGTGGAGTGAAAACTGGTGGAAGGAACATTATCAATTTGAGATATGTAGATAATGCCACATTACTGGCTGTAAGCAGTGAAGACTGAAATGACTACTGATGAAGTTCCAAAGCAGGATTAAAGCTGAACATAAAAAAGACAAAAGTACTTACTACTGAGGCATTACATAACTTTAAGGTAGTTGATGACAAAATTGAAATTGTTCAAGATTTTCTATTCCTTGGCTCAATAATCAAACAGGGAAACTGCAATCAAGAAATCAAAAGGAGACTGAGATTGAGAAGGGCAGTCACAAAGGAGCCAGAAAAAGATTCTCAGGTGTAAGGATGTGCATGTTACAGTATTCCCTAATACTATGCCTGGGTGTGAAAGCTGGACAATTAAGGAAGCTGACACGAAGAAAGTTGATTCATTTGAAATATGGTGTTGGAGGAGAGCGATGGATACCATGGACTGCCAAAAAGACAAATAAGTGGGTTCTGGATCAAATCAAGCCTGAACTCTCCCTAGAAGCTAAAATGACTAAACTGATGCAATTACGCTCTTGTCACATTAGAAGATAAGACTCACTGGAAAAGACAATAGTGCTAGGAAAAGTTGAAGGCAGATATGAGATGCATTGACTCAATCAAGGAAGCCATGGCCCACAGTTTGCAAGACCTCAGCTAGGCCATTTCTGAGAGGCCATTTCTGATGGCACTTACACACACATGCATTATCATTTGGACAATGACCATTATTTGCTCCAAGGAGGAGTCAACTGTTCATCCCTTCTTTTGTCCTCAGAACTCACATGGGTCCTCATTACTCATACCTGTGGACATACTGATGACAGGTTCCCAGAAAACACCTGACAGCGAGATGCAGAAAAGGGATGTCTGCTCTTTCCTTTTGTATCACTTTTTCCATCCACCACAAATCATTACAGATCCCCCACTTTGCAAATCAATATAAGACAATGCAAAGCCATTATGTAACAAATCAAAACACAAAAGATAAAGTTTTTGAGACAGTAAGTGTGAAGAGTTAAGCCTTGACAAATGAAAAAAAACTTGAGGCACACAAATACTGCCATTTTTAAGTCCCCCAGCTATTGGTTTGCTAATATTGTTTGAAATTGATGTAGCTGATATACTCATTTTAATTTCCCCCCCATTAGCTGTTTACTTCTGAAGTTTTATAATCAGCCTAGATTATTTTATATATATAAAAGGCTTACTAATTAATTAATGATTCCAGGCTCTCCCACTGAGAGTACCGCATCACCCATTGGCAGATGAACTGCCACTCAAGAGTAATTAGTTGGCATTGGATGGGTGCTGGGTCCACTCTTCTCTCCCACCCACTGCAGCCTAGGCCACTCTTCTCTGATTGGGCCAGTATTTCAAGGTCCTTTGCATATGGAAGCTGACTGGACCTCACTCCATTCCCCACCTCAAATTCCCCCCCTCGAGACAGTTGGAACTGTCAGTTGTATATGCGACCTGGTGTATCCTGAGGTAAAATATATCCTCACCCACAACACATCACTTCCACTTCAAAAGAAACAAACTCAATAACACAACCATGCCACACCACAAAAAAGACAGATCACACCACTAGTAGAATACCACAAGGGAAAAAAATGATAGGGAAAGGTGCCAGCAGTCACCCTATTACTGCCACTGATAAGTACCTGATAGTGCTTCAGAGGATGGTGTGCAGGTCCCAGGTTCATGTTATAAAAGTTGCCTACGGGGTTATGGACCATTCATAGACTTTCAACCTAACTTACCTCACAGGGTTGTTGTGTGGATCATACAGGGGAAAGGAGAATGATGTCAGCTGCTTTGGTTCCCATTGCAGGGAAAGACTGCCCTTTCCCTAAGTAGAGGCTGCAGGGAGGTGGGAGGAGATGTAAACCTGAAGAAAGACAGGCAAATAAAGGTAGGCTGATGGTTGCCTGGAAAGGACATAGGGTTGCCAACTCCAGGTTGGAAACTTCCAGGATATTTTAGGGATGAAGCCTGCTGAGGGTAGGGTCTGAGGAGGAGACAGAGGGGGACCTCAGACAGATACAATGCCATAGACCCCACCCTCTAAACAAGCTATCTCTTCCTGGAAAACCGTCATTGCCAATCTCCAGGTGACAGCTAGAGAGCTCTTAAAGCTCTGATACTAATTCAAAGTGCTGGGGATGTGTTGTGTTCTGGCAGGGGACGCTGTGAGTGTAGAAAATGAATTATTAACAGAGTAGTGTTTTGGAAAATCTTTGGGAATTGTTTTGTGCATTTACCATGAGGCACCCACCCAGAGCCTCTGGCATTTTCTCACTCTGCTGGCATCAAAACTAATTTAAGGCAAAATAGAGATACAGAGACTTTTCCATCCTCCTTTGCATCAATCTGTCTTTGTTAGCAAACCTAGGCCTGCCAGCACTCTCAGGGTGACTTCATGCCCCCTGACTGGCATTACTTCACTAGCTCTGGCTGCTTGCTCCTGGACCCTATGGAAGCTGCCTGGGTGATTTTGGACCAGCCACAGACTTTCTGCCTAACCTACCTTGCAGGGTTGCTGTACAGATCACAAAGTGGAAGAGGAGAATGAAGTAAGCTCCCCACTAACGAGAAAGACAGAACTTTGCCTAGGAAAAGGCTGCTGAGAGGGGAGGAGATAAAGTTGCCAACTTTAGGTACAGAAATTCCTGGAGATTTGAGGGGTGGAGCCTGGAAAGGGTGAGGCTTGAGGAGAGGTGGGACCTCAGATAGGTACAATGCCAGAGACTCCACCCTCCAAACCAGCCATTTCCTCCTGGGGAATCATTGTTGCCAATCTCCAGGTGTAGGCTGGAGATCACTCAGAATTCCATCTGCTCTCCAGGAGAAAGGGGGGAGGAGATGGAAAGCTGAAGTTAGAGAGGCAAATAAAGTTAGGTTGATGGTTGGCTGGGAAGGAGGTAGGGTTGCCAACAGCAGGCTGGGAAGGAGATAGGGTTACCAACTCCAGGTTGGGAAATTCCTGGAGAGTGGAGCCTGGAGAGGGAGGGGTTTGAGGAGGGATGGGACCTCATAGAGGTACAATATCATAGATTCCACCCGCCAAACCAGCCATTTCCTCCTGGGGAAGCACTGTTGCTAAACTCCAGGTGGGGGCTGGAGATCACTTAGAATTACAACTGCTCTCCAGGAGGGAGGGGGGAGGAGATGGAAAGCTGAAGTCAGAGGGGCAGATAAAGGTAGGTTGATGGTTGGCTGGGAAGGAGGTAGGGTTGCCAACACCAGGCTGGGAAATTCCTGGAGATTTGAGGAGTGGAGCCCGGAGAGGGTGAGGTTTGAGGAGGGGTGGGCCCTCAGACAAGTACAATGCCATAGACTCCACCCTCCAAACCAGCCATTTCCTCCTGGGAAACCATTGTTGCCAATCTTCAGGTGAGGGCTGGAGATCACTCAGAATTACAACTGCTCTTCAGATGGTAAAGATCAGTTCTCCTGAAGAAAACGGTAAGCTCTGTGTCATTTTACCCTGCTGAGGTCACAACAGCAAATTGACACTGAGTGCCCAAGACAAGAGCCTCGCCCAGAGCCTCTTTCTAGAGCTCGCTGTATGTATTTCCACAACGGGCCTAATTCCTAGTTCTATACATAAATACTTTAAGTATACTTTAGACACCTGAAAAGTGACTGGCAGAAGTGTTATCACAAGGACCTAAGTAAAGAGCTACAGAGCAAGACAACACAAAAAACTGTGACCCAATCTGAAATACTGCCTTGGACAGACTGTTCTCATCTCTCTGACCCAAATTCACTTCCATAAAACTGCAGTATTCTTTCCTAGCATACAAAGTGCTTTGCTGAATTTAACAAAATTACAGCAGACTTTCCCTGTATTTTAATTCTCTGTTCAAAAAGCCACATTGTACAAGTAATTTATCCATGATTAAACTGGATAGACACTAAGTGACACGTTTAACATTAAGCAGCAGCTGGAATTTGGTGGAAGAAACAATAGCTTTCATAATAAAATCTGTGTAACCACCATATAATTTCCCTGAGTTGACCCAACAAAAACAAGTTTTCAGGATTTCTAGTACTGTTATGTGTTGATTTTATAGTGCTCGGTTTGCATCTTTTATTCCTATTTTGCAAGTGGGGCTTAAGAAAAGGGCTAAAGTCAGATATTGAAAAAAAAAAAAATCACTTTGTGTCAGTGTTGACTGTGATTGATATTGGTCTTATATGCTCCCACCCTTCCACCCCTAAGTTGTTAGTCGAAAGAGAAAGATGGCGGCCATGAATTAGTTTCAATTGGTTGTGAAGTCCAAGCTTGTATACCTGAACAAATTGGGGTTAGTTTTCTTAAAATGAATGAGATTGTTAGCCAAGATGTTTAAGAAATGAAACTAAATCCAATTTGTTCACAACTAATTTGGGGTAAAGATGACCATCTTCGGGGGACATAGTGTCGCATGCAAAGAAAGTGGACACCTAGAGAGTGAGTTCCCTCCTCATTCCCCCTTCCTAATTAATATCTCTAACAAGGCTGCAATTTTAAAATCTTTAAATATGGGGAGAAGCAATGACAACAAAAATAAAGCAACTTTGACTAATTCTCCTATGGTCAAATTCTTTTTTCCTCCTGGAGAGAAAACGAACAGAAAGAGCCCCAATCAAAATAGGAAGCTCAAAATGGCAACGGAGGGTGCACAAGATCCATTGGGACATACACCCTTAATGAGGCAAGTTTTATTAGATTCACTAGCCACTCTAGAACATGGAATCTTAGAGACACTTACAATTTTGCTTAAGCCTCTTGCTGACCAGCTAGAAGACATAAAACTTTCTTTAAATCAAATTACACAAACAGCAAATACTGCTATTGAGCTAGGCCTCACAATCCAGGATGAAATGCAACGGCTCCAACAGAATGAGAACTGGGTACAAGAAAAAATTATGATTTTGGAGAACCAACACAGACAAAATGATTTAAAACTCAGAGAGATGGGTGAAAAAGCTGAAAGCTCTACTGATTTAACTGTGTTTTTAGCAATGTGGCTAGCATCAGCTTTAAAACTGGAAGAGGATATTGCTCCCATAAAACGAATGCATATAGACTTGTATCAACTAACAATCCTAGATTTCAGCGTCCTGGAAACATCATAATTACTCTTCTTAATTAGCGTACTAAAGAAAAAAATTAAAAGAAGCTAGGGAAAAATGACATTTGGTATTTCAAGACCAGAAAATACATATCTTCCAGGACCTTTTGCTGGAGATTCTACAAAAATGGCATGAATTAAAACCATTCCTGAATATGTTAACTGAAGTTAGAATTTGATATTATTGGATCGCTTTGGCCAAGCTTCGGGTTTGGGATCAGGGAGTCCCATATCAAGTAACAGATTTCGATAGTGGCAATCAACTTTTACAAATGCTGAACATCTCAACTTCACAAAAGTTAATCAACAAGTCATCAAAATAAATAAATAAATAAATGCTCCGCTATCTCCCACAAAAGGGAGCAAAATCCCTGCCCAGCAGGGGTCTTCAACAGAAGGGGATACAACAGTATCCTACTCAGGGCTTTTTTTTGTAGAAAAATCCCAGCAGGAACTCATTAGTATAATAGGCCACACCCAACAGCAGAAACTCATTAGCATATTAGGCCACACCATGACAGCTCATTAGCATATTAGGCAACACCACCATGTTACCAGGAGTGTGGTCATCCAGCCACACCCACCTTTTGCTTCTTATTCTGTTTACCTTGTTTGTTGTCAAAACCTAGGGCTTTTTTGGTAGCAGGAACTCCTTTGCATGTTAGGCCACACAGCCCTAATGTAGCCAGTCCTAATAAGTTTCTGCTGTTGGGTGTGGCCTGTTATGCTAATGAGTTCCTGCTGGGCATAGTCAACTCGCGAGCTAGCTGGAACTCCGTTCCTGTGCGTTCCTGCCCCAAAATAGCCCTGATCCTACTTATAATTTATATAGTTTCAGCATGTAGTCTCATACTCTGCTTATTTTGCTTACTTTGTTTGTCTTGTTTATTCTGCTTAAAAGTCTGTGTTTTAGTAAAGGTAAAGGTTTCCCTTGCTTGAAAGCCAGTTGAATCCAACTCTAGGGGGCAGTGCTCATCTCCGTTTCCAAGCCAAAGAGCCAGCGCTGTCCAAAGACATTTCCATGGTCATGTGATCAGCATGACTAAATGCCAAGGCGCACACAATGCTGTTACCTTTCTACCGAAGTGGTACCTATTTATCTACTTGCAATTTCTTGCTTTCGAACTGCTAGGTTGGCAGGAGCTGAGACTAGAGACGGGAGCTCACTCCATCACACGGCACTCGGGTCTCAAACTGCCGAGCTACTGACCTTCTGGTCTGCAGCTAAGCATTTTAACCACTGAGCCACTGTAGCCCCTGTGTTTTAGTACTGCTACATGGAAGTTGGGAAGGGGGGTGGTTCCCTTCTCTTTGCCTCCATAAGTTAGGAAACCCCAGAAAAAGGGTCTTTTAATACCCTTTCCTTGGGTAGTATTTTCCCAGAGTTCTTGTGAGTTAGTTTCATAGTGGGTTAGCTTCATTTAAAACACTGATTTCCTAATGCAGCAAAATCAGAGAAGGGAGATGAATAGTTAACTCTGCTCAAGAATGTTGAGCTTGAGTGACAGGCTGCTCCTTTCTTCTGATTGGCCAGCACCAGCTAAGGGAAATATAAAATCAGCTGTGTGCTGAGGAGAGAGTTCGTTTTGAGTTCAGCGGCAGTTACTGTTCAGTAAAGAAAAGGTACACCTACAGAAGTGGATGTCCGAAGAGTCTGACTAAAAGTCTGTCAGACAGGTTCACCTTTGGAATAAAGGGAGAGACTCCTGGTCTTACCTAGGTTCAACATAACCTGAGAAAGAATTCCATTTAAGAATTCAGAGTTTAGTGTCAGCTAAAGCTGAAGTACATTTTCACACAGATGCCAAGAACTGGGGTTTGAGATTTTGGTACAAAGTGACTGGGTAGCAGGCTGAAACTCCCAATCAAGCCAAAAGGAATTGGACTATATTTTCAGGGAAGAAATACAAACCCTGTCCAGTTATACAGGGAATTGGCACTGCTCAGTTGTGAAAGGAAATGGTCATAGTCTACTCAGGGGAAAGAAGACACATTATGATTTCAGAAAAGGGGAAAGAATTTGATACGCTAAAAAACTGACCTTTCCAGTAAACCTGAACAGTTATTAGGAAACTATATGCAGAAACATTGTAACTGAAACCAAAGTACTTAGTCAACCATCTCTCACTGGTAAGAACTCAAAATTTGTGAAAATAAGCTGCTACAACATCATTTTGTCTGTCAACTGAAATATATACTGTTTTACCAATGTTTGCCTCAGTCTTCCTAATTCCTGAGTACCCCATACCATCCCTGCCTATTAAATAAAATCTTTGTTAGTGTTCACTGTTACCCAGTCTCCAGTACCATTTCAATGGATCTAAAAAAGAGGGCTCCTGTTTCCTCCCAACAAGTTCTTGGACTGGGCAAAAGCCAAATCAGATTCTGTCACAGGATGGGACATTCAGATTTATAAAGCCACAAATATTATCACACTACTGGGGGCTAGTTCAGCACCTGAAGGAAACTAAGAATTTTGGTAAGAAAAATCTGCATCACTGTGAAGAAGCAGGGGTGCATCATAGGAGGATCAATTCTCTCTCTGCCATAGCTGAGAGAGGTTTGTTAGTAGAAGTTCCATCTCCTTTCAAACAGTACGAAACTGCCAAAAATGTCTACCTCATTCTACTGTCTCCACAGAGCACAGTGTCCAGGAAATAGTAGCACTCTTCAAAAAATGCAAGTCCTGTGGGTTAAAAATCCCCCATGCAGACAACCATGAAAAAGCTTCCTGTGCCATGAGAAAGAACATTATGTTGCACATTGCTCTATTCATTGCTATTGTGCCAAAGCAAGGCACAATAGAGCTTACTACCTAAAAGCAGCACCCTGGGAAAGGCTTTGTCCAGTGCAGCTCAGGAGAATGGTCTAAGCCAAACGCCATCCTCTACTGCCAACAGACTGATCCAAGCATCTTTGGCTCCAACGGTTCTGTCACTGATTCCAGCCACCACATGCATGGCAAAGAACACAGGAAAAGCCTCAGACTCTGCTCCTGTGTCCACAGAAGTGAAGGTCCTTGGAACTATGACCTAAAAAGACTCAGCATAAACACAAACACACAGAGAAGCCTTCCAAATCAAAGTCTTCATCCACCCCTCACCCTAAAGCCCCAGCTCCTTGCATACCACCACTGGTACTTGTCAAGGAGGCAGTCTCCATTCCAAGAATGCCCTCTCCACTAGACCGCTCACCATATCTTGTTCTGCCTTGTAAAGTGAAGTGCAAGACATGGAACTCACTATCTCTTATCATCTACCTGGCAAGACATCTCCCAAGACCAATGGGTACTTAGCATCATGACAAAAGGGCATCTGACAGAGTTCATATCTCTTTCTGCCCACTCAACACTATTGCCCAACCCTCTCCTACCCTCTCAAGAATTCCTTGTAGAGCGCAACACCCTCCTCAGCAAAAAAACAACAAAAAAGTGACAGTGCAAAAATTAGCGCTCTGGGTTCTACTCCAGGTATTTTTTGGTCAAAAAGACAGGGAAGCAAGAGAGGACTGTCCTAGATCTGAGAGGCCTGAACGAGCTTCTGTTAGTAAAATATGTTCAGAATGTTATCAGTTCCCAATGTTCTTCATCTTTTATTTCCTTATGGTTTTTTAATGTTAGACCTGCTACATGTGTACTTCCATGTAAAGATAAGACCAGACCATTAGAAATATCTCCACTTCCACTATGGTTCCTGCCATTTTTAATACATGTTCCTTCCCTTCAGGCTAGCTATGGTGCCCAGCTGTGGTAGTGGCTTACCTAAACACGTTAAGGTGCGAGATATATCCATACCTCAATGACTGACTGATCATGTCCGATACCAAATCAAAACTCCAGACAGACTTCTGCCTCATATTACAGCTACTAGAAGCACTGAGCCTACAGGCCAATGCAGAGAAAACCAAGTTGAAACCCATGCAAATAGGTGCCACATTAGATTCCATTCTAGTGAGAGCATTTCTACCTCCAGAAAGAATCCTGCCAATGAGAATAAATAGAGTTTGTTGCCAGAAACTGTGCTCCAAGCCTGCTATGCTAATTCAAAGCCTGCTAGGATTGATGGCCTCCACCACAACAGTGGTACCTTAACGGAGACTATGCATGTATCCCCCTGCAGTGGTGGTTAGTCACGGCAGTCAATCAATCCCCTTGGCCACCACCAATCAAAAAAGCTAAACATCCCAAGACAGGTTGATCACTCCCTCCACTGTTGGACTCTAAGCACCAGCCTTCTGGTAGGGGACCCCTTCCACCCCCATCTACTGGAAGTCACGCTCAACACACACACTTCCCTATTAGGTTGTGGTGTCAATGAGTGTCAGTCAATGGAACATGGTCCACACAAGAAACAGTCACATCAGCATACTAGAGCTCAAGGTCATCTTCGACTCTCTCATATGTCAGGCAAAAACATTCAAATTGCTGCAGACAACTTCACAGCCATGTTTTACATAAACAGGGTAGCACCTCTTACCAACTTTCTTGCACATTTCCACACTAATTTGGGAATGGGCCATTCACAATGCCACTATCCAGGCTGTACACACAGCTGAAACCAACAACCAGCGAACAGATTTCCTCAGCCACACTCCCTTAGCACCTCACAAATAACAACTCAATTGGGTTTTTCTGTCTCCAGTATTAATACCAACAATAGACTTTGCTACTGAACAAAACAAAAAATTCAAATTCTTTCATTCCTAAGGCACATGGGTGACAAGCTCCCAGGGGGGATGCCTTTCAGTTCCAGTGGACAGAACACCTGCTGTATGCATCCACAAACACACACACACCCTGCTAATACCTGCTGCCCATCTTAATAGCCCCTTTTAGCTGAGATAAGCATGGTTCCCAACACTGCTCACCATGTCCCGCAACAGAGACATCCTCCCTCTCAAAGAGTACAACCTTCCTTCTCTTACAGGCACCTTTCTGGCACCCAAGCATTAGCAGCCTACATTTAGCAACGTGACTTATTCAATGACAAATCATCAATTTTCTGAGCCTGTAAAGCACATTCTGCTCTATGCCATAAAGCTGTCTACTTGGCACTCTTAATTCTGCCAAATTCTGCCAAATGGAGATGCTTCTGTGCATGGGCCAAGGATCAAGACTTAGAACTGGTCACATGTCCCATTAAAAGAGTCTCTGAATACCTCCTAAGTCTAGCTCAGGGAAGACTCTCATCCACCTCCATAAAGGTCTATTTAGCCACCAAAGCAGGTTTTCACATCCATATTGAGGAGAATCCCAATTTTCCCAAAGGGAATCTAAACTGTTCCTTAGGGGATTACTAAATCAATTTCCCACAGTGCAGCCTCCAGTTCCACAACGGTGCCTGTTGCTTGTGCTTTTAAAGCTCATGGGTAGACCATATGAGCCCATGGCCACCTACTCCCTCTGTCTCCTCTCCATGAAAATGGTATTCCTGATTGTCATCACATCAACCAGAAGGGTCAGCAAACTCCAGGTGCTATGACATGACCTTCCTTTCATGACAGTCCTTACCACTGGAGTAGTCCTTCAAACACTGCTTCAGCTCCTCCTTAAATTAGTGTCTAAATTCCATTTAAATCATGACATTACTCTGCTGGTGCTCGAACCAGAACAGCAAGACAAAATGGAGTGGGCTCTATATTCCCTAGATATATACAGTGCTTTCTTTTCTATCTAGACAGAACCCTTTAGAAAGGATGATAATCTGTTCATCTCATTTAGGCTCTAATCTAGGCAAGAAACTTTCAGTACAGTCCATTTCTGGATGGATACTCACCTGTATTAAACTGGGTTATAAATTAGCACAAGCTGACTGTCCGCTACAGCTTCACACTCACTCTACTCAAGCCCAGCCTGTCTCAGCTGCCTTTTGCCATGGTCTCTCCATTGACTCCATCTGCAAGGCTGCAACTTGGTCATCTTTATGCACCTTCACAAAACACTCCTCCATGGACACAGATGCCACAAGAGACACAGCAGCGGGAAGAGCAGTTCTGCAATCTCTATTCAGCTGAGACCTCAGACCCACCTTCTTGAGACTGGCAAGTCAGCTTGCTGCTCACCCATGTGGAACTGAACAGGTACCACAATGAAAACAGGATTATACTTTCCAGTCACTGTTGTTCATTGAGTGGTCACGTGCTATTACACATCCCTCCCCCTTCCCCACTGTGAGTTCTTAAAATAAAATAAATCTGATAACCTTATCTCACTCCAGCAGTGGCAAAGAGGGAATTGTGGGAACTAAATCATGCTGCAAAAGGAGGGAAACAGCATGGGAGAGGGGAATGGAATACCTTCATGCATTTTTTGAGTTTCAAAAACCTCTCTGTGGCTGGCCTGTGCATGTGTGGCTGCATATTTGACTACGATGAATGACAGTTACAGGTTAGTACAACCCTACTTAACAGCCTCACTGAACTTACTATCAGTCTAGGGTTTGCAGACTATCAGCTCCCTCCTTAGTCTTCGTATCTTTCTGGACCTCAGCCAAGTTGCTCCCAACGCTCACAGATATGAAGCCTCCCCCCATATAAGGTGTAGAAGCTCTTTTCTGGGGTAAAACCCATGATTGCTCACAGAAAAAGATAGGAAGACAGGCCAAGGCATATTAAGGGAAGATCAACAGGCTTGGTTTATGGAGGCTGAAGAAAATAACTGACCAATCAGAAACTCACAAGGGGCAACAGGCCATGACACCAGGCATCCAAATGTTATCAGTGGGTAGTAACTGAAGGCTGTCAGTGGGTGTGATATTGTTCAGGCAGGTCCAGGCATGGGCTTTTATTGTGTAGTCTATTGCCTGACTATAAGGAGGAGGGGGAAACAGAGGGGTGGATACTGATATGTGGAGATGATTGGTTCTTAGCTCTCAGATCAGACCTGATGAGGGAGAGAAAGAGCAAAGCAACTTAGCTGGAATGTGTGATGTGATTTTTATGGTACATTTGAAGGTAGTAGACACTAAGTTGATATATGATCTCTGATGGAGGAGTCTTTGAGGGGGGTATGATAAAAAACTCCCCAAAGGATCCATGTAGACCTTTTCATTTTTTTCTTTTGAAGCAAGAATACTTTACCTAGAAATATGATGGGGTGTGTGTGCGTGAGTCTCCTAGTATATAATTAGTTTCCTTCTAGATGTAGTACACAAAGGCTGCAAAGCTAAGCACATCTACTAATAAGTAAGCCTCAGTGAGATCACTTGGACTTCTGAGTCAACAACATGGTTAGAACTACACTGCAAATCTCCCCCCCCCATCCCATCAGACTCCCTGAGATGCTCGTTTCTCTGCCTCCCTGTACCTTTTTACTTGCTTTTTTAAGATCTAGCCTGATTAATTGTGAAGAGCATGAAAGTCTGCATATTGTGCTGTATTATGTTGATTGTTCTTAATAATATTAATAAAATAGCATTGTGTGTCTTCGGTTTTTTTAAATATTTTTCAGACAATATTTTAGACTTTTATTACACTCACACTAAAATCTGAACTCTTTTCCATGCACTCCTTCAAGATCCCATATTTCTGAAGTATGTCTGAGGACCTTTATTGTAATATAGCATTTGGCTAAACTGCAATCCAAAAAGCCATGAAAACAAGCCCAAGTTTCAAGCAAAGCCAGAACTCATATAATCTAAAATCCGTAATATTCATATGTCTGTGCAGTGTCTCAGATTTTAAGGGCTGTTCTGGGCGTTAGTTTCTATTTATCCCAGCTTTCCTTCTATACCTTTCTCTGCTCTCTCTTCCTCCCACTGTCTAAATTTAGATTGTAAGTTTTGGGGACAGAAGCCTGACTTTTTCTGCCAATTTTTATGCTGCAAAATACCATGTGCATTTATGGCAGTGGCAGCATAGTAGCAGGAGTAATAGTAATAATAATAACAATAAATCTGCCTATAAGATGAAGAAGAAGAGATTGGATTTATACCCCACCCTTCACTGCCCAAAGGCGTCTCAGAGCGGCTTACAAACTCCTTTTCCCTTCCCCTCCCCACAACAGACACCATGTGGGGTAGGAGGGGCTGAGAGAACTTCTGAAAGAAACTGTCCTTGAGAGAACAGCTGTACCAGAGCCTGTGACTGACCCAAGGCCACATCAGCAGGTGCAAGTGGAGGAGCAGGGAATCAAACCCGGTTCTCCCAGATAAGAGTCCACGCACTTAACCACTACACCAAACTGGCTCTCAAATGGTAGGTTTCTTTAAACAAATACAAAAGTAGTGGAAATGTACATAAAAATACAATATCTGCAACTTTTTAATAGAAAGGTTATTACTTTGGTTGGGACATTGCCAGAAGGTCTAGGATCCTTACAGTGCATTCCTATGCAGAGATCCTTGAGTCTAAGTCCACTGAAGTTAATGGGCTTAAACTGAAGTAACTCTGCACACAATTGCACTGTCAGAAAGCGTCCCCCCTCCCCAGCATCTCTTTAACTTGTCAAGCAAGTCATATGCTTACTTACTTGGAAGTAAAATAAATCTAGTAGGTTTTGTTCCCAAGTAAGCATGCATCGAACTGCAGTCTGGAGGTTTTTATTAACAGAGCTTATTATTATTATATGTAGAAAAGAAATCAAGTACAAAATTAAGGGAGAAGCCTAACTGGGTTGTATGAGTGGTATGACCTAGAACAGGGGTGCGTCCCCCCCAGGCCTTTTATTTGGCCCGCAAGCTACTGGTATGTGTGGAAAAGTAAGGTACTCCCCCTTTCATGGTACCCCTTGGGAAAAAACTAGTCTTGATTAAATACATTTATTGGGGCTTTTGTGGGTTCCCCAGTAAATCAATTGCTTTCACTGCTAGAAATCAATTACTTTTGTTTGTATTTTGAGTAAAAAATAATATTGTTTATTGGGTTTGTCTGTGTCCTTTATAAAGTTTATATCTTTGGTACCTGGTGTTACATTTTATGGGATACATGGCCTGGCCCAACAAAGTGGCATTTATTTCAGTCCAGCCCTCATAACAAATGAGTTTGACACCTCTGACCTAGAGGTTGGAGAGAACGAGTGTGGACAGAGGTAGTTTGAAGGGGCTGAGGAAGCCACACCATTTCCCCCAAGGGAATCAAGTGTAACAGTACCACAAGCCTCCTGAACCAAGGTAAGAGGCTCTTCTTAGGTTCATTTAGATGTTATCTGTTAAGAAACTGATGACTGTGTTTGTGGGCTGAACTAAATGGGATGGCATCCTCATGGGCACCACAAGAATGCCACTACCATTTTAAAGATATTTTAAAGTAATGCAAGGGCCTGATCCTGGTCAGGCCTGCAGCATGGCGCTCTCCCCACCCCTTTCAAGTACCAAAACTGCTGTAGGAAGGAGGGAACAAGTCATGATATTTAAAAAATTATTTAAAATGGCAGCAATATCTATCACATTTTATTTGGCCCTGAGTGTTTTAGTGTTTCAAAGGATAAGGATGGGCAGAGTTAATTTGCTTTGCCTCCACCTACCATTTGCTGCCCTGTCCTCCACACTACCAGCCTTACTGGGCACCAGCCACCACTGACAAAATATATTATCGAGGCTTCATTGGAAAAGCTATACCCAACTTTGATTAACTACTTCAAGAGGAATTAATTTAGACTGAAGCAAGTGCAAAAATGCAACTAAAATGAGCATATAAATTGAAAACCCCTCTCAAGAGAGATCTGCTTAGTTTCGTCAATGCTGTAGTGAAAAACTGTATAAATTTGCACAACAAATGTAGTAAAGGAGAGAGTATTACAATGGCTCATGAAAACTATTTAGATTGAAAGAGACCACAGACAAGCCCCAAAGACTGTATGAAACCGCAGCCCCCAGTTTTTTTGTGGTGGTGGTCTGCTGTAACTAGTTCATGTAGAAGAGGAGAAGAGAAGAGATTGGATTTATACCCCACCCTTCACTCAGAGTCTCAGAGGGGCTTACAAACTCCTTTCCCTTCCCCTCCCCACAAGAGACATCCTGTGAGGTAGGCGGGGCTGAGAGAGCTCTGACAGAAACTGCTGTTTTCAAGAACACCACTGACAGAACTATGGCTTGCCCAAGCTCATCCAGCAGCTGCAAGTGGAGGAGTTCTCCCAGATAACAGTTCACACACTTAACCACTACACCACACTGGTGCTCCTCAATTCTGGCAATGGCAGTAATCATTTTTCCCAGTTCTGGCAGCATTTCCCCTCCCGCCCTTCTCTTCTACTCACAAAATGCCAATATGTCCTAATTCTGCTTTTTCATAAGACATAATTACATAATCAAATATCACTGCTTCAACTTTGCAGCCTGCAAACAAGGTTATCTGAGACACATTTTTCTATTATTCAAAGCACATAAAGACCTTTTTTCCCATGTGGATGTTCTGGAGTGACACCACACTGCCTTTACTCTTGAATGTTTTTCCCCACATCCTTCACTGGGATTTTTCTCCTACCTGAATTCACCAAAGATTTGCTTTTTGCACAAAGTTTTTCCAAATTCTTTGAGATGGTAGTATTACTCTTATCTAGGGATTCTCTAATGGGTGGTAAAATGACTTCATACTAATGTTTCTGTCACATTCTTGGGAGCGATACAAAATCCATATAGCAGAATGGCTCTAACATCTTCAAGAATAAGTTTGCACACTGGTCATGATTTAGACATCATGTCCTATTCTGTACCTGACCAGCCAGGAGTGAAGGTCCAAGCAGGCCGTCAAGATCGATCTGAGCTGGAGCTGTTCTCCAGTTCAGGAACTTGATATCTCCACCAGAATACATGGACCTACCCAGGGAAAGCATAAGCTGGTTGTAGGAACTGTTGAACCAGCAAAGGATGACGTTCAATTGAAGGCTTATAAAGGGAGCTAAGTGTCCCTCCTTTTACTGTAACTAGAATTAGGTCCCTAATCATGCCAAGCCCCTAGAGAGGTTATCTTCCTCTTGACCACAACTAGACATGGAAAGCATCACTCTTCCTCGTGTCTGTTCCTTCTGCTCTGGCTCTCTGCCATCTTTACTCCTGAGGAAGAGAAGGCAGAATGGACCACCGGGGGGGGGGAGCTTCTGATCAGCCTGTACATCTGGCTCTTGAATGAGAGCCAACTGGGGTGGAGTGGGCAAGGATCTTCCCCTGGAGATCCTGAGGTGCTAGGAGCCTTGGGTGTAACAGGGATCATATAGGTCTCCTTTCAGTTCAAAGAGTCTTTTTTTTCTCTCCTCAACACTGCAGCTGGGCTGGGGCAAGTCCTGACACATCATGCAAACCAGATGTTAATTTAATTATGATTAGTTTGTGAACCTAAGATTTATCTTGTCAGTGGCCCCTAACCTTTTTGAGACTTTGGGCACCTTTAGAATTCTAACAGGGTGGTGGCACAGCCACAAAATGGCTGCCATGGCTTACTTTCAACCACACAGTGAAGATCCTTGTGCAAATCGGCACAGCTAATCAAACCACCAATGGTCAATCAGAAGCTTTGCTGGGCAAAAGGCTCACCAGACCCTACCTACTTTCTAAAAACACTTAAAGGGTGCCAGGAAAGGTGTCATGGGTGCTATGACACCCGCAGAAACCATGCTGGGAACCCCTGATCTTGACAAATACTAATTTCAGTACCTTTGCCTTTTCCCATGCTTCCCTTATGAAGATCCCTCTAGTATCCCAGTCTACACTGCAGTGCCCTACAGAAGACAAAGTACTGCAACATCACCGACTCCTTATGATTGGCTGGCAGCAATGCAAGGGGCAGACAAGATGAATGCTTTCCTCCTTGGGAATCATTGGTCATTCCTGGCTTCAGGCACTTGAAAAGGAAGCTGCCTAGATTTTCACTTTAAATATTTCTTCACTTGGAACCCAACAAAACCAGCTTCCCATTACCAGTTTATCTACATCCCAGAATGTATATCAAAAACAGGGGTGTAGTGCAACAAACATCCTCTACCAAGCCCCTTTAATATCCAACAGCATGTACAGAGTTCTCCAATACCATTTCAGATGGCTACAAACTGTGTCCATCAGCATTGGGGATTCCCTACTCCACCTTGAACTAGACAGGTAAAAGAGGCACTATCTTCCCAGAGCGCAAAAGGCTCAGGCAAAGTTCCTCTGAAAGATATATGTATACTTTCAGAATTAATGGGCCCAAAGGAGGCTTAATAACTTCCTCAAACCCCCTCCCCCCAAAATCCCCATAACAACTTCACTGCTTGCTCAGGAAGCAGCTCAAATTCTTCTGTACATAGAGTTGGTGCTCTTTGTATGATATGCGTGCAAACAAACTGAGGTACTTTGGGCTGGAAATATGGAGCACCAGCTTCAATGGCCTACATCTGTGCCACCTTTGCGATGCCAAAGGTCACCAGCGCAGTGCAATCTGGTTTGAAATACCCTTAATCACAGCTAGTTTGTTCTGCTTTTGCTAAATCCTGCTGTGTGCACTTGGGTGAATAAGGGTGAAGACTAAAAAGGATGTTAGGTAGCTACTTTAGGGACGTCCTGCTGGTTTTTTTTGTTTTGTTTGTTGCTGTCAAGTCACAGCTGACTTATGATGAGCCTGTAGGATTTTCATGGCCAGAGGTGGTTTGCCATTGCCTGCCTCCATGTCACAACCCTGATATTCCTTGGAGGTCTCCCGTCCAAATACAAGCCACAACTAACCG
Organism: Gekko gecko; assembly: GCA_029375565.1. Taxonomy (NCBI): domain Eukaryota; kingdom Metazoa; phylum Chordata; class Lepidosauria; order Squamata; family Gekkonidae; genus Gekko; species Gekko gecko. Next base: position 155,037,657 of record JAPDNY010000003.1, read on the forward strand.
TGCTTAGCTTAAGCCCAAGATCTGATGAGATTGGGCTAGCCTGAGCTATCCAGGTCAGGTCAGTAACAAAATAAGTAAGCTCTGACTAAAGCACCAAACTGAAAAGATAAAATATCATTATGTAAATTTATCCCTACTATTCCAGAATTTTACACTGCTAATCCACACTTTTCTATCTACAAGTTCAATTTCTTGGCTACCCTTATGAACCTTTCTAAGTTTGATCAGACTTGCCCATGGGGTCCACCAGTAATAACTGGCTGAGAAAGATACATGCCTGGTTGCCAACAATGATTCTATGAATGGAGTCAACAGAAGAGATTTGATAAGCCGCTGCTGACTCTCCAGAATAGTCTGCTAGGTATCTTGGGGAGATGTAGCAAGAAGAATCGGCCATTATTGTCCTACCTGTTGTGGATTCTAGCAGGTCTGTGTTATGAAAGAAAAAAACCAAGAAAAGTAGCCTACTTTGTGTCAACAACAACTATGGTCTTTCTTAACCTGCTGCTGTAACATTATTTGCTGCTCTTCCTTTTATTCAAGGGCATAGTTTACTCAATTACAATTTTTGCTTTTAAAATCAGAAATTCCCAAATGCTTCCCAGTAAAGCAACAGCCAATTACTTAATTTGTTTTCTTCTTCTGCAAAGAAACTGCTGTAAATGATTTTCAGAATACTTGATTAAATATTGCTCGCCTAAAACTTTTTGTCCAGATAAGCAAGCTTCAGGGCATTAGAAAATAATACCCTTTCAATTCATACCTCACTTAATCACAGAGCAGCAAATTTGTTCTCTTGATCACAGGACTAAAGAGATACAGATTACAGGGGTCTAGGAGAATATCCAAACCCAGAGTTAGATGAGTCTAAACGACACCAAAATTATGGAACTCCCTCTCCAGGAATAGTCATTTGTCCCCTTCTACCAATAGTTATTTGTCCCCTTCTACTTTTTTGTTGGTCAATGACCCATCCTCCCTGCCCAATGTTTCAATTGCTGCTACTGGGTTTTTATATATTTGGCTTTATGAACTCTTTGTATAATACTCTGTTTTTATTGTTAGCCACATTAATAGCTCTGACTAGGCAGAAAGATGGGGAAATAATTTTGTAAATAACTAAACACCACATACAAACACACGTGTATCCTTTTTTGTACTTTATTGTCCAGGAATTTTCCACATTTTCAATCAAATGTCTGCCCTTTATTATGTTGCTTTCTTCTCTATTATATGTCACTGGATACTGGGAGCTTCATTTCTTCAACATCAATAACACCATGTACCAATAACTTGCTTAAAACATACTGCTCAGCTAGAAGTTCAGGGATAAATTAAACATTTTAACAAGAAATAGGGGAAAAAATAAAGCCTATTGTATTTTCTGCTAAGAGGTCACAAGTAGTATATAGAAGAAGTTCAAAGAATTATTGGGGGGTAGTTATTATTTCTAAGTAAATGAAAATGGGCACTCCCAGAACAAGGAATGTCTTTCTGGTGCATTCTGGCTTGGATGAAGATGGATAGGCATGTGTGGCAGAGCACTGGCAGTTCCTCTCTTTCTGCAGCACAGACAAGGCAAGCAGTAAATTCAGTCTTTGTGACCTTCCTTCATCCTCTGACTACCTTGCATCAGATACCAAAACAGAAGGGTCCCCAAATATATTTATTTCCTACAACATATGAATGGGATATACAGAAATAATAAATGTACTTTAAAATAAACATTTCTTAATGAAAGAGTACAAGTCCCCAAGTCAGACAATTCTTCTTTCAACTTGATGAAGATCAAGTGTACAGCCTGAAAAACAGCACACCCTTTTAAGAACTTCAGATATCTTTTGGGCTAGAGGCACCCTGAGGTTATCCTGCTATGCAGTACTGGAAAAAGGCAGACTTTCCTGTTAAATACTAAAAAAGTAATTTACTATTGGTCTAATGGCAGATACTTTGAAACAGCACAGAACTGTGTATTAATGGAGAAACATGCTGTAGCAAAGCACAAACTGAGAAGACACATTATTAAAAGGGCCAGTGCACATCTGTGGGTTGAACTACAGAGTTTTATCATACATGTTATTCTGACATTACTACCTTTCCCCTTCAATAACCCTCCTTTGCAAGATCAAAATAGCAATTGTTTATTTCACAAGATATTGTACATGAAGACACACACAAGGAGCACTGTAAAACAGTCTGCAAATTAAAAGTGCTCTATGAATAGGTTCGGGGGTGGGCAGCTGTCATCTTCATAGTGATGTCCTTGGCTTCGCGGCACATTTGGTGAAACCCTGTTGACTAATCAAGCAGCAAGGCCTAATGTATTCATTATATGTGTGATATTGACTGCAATGGTGCATGCTTGGCATGTGAAGTCAACATCTTTCATAATGAGGCAGTATACAAGTTATTACCCTGGATAACTCTGTAGGCTGATGCTCGGAATAGGTACAGTTGTCCTGGAATTAATCCAGTATATCATCTTCAGCTCTGAACTTGTTTCATAGTATGAACAATTAGAGCAAGAACAGTTACGATGAACAATTACAGCAAGTATAGTTAAATATGCAGCCAAAAATATCCTTTAAGGAGCCCCCTTCCAAATAGGTTTTTGAGCTGTCAGTGTATCTCTGCTGTAAACCAGCAATATGCCTTAAAATTCTTGCCTCATGAACTGTTCATTTATATTGCTTTCCCACAGCCCACAGCAGCTCTTTTCATAGAAAATTGGGAGGGGGAAAACAAGACTTTGAACAAATATTAAAGATTCTTTCTGTAATTGAAATTTTGTGCTCAAAACTGCTACCTTTCCCCCATTTCTCTGTCAAAACCTGAGAAAAGGGGGAAAGCATATTTTAAATTCTTCATTCTTGCTGAAGTTGTAACTGAGAAATGACTCCCTCTAGCTAGGACTTTAAGTATTGTTGCCTTGAAGATAAAAAGTAGAAAAACTATAATGGTCACCTCAGCAAGAAATGCTTAGCTCATAAATGCATTCTGATAAACAAGGGGAAACATAGCAATTTAGATCAGTGGCCAGACATGAACTTCGTGCCTCATTCCTTGTGAAGAGGCAATCCCAATTTACTCAGAAGCCTCGCAGTTCAATTAGCTTTATTCTCAAGTAACAGTGAACAGGATTGCAGTTTTATAAGAGAAAACAGAAAGGCTCTATCACCTGCTATAGAAAAACTGTATGTTTATGTATTTCACAAAACAAGAGCTGTTCACGTCAACAGATAAGAAATTCAAAGGGACAGTAAACAAAACTGCCCTACATACATCGCTTTATGTATTAAAATATGAAGATCTTTTCTACAGTGCATAAAAACTTGCAGTACTGTTGTACAGTCTTTTTAACTCATAATGAATCAACTCATATTTTCCTGATTTTAAGTAGACTACCTCCAAGTACAGAAAACTTAGAACTTATAAAGATAAAGTGTTTCTTGCTTATTTTGAGAATCTTGAGCACACTCTTTCCCTTTTTTTATATTAAACAATCTAAAAGAATTGAAGACCTCAAACCACTTTATTGAAGATTACTAAATTATACATTTTCCCATGTGATCAATTTAGGAATTCCAAAGCTTTCGCTAAGAGAGCAAATTATCATTTAAGACATGACCAAACTACTAATATGATGTTCCTACTTATTTTATTGGGGGGGTGTCCTGTGCACTAAGGCAGTTTCATGCATGTACAAAATTTACACACAACAGCCTTGTGAAGTAGGCCAGTATTATGTCAGACTGAGATTGAAAGAAAAAGTACTTTCCCTGAGGCTACCTTGTGAATTGGCCAGTGTGATAAGGTTTGAAGTGGAAGCCCTCTTGGATTTCAGTTCATTCTTACTGTCACTATGCTACACCAGTTCTTCCATTACTTCTGTGTCCTGCCTGTGGCGTACCAGTCTAGATAATGCCAATGAGACTGGGTAGGGGAGCCAATATATCAAAGGTCACCACTTGATATAGAGAGTTAGAGCATGAGGGGTCTAGAGATCAGCCTATGCCCCTTCATTCATTAATTCCTTTCACTGAAACACTGAAATGCAATGCAAAAAAACCCCATCACTATAGTTATACAAGTAAAGATAGAGTACTTGCAATTGTTCAATTATTTATTTACTGCAAAATACCCAGGATTGGCTCTTACATGTATTTGTGGAAGACAACTTTCTCCCAACCTTCTCCATCCCACAGCAGCTCTCTACAATCCCTGAAGATCTGCCAAAGTTATAATATCCCATCTCTAAAAAAAGCCACTAGCCTGCAGTGAGTACAGGCTCTCGCCAGTGGAAAAGAGAGGAGTGGCAATTTTGCCAATTCCTAGAGATGTAAGAGTTCCCCCCCACACACAAAGAAGTCCCCTCCTGGGGGGGGAAACTGGAAATTTGGCAGTGGGGAGAATGGAAAATACATGCAATATTTACTTTTGTATAAAACCTAAGCTTATTTTACTGAAAAATATAAAGTTACTTATATTGTTGTAAATGTGTCCACAGTATACACAGGAACAGCTAACTTTGAGTCCAGTAGCACCTTAGAAACCAGTAAGATCTTGGGGGTATAAGCTTTCGAGTCAAAGCGCCCTTTGTTAGGTTCCTAAGGTGCTACTGGACTCAAATCTAGCTATTCTACAGCAGACCAACACAGCTCCCCTCTGAAACTAGTCTACATAGGAATTATCATGAGACTATGCATGGTTAATACTTGGTTGTGAAACCACCAAGAAAGAGTAGGGCTGCTTCAGAATGGAAGACAATGACAAACAACCCCTGCTCACCTCTTGCCTTGAAAATCCTGTGATGGGGTCACCTTAAGTTGGTTGGAACTTGAGGGCTCACTCTGCTTTTACCTTAAACATTTTCATGTTACACATTTTGAGTAAAAACTTTTGCCTTTTTTGTTTGGACCTCCAGGGCTACTGGTTGGCTGCTGTGTGAAACAGTATGCTGGATTAGATGGACCTTTGGTCTGATCCAGTAGGCTCTACAAATGTTCTTAGCTTGTCTTCCATTTTTTCCCCATGTTCCCCCAAATTTCCCATTTTTCCCATGGGAAAACCAGAAAACGTCATCAGAATTATTCATGATGTACATTTAGCATGAAAGAAATGATTTATAAAACAAGGGTTTTTCTAACTCAGAGGAAGAGAATATTTTATTGGAGGATTTTCCCTAGTACCTCCTAAGGCTCCCAAATTTTCCAATAGAAAAACTGAAAAGTTACCAGACTTTTTAATTTTATACATTGAGTGTGAGATGTATAAAATGTTTCACCCACTCTAAGAGGGGAAATATTTCATAGGAGGCTTTTTGTTTGTGTTTAGTACTCCCCCAAATTTCTCAATTTCCACTTGGAAAATAATTTCAAAATTCCTCAGGGGGGAACAGATTCCCTCCCCCCAAAAAAATTATGTATTTTTTTCCCCTGGACCTTCTAATCTCCCTCTCCTCACTGCAGCCCCACATGGCTTTTTATTCATAAGGATTCCCTCCCCACTCAAGCAGAATCTTTTCAAGGATCATAAAAGGCTGCTGTAGGATAGGAGAGAAGATCCATAACCCCAAGGCAAGAATTATTTTTTTAAACAGTTTAATATTTCTGGAATAGGAAACAGATAGCAACTAACACCCATTATACTTTTATTGCACAGCTATGCCAACCTTTTAATTTTGTTCTTTTTCATTATAACTTTAAAAGAAAAACAAGTCAGAGCATTATAAAATTGTCCTATAACAGCACTACAGACCTTATTAAAGCTTCCTCTGCTCCTACCCCTTAGCTCCTCATCAATATACAACCTTCCCTCCCTGCCTCAACATATGAATTTGTAAGTTAATATGACTCATCCATTGGCATCACTTCAAATTACCCTGAAACTATCAGGGGCCTTCTGAGCTAGCTGAGGAATTTACTGACACATGCATTATCATGCTGACTTCAGAGAACAATTCACCAATATTAACACAAAAAAACCTAAGTTACAGTCTGAATTTGCCTTCTAAGCACAACTGGTTGTCACAGTACTATTCATTTGTTCAGTAAAATATCTCATTGTCTTTTAGCAGCATGACAATGTGACAGGAGAACAAATTAAAGCTGTGGCCTCTTTCAGGTTTCAGACCAAATGCTTTCCAACTTCTGCTGGTTCTTTCCTTGGGACCAGTGCAGTTCATAATGCTGAACTGAGGAACTAAATAGTCTTTACAGAAGAAACTGAGGAGAGTGACTAAAGCAGTAGACATTATTATTTACTTTATTTATAAACCACATTTATTGTTCAGATGCAAAGCAGATTACAGAATATAAACCAGTGCAATCAGATTGCTTAAAATAGCCAACAAACAATGCATCAGGAGCAAGATTACAGAATTAGAAAACAATGTGAACAACAAACTAAGACAAGGTAAACAATAAAGAATAAAGTTTCAGGTGGGCAGCCATGTTGGTTTGAAGCAGCAGAACAAAGTTTGAGTCCAGGGGCACTTTTAAGACCAACAAAGTTTTATTCATGGTATGAACTTTTGTATGCAAACATACTTCAATAAAGAAAGTGCATTACAAGGTATAAGACAATGCATTAAAGGCAGGTGATACTTACAATAAAAACTGTAATTCATTACAATCTCAGTCTGTTATAAAGGTGTACATCTGGACACTCCATCACCATCATCTTATATTCTAACAGTGAAGTTGATCAAATTTTTGGACACTTAACATGCAGTGGCTGCAGCTGTGAACACGCAAGACAGATCATTCTACAAACCTGAGAAAGGTTCCAAGTTTGCAGAAAAATGTGAAATAAAAAAAAAATACAGAGGGGCTTTAAAAAAACCCAAAATGATAAATGGATTCCCTCCATGGCTACTGCTGAGTGATTTGGGGCCAAATACATACTTTCTGCATAATCTGCCTTACACAGTTCTTGTGAGGAGAAAAAAAGGAGGAGGGAAGAATAATGTACACTGTTTTGGTTTGCACTATGAAGAAAAGTGGGGTATAAATGAAGTAAACAAATAATAAAGATAGCTGAAAATGGGAGGCAAATAAAAGGTAAGTTGGGGAATGGCCGAGAAGCCGAGAATGAGGCCCAGAAAGGGGACAGGATATGCGGATTGAGAGGAGGAGGGGAAAAGAAAATACTGAGGGGAGGGGGATAAAGGGGAAATTGATGTGCCAACCCACAAGTCCTTAAATGTTCCTTACCATGGACGACTTCCAGTTTTTGGCGGCACAATGGCGGACGCAACTCTGGTTAGCTCCCAGGGTCACGATCCGAATGCCAGAGGATAGGAGGGGGTGCGATTGTCTGTTACCCCCCCCAGACTGCATGGGTTCGGGCTCCTAGCCATGGGGCTTTTGAGGGACTGCTTCTTTGCCAGCTTGCCGCCGGGGAATTGAGGCCTCCCTCTGCTCCGAAGGTCCCACCACTGTGCGACCGTATGGTTCTAGAGTCGCTGACTGGAACAAGCAGATGAAGATCATATTACACATACCTTTGGTGGGTCCCAGGACCAATGATGAACTGTGAGTCGAGTTGAAAGAAAAATGCTGGAGTTTGGCAAGAAAGCCCCTCCGATATAAGCGAGTGGGGAAGGGAACTCCCAGATGCAAAAGGTGTACGGAGCATTTTAAAATGAGGGCACCAGATCTAAAAGCTTTATGAACTGACTTAGGGAATGCACAAGAATGTAGCTAAGCGGTCCAGTAAAAAACAGAGGCTTTGCCAAACTTTATAAAACATAAACAATCCTCAAAAATGGCAGGACAGAAAGCTGAGAAAATGTCCCAGCTTAAGCCCACTTCTGGAAGTAGAAGTCTGAGACCGGAAGCTACCAACGAGTTTTCTCAGTTATTAGCTGACTCCTTGTGCACTCTGCTGGACCAGATGACAAACATCAACCAGCAACTGACTACTCTGAACTAGAACTTTGCTGTTCAACAAGGAGAACTGAGAGAGACTAAGAAATTGACAGAGCAAACAGCAGAGTGAGTCACTGAAGGAGGTCAATGCCAAGGCTATGAAGGTGAAAAAGCAGGTGCAGGTGCTGGAAAAGAAGAGAATAACTGATGAATCGCAGCTTTTACAGCTTCAAATGGAAAAAGCAAGCTTTATCCTGAGATTCCAAGGGATTCCTGAGACAAAAGGAGAGAATCTAAAATAACTCCTTGGAGATCTACTGGCGCCAGTTGCAGATTTGAAAATGGAATATCTTCAAAGTGAAATGGATGTGGTCTATAGATCATATTCTGAATTTATATTAAAAAAAACCCTGCCTGGAGAAATAGTGGTTAGATTCTCAAAAAGACATCTGAGAGACTCAATCTTGAAAGCAACATCAGGAACGCCCCTGAAAATCAATGGAAGTACCATTCGGATATTAAAAGACATTCCATTTGAAATTAGAAAGAAGAGGAAGAAATTCAAGGACTTGGCAATGTTTTTACAGACAAATAACATCCAGTACAAATGGTTGGTTCCTGAAGGTATCCTCTTCAGAATAAATGACAAAAAGGAAAGAATTGACTCTGTTAAGAAAGCAAAGGAGTTTTTGAGACAGCAACTGAGAGGGTCTGGAGAAGAGGACAAGGAAGAAGATCAGGTTAAAGAAAGCGGTGAAGACACGTTTTCAACTACTGGGCAGGACTTTAATTCGGATTTGGGAGCTGCAGCCCCCAAAAGAGGTTGTGATTTGAGGAAAAGAAATGTTAAGAAATGAGATGCTGAGGAACTCTGTATTCCACCTTTAAGAAACGGTTATGTTGATACTTGTGGGATTGCCCTAAACGGTAACTTTTATTGGCATTTGGAGGGTAGTGGCTAGATTTAAACATTCAAGTGCATTGTTTAATTATTAGTAAAGATTAATATTTATTAAGCTTATGTAATGATCTTCATTTCTTGGGTTTTTAGTGGTTAACTTTTCTTTTTCCTGTAGATATTAGATTCCCCACCCCAATTTTCTTTGTAGTTTATAGAAAATGCAATAAAAAATCCCCTTTAGGGGGCACCAAAAAAAAAGAAGAATGTTCCTTACCATGCAAGTGGGCCTGCCCAGTAGCCAAACAACTAGGCTAAAGTTTTCCTAGGTAGAGGCTGCTGGAGATTGGGGAGAGAGAAAGCTGAAGACAGAGGAACAAAGAAGATATGGTTCCTAACTCCATGTTAGGAAATTCCAGGAGATTTTTGGCAGCTGGAACCTGGGAAGTGTGGTGTTTGAGAAGGGAGGGACCTCATAGACTCCACCCTCCAAAGCTTCCATTTCCTCCATGGCAACTAGGGTTGCCAAGCTCGGGGGGGGGGCTGGAGATCACCCAGAATTATAACTGATCTCCAGAGATCAGTTCCTCTGGAGAAAATGGTTACTTTGGAGGGTGTTTCGGCTATATACCCTGCTGAGGTCATATCCCTTCCCAAACCTCGCCCTTCTAAGAATCCACACCCAAATCTCCAGGAATTTCCCGACCTGGAACTTTCAATCCTAAGAGGAACTGATCTCTGTCACTGGGAGATCAGTTGTGATTCCAGGAGATCTCTAGGCCCCATGCAGAGGTTGACAACTATAGAAGAAGCAGAAAAGGTGGAGAAGCTATGGGTCTTCAGGAAATGGGAAAAGGAAATGGAGGAGGAAATGGGATGCCTCTCGCAAGTCCTCATCGGTTGGTGAAGATGGCCAGATCTGAGGATACTTAAATGCAGAGACTGGACCTCTGAAGAGCCAAGATGGATCTTTTGACAAACCTGAAAAGTGTATGCCTGGGGGGGGGGGTCTGAAATCTTAATAAAAAATACATGGGGTTATAAAACCATGAAATGATAAAAGGAGTGCCTGTAGCTTTAAAAAAATGGATGCTTTCAGTATCTGCTGCTAGGCAACTACAACAGGCTTGGTTTCTGCAAGGAAAAGACAGGGAGAGGGAACAGGGCTCAGAACTGTTTTGGCCTCTGAGGAGAACTCATATGTGTAACCACATCATCTGAATGGCCAACCTAGGTCTGGCTGTTTGCTAATTTTTTTAATAAGTATTTTATTTTGCAATACTACGGGGTACGGAGAGAGGGTACTAAATCCCTACCTCTAAGTTCTACAGGAAACGGGAAAGGGAAACTAATACATCACAAACTACTGGAATGGGGAAGGGAAACTAAAACCCTGCCTCTAAGCATACTAGTGGATATAGGGGAGGGTAGACTAACAGAGTGACACGATCTGGTTACCTAGGTATATATCCTTGTCACCTAGTAGTACACCTAGTAGTACGGAAATGTTGTTGCTTATAAAAATTTAACAAAGAGTAATAAAAAATTGCATTAGCTAACTGGTTGACAAAAACTGCATTATCAACAGTTATCTTGGTTTTAGAGTCTTTTCTTCTTGCGTTTCTTTTTTTCTCGGGGTTTGGGAGAGGCTGCTCCTTTCTCTGATTCTGAAGTGTCTGAAGAACTATAAAGTTTGGGGCTATTGCTTGATGAATCCTGTGAGTAGGATTCTTCATCTTCTTCTTCCTCCTCCTCATCATCAGTTTTGGGTTTCTTGTCTTTTTTGTATTGTGTTGAATTAAAGTATTGGCCCACAAACTTTTTGCCTTAGGAACAGTGTCAATGTTAATTCTTTTATATTCATAAAAGCACCTACCTCACAAAAACTAATGAGGTATAGTGGTTAGAGTTTCAGACTAAGGTGTCAAATCCCCATTTCCCCCCAGAAACTCACTGGGTGACCTCAGGCCAGTTACACATTCTCAGCCTAACTTACTTGATGTAAGCCAGGCCAAGACTGACAATTAAGAGCACCTGGACACCTCTTGGTTGTCTGATGGCCTCCCCACCTCCACCTGGGTCAGCCAGTCCCTCACAGAAGAGCTAAGCCCAACCTACACAAGCCACGCACAAGGCAGGAGAAATGGTGTCCGGCAAAGTGTAGTCCAGAGCCACTGTCTTATATAGCATAGCCCCAATAGCAGGGGCACCCCACTCCTGACCGGAACCAGATAGCAACAAAGGTCAAGCCAAAGAAAGCATTCCAAGCCTACACCACAGAGCAAGCCAAAGCCCTAGGAAAAGGGTCTCCATTTTTAGGTTTCATAAGACAGGCCTCAGAGCAAACCTCCAGTCTTCTCCTCCCACCTAGCAAAAGTATGCTTATGGAATAATGGGTTCCACCAGGTATCGTATCTGCATTTCTAAAGCTATTCAGAAGCCACCTGGCGAATAGACCTTCTGTCTCCAGAACTTCACCTAGCCTTTTTGTGCAACACCATGTCTATGTGCCAAACCTGTCTTTCCTGCTCCATCTCTCAGGATACTGAGATAAACCAATCATACATTCAAATGTTTAGCGATCCTTCCTGATGCTAATCAGGGACTCGTTTCCCACCTTTTCTCTATACTTGGTAACCTTTTGCAAGTGCCTTGACTGGACCATTAGTGGTCAGGAAACCCATTCAACTAGCCACCCAGGACCTGGCTTAATCCCATCAAGGCTATTGTTAATCCAGACTCTATCCCTCTGAAACTTCATTAGTCACATCTAGGTCTGGCTCCTCTTGATGCCGCACCCCCTGGAACCCAGGATTGGCCCAGGTAATCATTTGCCTTCACCTGAGCAAAGCCCCTCAAGACCTCCTATTGGTCAGCATTGTTTTCCAATGTCTATATCCGTCGGAGCACATGGCCTCAGATTTTGTGTTTCTGCCCCTGACGCCAACTGGCAGTTCACCCCTAAACCTTTGTTATGGGCCATAATCTTATCTCCATGGACTCCTGAACATCTGGACAGATTGTATCACCCCATAATTGACCTTTCTATTTGCTATCAATCACCTCTGCTTTCTTAGTTCTGTATTGCTTGCTATTTTTGAATGCTTAGTGTTCTTGTAATTAGGGAAATTCTTCAATAAAATCTGTTTAATTTACTCTTCAAACCTGGAGTCTTCCTACTGTGCCAGACCTTGGTATACAAGTGGTGTGCGGTCCATGTACCCCTCTGCCACACAGCTAATTTCCCTAAACAACAAGGCAGGCCACTGGCAGTAACACAGGGTCAACAAAGAGCCTCACATGAGAGGTGAGATAGGAGAGGTGGTGGCATCTGGCTCAGACCACACAAATCAAAACAGGCGCTCATGTCCAACCTAGCCAAGACAAACGAACAAAGCAAGGCATATAGTGGCACCTGGACCAGCCAAGCTTTTTGTTGGTGAGGCAGATGATAACACCTGCCCAGCCAAGCCCTGTGGGAGGCAAGGCAGAAGGCAGCGCCCGGGCCAGTCAAGCCCTGCACAAGGTGGGAGAGGTGGCATCCAGCCAGTCAAGGGACACAGAGCCCAGTCCACCACAGCCCTGTGTGAGAGGCTCCACTTATGTGAGGTAAGGCAGATGGTGGAACCCGCCCAGCTGAACCCTGTGTGAAGTGAAGCAAGGCAGATGGCAGTGACTGGCCTGGCTGAGTGCTATGTGAAGTAAGATGAAGCATACAGCAGCACCCAGTCCAGATGAACCCTGAGCAAGGTGAAGAAGATGGTAGTGCCCAGCCTGACCAACTTCCATGCGAGGAGAGGCAAGGCAAGGCAGTGCCTGGCCTCACTTGTGTGAGGCAAGGCAGGGCTGAGGGCAGCACCCAGCTGAGGCCCAAGCAAGGTGAGGGAGGCAGCACCTGGTCTACATGAGACAAGAGAAACAGTGCTTTTGGTTAGATAGGCTGCCTCTTCTTCCCTCCTTCTATTCTCCCCTTTTTAAAACAGGTGCAAGGTCAGACAGATTTTCTTTCCCTCCTTTGGGGGCTGACCCAGGCCAGGAGGGTTGGGGGAGTGTCTATTTCCCAGCATCCTTCACTCCCAGTCTGTCCTTGCTCAAGAGATTGTTCTGAGGATGAAATGGTAAAGGGAGACCTTGAGTCCTTATTGTGGAGAAATGTGGGCTATAAATGAAGTATGAAGTATAAATGTGGGCTATAAATGATCTGCCTCACTTCTTCCCATATACGCCCCAAAGAGCACTACGCTCTATGGATCAACACCTCCTGGTAGACCCTGGCCTGAAAGAGGTCCGTCTTGCCTCGACCAGAGCTAGGGCCTTTTCCACCCTGGCCCCTGCCTGGTGGAACATGTTCCCCATTGAGATTAGGGCCCTGTCCCGCCAGGCTTTTGGCTGAGGCAGCAGATGTCCATATATGGCCTTCCCTGAGGTTTCTGTCATTCCTTTATTCTGTCATCTATGTAATAACTACTAGCCATTGCTTATATTTCATCACAGGCCAGGAACCTCCTACAACCAGAAAATTTCTTTTCTATCAGCTTGTGACCACCATTTTAATATTTATGATGATCTTTTAAATTTTATTTTTTTCTGTATTCATATATTTTGTATAAATGAAATGTTGTTACCCACCCTGAGCCCCCTTGTGGGAAGAGCGGGCTATAAATGTGAATTAAATAAATAAATAAATAAATAAATAAATAAATAAATAAAACAAGTGGAGTCCCATGATACTCGTGGAGGATTCCTCCCCCCATTACCACTGCTGCCGCAGCTGACTCCCTCACTGCCAGCTGGGGAGGGGGGAGTTGAAGACTCCTGCGCCCTGCATCTGCCTCCTTTGATGCTGGCATGAGGGCATGCTGGCTGGGGCGGGGGGAGAGAGAGAAGACTTCCCCAGCCCAGCTAGCTCAGTTGGGAGGGTTGTGAGGACTGCTGTGCCTCCTCACTTGACTCCTTGGTTGATGGCTCTGTTGGACAAGGGACAGCAAGGACTCCCTCACCTGAATCCCTCTTTGCCAGCTCAGTTGGGGAGGCTGTGACAATTGCCATGTCTCCCCACCTGACTCTCTGGTTGATGGATCAACTAGGTAGCAGTGAGGACTCCCACATCCCCTCAACCAACTCCCTCCTTGCCAGGTCAATTGGGGGGTGGGCTGCAAGGACCGCAGCACCTTTGCACCCAATCCCCTGGTTGCTGGCTTGGTGGGAGGAGGGCAGTGATAACGATCCTCTCTCCAAGCATCTAGAAGAGCTGACGGCCTGACTTGCTAGCTGGCAAAAATGGAATGAGGTGCCTGGCTGGGCCATTAGAGAATGACCCACCCGTGTGCCTTACTGTGTCTGCACCAGCCAGTGAGTCAAGCTGTCAGTTCTCCAAGGCTCTTGGAGAGCCAACGGTCCATCTCGCTGGCTGGAGAAGAGTGGGGTGAGAGCAGCAAGGACTCCCCCACCCCTCTGCCTGACTCCTTCTTTGCTAGCTCCATTGGGGGGACTGAGAGGACTGCAGTGAGGACTCCTGCATACACCCCTGCCCAACTCCCTCTTTGCCAGCTTGGTTGGGGAGTCTGCAAGGATTGCAACACCTCCCCACCCAACAACCCAGTTGCTGGTTCAGCAGGGGTGAGGGCAGTGAGGACTACACCATCACCAACCCAACTCTCTTCTTTCTAGCTTGGTGGGAGGAGCTCACCCAACTCCCTCCTTGCTAGTTTGGTTGATGACCTCCGCACCTCCCCACCCAGCTCCTTGGTTGATGGCTCTGTGGGGGAAGGGCAGCAAAGACTCTTCCATCTGAGTCCCTCCTTGCCAGCTCAGTTGGAGAGGTAGCAGTCAGGGCTTCTCCCCCCCGCCGCATCACCACTAGGGTGCTCTGCCAAGGTTTCCCACCCCATTATTGGTGCTGGCAGTGAGCATTACCCAGCTCCCAATATCTGCTGCCAGGCCACCCAAACCTTCCAACACACACACACAGGCGAGCCCCATGTGGCTCCCAGCCTTCACTGAAGTGTTCTTGTAGCCACCTGACACAGGATGAGGAAATAGATATGTAGTCTGCACTTGTGCAGACAATGCGTTTTATCTGGTGGGGAGTTTAAACCCCCCCCCCAATTTTTTGGTAATTTTTTAGATTTTTCTGCAAACCTGGGGTGTCACCCAAGTTTACACAAAACCCTGTTTGGGGTAAGTGTGCCTCCTGTATGTGGTTTTATGTATCCACTGATAGGGGAAACACTTGGGAATGAGATATATAGATAGCTGAAGATGGAGGGGCAAGCTAAAAGGTTGGTGGGAAGGAGAGAAGGAAGCTGGGTGTTGCTGCATGGACGGAAAGAGAAAATAGTGTGCAAAAGTTGAGATGGGGAAAATGTGTGCCCTTACAAGTCCTTGCAGGTTTCCTCCTGTGTAACTGGGTCCGCCCTGAAAACCAGCACTGCACAACTGGGCCACAGTTTTCCTGGGTAGAGGGTGTCAGTGTAAGGGCACAGCAAAAAACTGAAGATGGGGAGAGGCTAAATGTGGGTTGGTTGGTGGGTGGGAAGGAGAGGAGACCGGAAAGAAGGAAAGGCTATGGAGGCTTTCAAGGAAGCAAAAGAATCAAATAGTAAGGAGAGGGAAATTCACCCTACAAGTCCTTGGAGGTTCCCACTGGTTCTACTACAATTCTAATCTCTTTTTAAAAATGCCCTTTTGAACATTACTGTTCTGCACATTCCGTGAAATGACAGAAGTGTGAGGAGCCTTCCTGGCCTCTTCAGGCAGGCCATTCCACAAGGTGGGAACCACCACTGAGAAAGCACAATATCCAAAGAGGAAAATGTTCTGCTTTTATTAACCCATATTGGTGGAGGGAGGGGAACAGTTCTAAACAGTTATTATTGGAAGTACTGGATTCAGGCCATAGTGACTATCACCTTACCTTGACTCAACTATGCTAAGCAGGTCTACTGGGAATTCTACTCAAGTCTATAGTTGTTTTTTAAATTCTTTTTTATTAAATAAGAAAATACATTTAACATCAAAATATCATTTACATTAAAATGAATTTCATCATAAAACTACCTAACTAAAATGAGATAATTCCATAATTTAAGCAAATCTCCTACCCTTTTATAATTTCAATGATACATTAATCTGCTGATCAGAAGGGATAACTCTCATCAGCGAGATATTTAATGACTGGTTCCCAGGTTTCCTCATAATCAAAATGTCCCCACACCAAGGGAGAGTCAGAAAAAAGGGATTATTCATAATCTTCCCCATAATATATTGCTGCCATAAATTTACTTGCTAATTATGAAGTGTGGAACCCAAAGGGGACTTTCACTTTTTAGCTATGGCCAATCTAGTTGCAGCCACTAATGCTGAAATAAACATTTTCTGTTATTTTGGTAGCTGTAGATCTGCCCAAAAATCTAGTAGAAGAAATTCCAGCAACTATGGAAGAAAAATGTTCACTAGTCCACACATTGTCCTATGAACTTCTTTCCAAAAAGTTTGAATAATATTACATTCCCACCAGTTATGGAAATCAGTCCCTACTTGATTATATTGTTTCCAGCAATCTGGGTTAAAATTTTTATTCATCAAATGAATTTTGTGAGGTGATAAATACCAATTTGAAATCAATTTGTAAAAGTCCAATATTACATATTTTAGATTTATTTGAAGGGGAATTCCAAGTTTGCATCCAATTAGATTCCGTAAGATTTATCCCCAAGACCAAATTCCATAGACTTAAGTCTATTCAATGAAGCTTACTCCTAGGAAAGTGTTCTTAGGATTTCACTGTTACTTTTAAATGGATTCTTGAAGCAGAAATTGTCAAAAATAATGCAAGTTACAGTCCATTTTTAGTAACCAGAATATTAATATGTAACCAGAGTAACCAGAACTTAATATGATTTCAGATTTATATTATCAGTGTACCACCCGATACTTCATTACCCCATACTAAGTGTGCTATTCACTTCATACTAAGTGTGCTATACATCCATTCAAAACTGAATGGATGTATAGAGAGAGAAAGCATTAAAACCTGGAAATGTTATCAGATAATCAAGGATCACTTCTGCAAACTGAAAGAAAACAGCTCTGGAGGTAGCATGAGCACCCTTTTATGACTTTCTGAATACATACCATCATGTCTAGAGAGAACTAAAGCCCACAAGATATGAAGTACTCACATAGTTCATGAAGCAGAAAAAATCTAATGGATCATTCCACTACCTCATTGCACTGCATATAATGGCCCATCCTCATACACAGAAGATGTCCATATCCACAACCTTGATATAATAATCATGGACAAGTTGTATTGTGTATTCAAAAGAAAGTTGTTAGTTTTAATTTGGGCCCACCTTAATGATGATACTATCCCAATTTCTAAAAGAAATTTCCACATTCTTGGAATATGGGGTGGGTGCCATGGTGAACACTGTGATTCCACTGTATACAACACTCCACTTCTCCACATGAGAATTTGCTGGTAACAAAATGCAGGTGCAGCTGTGAGAAAGCCAACTCTTAAAGCAAAACTCCTTGAAAGTACAAAAAAAAAACAGGTTGCTTACCTGTAACTGATGATCTTCGAGTGGTCATCTGTGCATTCACACCCATGGGATTCAGTGCGCCTGCGCTGACCTAGTCGGTGTCTATACAAAGCTCACAACGGGATTTTCGCGCCCTCCGCCCCCAGGCATGCGCAGGAACCCCACCGCGCATGCCCAAGGGGCGGGGGCACGGACATCCCGCCAGTTCCTTCTGACCGCTATCAAGCCTAGCCATGTATGAGATTAGCTGAGGATGACAGCAGTGGGGAAGGACGGGCGGGCGGTGTGAATGCACAGATGACCACTCGAAGATCATCAGTTACAGGTAAGCAACCTGTTTATCTTCTTCGTGGTCTCTGTGCATCACACCCATGGGAGATTAAAAAGCAGTGGCTCACCTGGAGGTGGGTGCTGTCAGACTCAGGGAGCCGTAGAGGAGAGGACCAGACGACCCAAGTCACTCTTCTGCTGGGCACGGACGTCCAGAGCGTAGTGTTTGATGAACGTGGTTGGCGTGGACCACGTAGCCGCTCTACAGATGGACGAGAGAGATGCGCCCTTCAGAAAGGCCGTTGAGGTCGCCATGGACCTGGTAGAGTGCGCTCTCAGACGAGAGGGAGGCAACCGCTTTGCCAGAGAGTAGCACAGCCGAATCGTCTCGACAATCCATTTAGAGAGTCGTTGAGACGTGATGCGGAGCCCTAGGGAGGGCGAGTTGTATGACAGGAACAGCGAGTTGTCACGTCTGGATGACTGAGTCCGATTTAGGTAAAAGAGGAGTGCCCTCTTGACATCCAGGGTATGGAGCAAGCGTTGCCCGTCATCTTCCGGATGTGGGAAAAAATCCGGTAAGAATATTTCAGTATTGAGATGGAACTCTGAAACAATCTTTGGAACGAAAGTCAAGTCCGGTACGAGACGTACGCCGTTTGGAAGGAAGACCAGGTAGGGTGGATCATGTCGGAGTGCCATGAGTTCGCTAACCCTTCTGGCCGAGGTGATAGCCACTAGGAAAGCCGTTTTCCACGTCGCATACTTGAGGTCACAAGTAGCCATTGGTTCAAACGGCCGTCTGGTAAGTTGTCGTAGTACCAGTGGTAGGTCCCACAGTTCTGTAGGTACAGCTACAGGAGGGTATAGTCGAAGGAGGCCCTTCATGAATCGCTTCAAGGTCAGATGGGAGAAAATTGTGTGTCCATCCAAGCCCTGGTGGTAAGCGGAGATGGCCGCCAAGTAAACTTTTACTGACGAGTGGGATAGACCCTGGTCTCTAAGGGACAGGAGAAAGTCCAGAATTTTGTCCAGGCTCACGGAATTCGGAGCGTCCGTAGACGTGTCTAGGTACGAGAGGAACTTTTGCCACTTCCTGTGGTAGGATGAGCGGGTAGATTCCTTCCTCGCATTACACAGCACCTCTGAGACCCGGGCGGAGAAGTTCACGGTTGGAGCCTCCAGGCAGTCAGTTTTAGGTTGTTCACCTGCGGGTGCAGCACCATGCCCCCTTCGGTGGTGAGGAGGTCTTGCACGTTGGGGAAGTGGTGGAACCTGCCTCCTGCCAGACGCAGTAGAATGGGGAACCAGGGTTGCCTGGGCCACCACGGAGTTACGAGGATGCAGTCCGGTCGAAATTTGGCCACCTTGTGCACCACTCTCAAGAGTAGGGGCAGTGGGGGGAACATGTACAGGAATGAGCCGGTCCAGGGTAGGAGAAGGCCGTCCCCTAAGGAGAGAGGATCCCACCCTCCTTGGGAGCAGAACTGTTTGCATTTCGTGTTCACCCAAGAGGCGAACACGTCGACTGATGGGGTCCCCCAGCGGTCGAAGAGCGGTTGGAGGTAGACCTGGTTCAGTTCCCACTCGTGGTGGTGAGTGTGGCCCCTGCTGATCAGATCCGCTTCCACGTTTTGGACCCCGGGGATGTGGGTGGCCATGGGAACAATCTTGTTGGAGACGCACCAGTCCCAGAGGTCGAGAGCGAGCCCACAGAGGCTCCTGGAGACCGTTCCTCCCTGACGATTCAGGTAGCTGAGTGCCGTGGTGTTGTTGGTGAGGATGGCAACACAGTGGCCTCGTAAAAGGCGCTGAAACGCTCTGAGAGCTAGCGAGATAGCCAGTAGTTCCAGGTAGTTGATGTGCCTGTTTGCAGTGGCAGCATCCCACCGGTATCCCACACTGATGCCGTTGAGGTGGGCCCCCCAGCCCCATAAGGACGCGTCCGTCGTCAAGGTGTAATGAGGAGAGGGAGGGGTAAACGGAGCACCCTGGGTAATATTTGGAACCGCAGTCCACCAGTTGAGGGAGTCCCGTACGGTTTGTGCAGGGGTTAGGACCTTCGACTGAGGCATTTGGTTTGGACGGAAACTCTTCAGAAACCAAAGTTGCAGTGGCCTCATGTGGAGTTTCGCTAGGGGAAGGACCGAGGTCGTGGCGGACATGTGTCCGAGGAGGTGCTGAACATCGTACGCCGTTGAGGATGGAGAGTCACGAACCGAGGTTGCTAGGTTGGACAAGGTTTGGGCTCTGTCCAACGGTAGGAAGGCTCTGCTGGCTACGGCGTCGAGTAAGGCCCCGATGAACTGAACCTTCTGAGATAGTTGAAGGTAGGACTTTTGTAGGTTCACCTGAAGACCGAGTGATGAAAGAAGGTGTAGTGTGAACGCAATGTCCTTGCTCAGAGAGGTCGGGGAATCGGCCACCAGAAGCCAGTCGTCGATATAGGGGAAGATGGTGATCCCCTGAAGGCGGAGGTGGGCTGCGACAACTACCATGGTCTTGGTGAAGACCCTCGGTGCCGTAGAGATTCCGAAGGGGAGGCATCGATATTGATAATGATGTTCTCCTATCGCGAATCGGAGGTACCTCCTGTGAGACGGGTGGATGTTGAGGTGGAAGTAGGCATCCTGGGGTTCGATGGTAGCCATCCAGGCGCCTTATGGAATCAATGGGAGGATAGCCTGTAGGGTCGTCATCTTGAATTTTCGATATCGTATGTAGATATTGAGATCTCAAAGATCCAAGATGGGGCGCAGCCCTCCGTCGCGTTTCGGTACGGTGAAGTACCGAGAATAGAATCCCATCCATTCGGAAGTTTTCGGGACAGGCTCTATCGCCCCTTTCTTCAGTAAGGAGTCGACTTCTTGAAGGAGGACGGGGGAGGGAGGGGTGGAACGGAAGGTCGGTAAAGGTGGGAGGTCGAGGAACTCGATAAAATAACCATCGGTCACGATGGATAAAACCCAGGCATCCGAGGTGATGGTTTTCCATATGGGCAGGAAGGGACGGAGGCGGGTTCTTTCTGTCGATATCGGGAGAGTGGAGTCAAAGACCCTGTTTGGGTCCACGGTTGGACTTTGGTCTCGACTGTGGGTGTTGCGTGCCCGACCTCGGTTTCGACTGGTATGACGGCTTGCCATGGTTCGGAGATTGACGGGGTCTCCAGGCCATGTCTGGGGACGGTTTTGTAGGGTACGGACGACGGGGGGTGTACCTGGACCAGGACCTCTGTCGGTAAGACCGTTGTGGTGCTGAAACTCCCAGTGATTTCGAAGCCTTGATATTTTTATCCAGCTCCTGCAAGGCGGCGTCGGTGGAGGAGTGGAATAAACCATCCCCATCGAAGAGGAGGTCTTCGATATAGGACCTGGTGTCCTGGGGGAGAGAGGTGGTGCGTAGCCACGCATGACGGCGAATCGACACTGCAGATGCCATCGATGTGGAAAAGGCATCCAACGAGTGTTTTGTTGTGTTCAGAAGTTGTTTGGCCACTAGCAGGCCTTCCTTCTGGATTGCTCTAGCCTCGGCCAACTTGTCATCCGGCATGGATGGGAGGAGCGCCGACATTCTTTGCCATAAGGCATATTGATACCTCCCGAAACAGGCCAAATAATTTGATGATTTTATCCCCAGGGCCGCGGAGGAGTACACCCTACGACTGTAGGCGTCGATTTTTTTGCTCTCCTTGTCGGATGGAGTAGAATTAGAGCTTTTATTCTTCGAGGATGTCGAAACGACCAACGAATTCGGGCGGGGATGGAGGTAGAGGAAGGAAGCTCCTTCTTCTTGAACTCGGTACATGTGGTCTAACCGCTTGGTAGAGACCGGTGCCGATGATGGTTTAGTCCAAGGGGACTGGACTGCTTTCAAAAGGTGTTTGTGTTCGATGGAGAATTTCGGAGGTCGATACAGATATGGTGCGTGGTACCTGTCGTAGCGAGGACCATAGGACTCCTGCTCACGACGGTCAGAACGGTATGGAGACCTAGAGTGGTCTCGAGGTCGATGCCGGGAGCGATCGGACTGACCACTAGCCCAGGAGACCGGAGAAGGGGATCGAGACTCCAGTACTTGGACGTTGGAGGCCAGGTCGAGGTCGGCAGGAGGAGGCGACATCGACTGGGGAGGATTACGACGGTGGGGAACTTCCGACATGGGGGGTTCAGACTGATGTGGTGGAGAGTCCAGGATCTGTATCGGAGGCTCCACCATGATGTTCGTCAGCTCCGGTGTCGGATGGGACGGTCGCGGGGTTTGCTGAGGTGCGTCTGCACGGAAAGCAGAGCCCCGAGGAGATTTAACGCCGATCACACTGTGAGACTTATGCGTGTCTCCCGTCTTGCTTGAGCCCAGGGTCTTCGTCTTATCCTTCTTGGGCTTTTTTACCGGTGTCGACACAGATGAAGTCGTCTTCGACTTAGACTTCTTCGTAGGGGCCCCTCCGGTATCCGAGGAAGATTTCCCTACCTTGGGAGGCTTCAGTGTTGGGGGATCCCTCTGTGTCGACATGGACAACTTCGATGTCGAGACGGCGTGTCTCGACGTAGACGGATCAGATTCCATCTCGGGCGCTGGAGGAGCGAGTGCCGACTCCCACAACGCGACCTTCAGCCTAGCGGCCCTGTTTTTTCTCGTTTGGTTGGAGAAACGGGCGCAGATGGAACAGGCGTCAGGCCGGTGAGTCTCCCCCAAACAAAAAACACAGAGTGAGTGCTCGTCCCTCAAGGCTAATTTGCTCCCGCAGGAAGAGCACCTCTTGAAACACCCCCACTTTCGACTTTCCATAAACAATGGAAGTGGGCCCGTCAACCCGGTAGGATGAAGGGGGGGGAGGGAGAGAAAGGTCCGGAGACCGGAAAAAATCCACGAAAAAGAGTGGAATTGAAAGAAAAAATCAACTGAACGGAGTTCAGAAGATCGGATAAAAAAGATAAAGAAAAATTTTTGAGGAAAAAAGTTGGATCCTAGTCTGAGGTAAAGTGTTCTCAGAGACACCAACGCAGGCTGCTAACAGCGAGGCGGTCAGAAGAGAACTGGCGGGATGTCCGTGCCCCCGCCCCTTGGGCATGCGCGGTGGGGTTCCTGCGCATGCCTGGGGGCGGAGGGCGCGAAAATCCCGTTGTGAGCTTTGTATAGACACCGACCAGGTCAGCGCAGGCGCACTGAATCCCATGGGTGTGATGCACAGAGACCACGAAGAAGATTTATTAGTAGTTCTAACCACATCTTCTCCTGCAGAACTACAATAAAACTTGGAGGGAACTTCTAACATAGAAGTGTGTATTCTTTAACATCCGGTCAAATAGCATTCTAGAGGAATCAAAAGTATGTACAGTGTTTTGTGTCATAATTCTGCCCCCCACCCTGCCCTTCTATTCACATCAGATACACAGGGGGTGCTATGGCAGCAGGGCGAGACAACCCTACATGCTGTTTCAGTTGATAGGAATTGTGAATGCGCTTCTCTGCAGTCTCCAGAATGAGAGACAGATGAGGCAAAGTGCAATGAGACTCAATTTATAAGTGATCCATCTAATACAGCATTTCATTTCCAGAAGTGGCCGAACACCTGAAAGTCTTATTTAAATAGTTCTGGAAACTTACAAGCAGGGCATGATGGCAACATTTACTGCCCCATGTTCCATTTACTGGTATTCAGGAGTGTACTTCATCTGAACATGAAGATTCCATTTGCTATCGTGTTGAATAGGCTTATATTCCATGACTTTGTCTACTTGCTTTTCAAGGGATCTAAGCACTACATTCTGTGAGCTAGTTACACAATGAAGTACTTTCTTCTGACTACACTGAACTTACTGTTGATCAGCTTCAATATGTGACCCGGAATTGAAAAACAGAAGTGGGTGATTCTGTTATTTCCTGTGTTCATAATTATGTAAATTTCTTATCATGTCATCCCTATCAAGAAGTTTGACACAGCACAGAATTCTAAAAGCTAAGACGTCTCCATTTTTACAAGCCCTGCTGATGCTTCTTTATTTTATTAGTTTAATAGTTCTAGCCTTATTAATGCTTCCCATCAATTTGTATGGGACACGTCAAGACAAATTTCTGTATTACCTCCAAATCAAGATTAGTGTAATATTGATTACCTTCTGATCCTTCAATAAGGAAGCTAGTTTTAATGTTTTTCACATTTGCTCTTCAAGGATCTCTCATGTTAATGCTGTCTGGCTCCACTGATGTTAAATTTGTTTGTTAGTTCTAAAAGTCCATCTTCTCTCACCTCTAGGTAATATTGTTTTTCAGCCACATTCCCATTTACCACTTTGTAGCTAGAGGAATTAAAATGTATCAGTTCGTAACTAAACAGAGCCTTAATACTACCTGGGAGCATACACCAAACTTGTGGTCATGCAGCACCCTTGCCTATTGTACTTCGGAACAGTACTTCCTTGAAGGCACTGAGAATTTAATAGAAGGCTACCAAACAAATAAATAACTTCAGGACTAAAGATTATGAAAAAAGAGCGAAGGGAGCTTTTGGTTGGTTTACTTTAAAAGCACCAGCACATGACTAAGCATTTTGAAACTGAGGGAAGCTTCAAAAAGAGTTGGGGGGGGGGGTCAACATCAAAGTAAAAAATTCCATTGGTCTTGCTCAAGTCTCTTGCATAAATCCAAACATTCCTTTGGGTTCTGGTCTATGTACTCAGAACTTTGTAGAAGTAGAAGATGAAACATACTGGGGAGAACCATGTTTCTTCATGATGTAAAAAGTAATTATCTTCAATGTCTGAATGTCAAGAATCTTTAGTACTCATTGTTTATAATAATATATTACTTGTTTCATCATTTATATAACATATAACATACGATCCCTTGCAGACTGCAACAAACATTTTAAATTTTCAAAAAAACCAAGACAGATTTGCTGAAGAATTAAAATGAGTAATTTCACACAAACATATTCTAAGAATTTTAGATTTCTGGATTTACACGAAATCCTTACAATAGATTATATTCTATTCTTAATCCACAATTAATGTTTTTTCACAAAGGACATATTTTCTAATGCCACATTTTTCAATGTTATACAGCACTAAACTGCACAATTCAGAATCAAATATGATCCAAAGTGTTTGGCTGCCTACACTTATTTTCACACTTGGAGAAATTTGGCAGTACTTTTGGTAGCAGGGCAGTGGCAGGGTGGGGGGCAGACAGACATATCTTTAGAACATGGTGTTAAAAATCTATCAGTTTTCCTACCTGTTTCTCACTCAAAGCTGTGATTTTGGCTTGAAGTTCATGAAGCTGCTTCTTTAAATCAGCATTCTGATTAGAAAGAAATATAAGTTTTGTTAACACAGACTATAAAAAAGATTTTAAACAAAGTATACTATAAATAACAAAACAATCCTCCTATTGCACAGCCCATCAAACTGCTTAATCAGCTCAACAGCAAAATATATGTGCACTGCCCTACACTCAATGTAGTGCCTTTTTTAGTGCTTAAAAGATATTTTGGTCATTGGTGGAGAAGACACACTATGGTCATTCACTAAAAAGACTGAACAAACACACATTCAAAATGCTTTATAATATGCTGGAAGCAAGTTTTTAAAAATCTGATAGATTGCCTGCCTCCAACTGCTGCTGCCTCTCTCACTAAATATTAATAAGTCCATAACATCTCATGTCTTCCAGGCACCTCACCATGTATGTTTCCCCACCTGAGGTGAATGCGGAGGGGAGGGAAAGAGTATGGACTTCAAATGTCTAGTGCACACATATAGTTTTTAATACATAATTGTACATGTCTTGGGAAAGTGAATGCATCAATTAATACACATTAACAATTATACAAAACATAAAACTGAACTACCCATCTCTTTTTCAGGATTTTGTTTATATTTCTGAAAGGTACAAATTGCTACAGTGCTCTGTACAACACATTATACCTAGTAGTTACTGTGCTCTCTCAATTCTACAACACATCAACTGCTTTAACATTTACATTTATTTAACATTTATTAACATTTACTTAATATATTTACAATCACTATAATATAGTATGAAACTAACTTATTTTGACAGTCTGTTATCTGTGCAGTAATTTATTCTTTTGACATTTCACAAAAGCCCAATCCATATACTATAAGCCATGTGTGGCCCCCATCTGCAGATAGCTGAATCTATGGATCAGGGCCACACGGAAGCTAAAGAAATTTTTCTGCAAACTGGAGACACGACCCAGGTTTGTAGAAAAATCTGAAAATTAAAAAAATACACAGGGGGTTCTAAATCCCCCCAAAAGTACAACAGTATTCTCTGTGCAAGCGCAGAGAATACATTTACCTTCAGCAGCACTGGCACCAAGGAGCTACATTGGGTTCGGCAGCGGCGGCAGCTGCACAGCCCAGGGCAGGTGGCAGTGGCCACACAGCCCAGGAGATGTGCTGGGCATGCTATCACTGTCACAACGGGCATGCTGCCACTGACACAGCCTGGGAGACATGACAGGTGTGCCACTGCCACAGCCCAGGAGAGGCACCGGGCATGCTGTCAATGGTGGGGACTTCTAGGAGTTCCACCAGGTCCCAGGAGTTGCACAGGCCTGGGAATCATGCTGGGTGCAGGCCTGGCAAGAAAGGGGGGGGTTAGGGAATCACAGGCCTACATTTGTTCTGATATACTATACTAGAACACACAACAAGTGGAGATATTATCTACCTAAATTTCCAGGACTGTTTTTTAAAGCAGGATCTATCACTACTAGGCAGCCCTGCTTTTGGGATTATCTATGAAAAAGTTAAGGGATAATCTATTGAAATGCATACATGGATTTTCAATAGTCTTCATATGAATACAAGATGAATGTTATGTCAGAAAGAACCAGCCGGCTCACTTACAATGCTATTGCCATACAGTGAATCTGCCACATTTTTCTATTTCACTTTGAAAAATGCTCAAATGAAATGCAACACAGAAGAATTCTTTTATTCCAGCTTGAGTAGTAGTATGAACAAACAGATTTACCTGTGGATCCTGTTTCATTTGGGCAACCAGTTTCTACAGAGGAAAAGGAAGAGACAGACATTAATATTTTGAATGGCTTACTAAAGGTTAATTTGTACAATGGCACTTAATAATTGTTGGATTTAAAATCAGAGTTTACTATGTTCAGAAATAACTTCTAAAACTTATGCATTCATACATACGTTGCTTTTCATAAATGTTGAGGGCCTATTACAATCTCCTTTACCTACATCAGGGGTCTTCAACCATTTTAAGACTGTGGACACCTTTGGAATTCTGACAAAGGGTGGTGGGCACAACAACAAAATGGTTGCCACAAGAGGTGGAACCAACCACAAAATTTCAGGGAGCAACATTATGCAAAACTCTCATAGACATTCCTCAATGTTTAAGATAAAAGTTCTGTTAAATGGGATGCCTTTTAGCCACACGCATCATGTTGGAAACCCCAACATACATCCTTAAACACAATACTAATAGGAATGGGAATGAAAGTTGCTAAAACATTTATTTAAAAAGCTCTAGAGAAAGGAACTTAAGGTGGTTGCTCACTCATGTAGCTTAATATAATGGCTGTCATGACAAACCATGCCCATCACAAAAAGTAACACAGGTAACCACCTCAGATGTAGAAGCCAGTGTTTTGTATAATCAATACCCGCATATTTCAAAACTACAGAATTACCTACATATGGTCTTAGGTAGTACAACATTAAGAAACTTTGTGAATCATTCACTGATGGAAGTGGCAAAGACACACTTGTGATCCAAGTGGAAACCAAGAACTATCCCCTGTATTCCCTTTACCATTCTATCATGAAAAAACTATGCTGTCTTTCTTTGCAAAGACAAACAGAAAGGCCTCAGGAGTCACCTGATGACCATCAGAAACCCAAAACACAAGACGAAAAGCAAAGTCCAAAAATATGTTTTCTTGTCTCCTTACTGTAACATATTTTATGGAATAAATATATGTTTATCATTATGTAAGGCAGGCAGCGTTCTGGGAAGTTGCTGAAGTCCATGAATGCAAAACAGTGGCTTTCAAGCCACTGAATGAAGTTAGGTGGCTATCTCGACACTCTGAGTTGCAGGCAGTGATTGGAAACATTGAGGTTTTTGTCTCCTATTGTAAAGAGTAGGTGGAAAAACACAAAGATCCAGTCTACAATTACTACTTGAAGAAACTGATGAACCCACAGTTTTGTGTTGCATTACTTGTGGTTGATGAGGTTGTAGGTCAACAGACTGAACTTAGTAAGATGTTGCATAAAGTTACTCTTATCACTTGAGGCTTTTCATTTCGTGAGGGCCAGGATAAGTAAATTCTGTGCCCAATACCCTGGTGACAATGTTCACTGGAGTCATGAGCTTTGTAAATAAATAGGGAAAAATAACAATGATGCAGCCATGGCAGCCATTGTGAGGTTCATGGAGCAAGTGTGTATGCACCTACAATGCAGATCTCCTGACAATGAATGGAAGGAATTGCGAGTTTTTGAGATGGTGGCCTTTGCTTCTACTACCACATCTGATTTGGATTTGGGGCTGAAAGAAATGCTGCTCTCTTTTCTAGATATTCTTTCTGAGAATAATGAAGAAGCAGTTAAGAAGGTAATAGACCAGTACCAGGACTTTGGATTTATTGTAGCAGAGAAAGATAGATGTGGCTTGATGAAGTCCTTTGACAATGTGGTCCATTTTTGCTTTCCATGAGAAACACTTTTGAAACATTGCAGTTCTTCTGGATATCTGTGTCACATTTCTTGCATCTAGTTCAGATTGTGAATGTGGTTTCAATCTCATGAACATGAACAAAATGAAGACTCGCAACTGGCTGGAAGTGTTCCACTTAGAGATGTTAATGAGGATCAAGTCCTACCAATATTCATGGTTACAGATACATTTTAGTTCCTATGGGCATTGGCAAAGGATCACCATCTGAAATTGGATAATTTGTATTAGTCTTGCCTACTGATGATATACTTGTCCTTGTATTGCTTCCAACGTTCTTCTGAAGCACACTGTCATTAGAAAAATTTTTGTGGGCTCCAAGTGCCATCTTGTCCACATAATAAAAGAAACAGTTCGTTCAGTTATGGCTCTGCATTTCACAGAGGGACAGTTCTGTTTTATTTGCCATGTTGAATCATGAAAACTTTATCAAGATCCCAATAGGAGCCAAACAGCTGATGAGAAATCAGGAGACTGTTCCCCTGTAAAAGGAGTTTACACTAATCTCCTCTCAATGGGGAATTCCAATGTCCAAGTTGCTTCTCTATAAGTTCCTTGCTTATCTAATAATAATATGCCAGGTCGACATGTGCATTTGCTTTCCACCTATCCAGTGTTTTGTCGACAGTCGAAAATCTGCTCTGGTGGTCTGTTGTGACAAGTCTTTCCCCTGTGTTGCACCATTCATCTCTGAGGCCTCCTGTGGTAGCAGTTGCTTTTTATTTGTTCCTTTCTCCTGAAAATATGCTATTATCAAGTATGGAGCTGTTAAAATGGTGGATGGGTAGTCTGTCAGCTATATCCTTCTTCCTTTACAAGTTTGTCTTCAAGATAATTATGTCAGCTCTGCAGGGAGTCTGTCCTGCCCTGGGTTTCAACCATTCTTAAAGCTTGTGATTGTATCCACTACCATCACTTCTGTAGTGAAGGCTTTATTCAGAAATTACCTATCTTCCCATAGGATTCCCTTAGATAAATATTATTGTTAAACCTATCAAGTTTTTTTTAATGGGGGGGCACTTGTCAGAGGAATAGAGAGTTCTCAAAAGTATACTAATGTGTTCACCAAACTACTGTATGTTTTACTGCAGTTACTTTAATGATCCTGCAAACCCTATTAATTCCCCCCCCCAACAGTGCTTTGAAGTTTCTCCATACTATCATGTTATATACTCAGCACTCTGAGTTAAGACAGACTATTCAACAATGGTTGTATCAACTTCTTTTCAGTCAGGGTTCATTGCAAATAATTTAGTTAGACTGCAATTCTGGTCTCTGGTCTCCTTTTCCTATTTTAAGGACTGCCCTGGTATGCACACTTGGTCTGACCACTGATGCTGATCTTTCAATACGAGGTGCTTAATTCTCCATGCATTGTGTATATTGATATTTACAAATAGATTCTAGGTTTCTATCTTCTCTATGGAGAGAATCCAGGATTTTCCACTACATGTAGAGTTTGATGCAACTGTAGGAAACTGCTACAGAACAAAATTCTTAAGAAAACAGCTTTGAATTTGGTATTTTTCAGTCCATTAACTATCTGGTTTATTGTTGTGATGTCTCTGGAAGAGGAAAAGCATTTTAACACTGAATTTCAAAAATTAAATTATGGAGGAAGTCATGTCACTAAAAGCGGAGGGGTGTGTTTTGAACTTTAACCTGATTGTGAAGTCACAGGAAGGGGAGGGGTTTGTTTTGACCTCTGACCTGGAAATGATGTCACAGGAAGGGGAGGGGTTGGATGTCTTGACCTTTGATCTGAAGTGACATTACAGAAAGTTACATCAACAGTGACATCATACTGCCCCTCCCTGGGCAACATCCCAGGTCTTTCACTACCCATTGCTCATTTTAAGATTACAGTGGTTATATTCTGTTCAGGATGTGAACTGCTTCACTCAGTAGGGAAAAAATTAAAGGGAACATTGGTTCCAAAGGTGTTTCAGAACTGTGGCTGGACCTCCTCCTCATCAGACTCTACAGTAGGCTGATGAAAGAATTGGGTTGCAGGATCAAGTTGCATCAGGCCTGATGAAGGGTGTTGAATCTGTTGGCGCCTGGAACTGTAATTCATCTTAGGTCCACAGGATTCCCCCAGTCAGGGTCATAGGTTGGTGACATGTAGTAAGAATGCCAAGTAACAGGAGGAAATGGCTAGTGCCATGACATCAGAACCATTGGATCCAGGTGCTGAACCAAACAGGGATCTTTAGAAGTGGCCAGAACTGGCACTACATCAAGCTCAGAGAGCTGTCTTGGGAATTAGAATATAGAGCAGGTATACGTGGCAGAACCAGAATCATCTCCTATAGTTCAGGGGCTAGAATCAGGGTGGAAGATGGAGGAGGTCAGTGCTTTTTTGAAACCAACTTCAATCTTTCCTTATGCTTGGTTTTCAGCTTAGACTTTTTTGTGCGCAGTTCACATCCTAAGAGCCAGTTTGGTGTAGTGATCAAGAGTGGCAACTCTAAGCTGGAGAACCAGATTTGATTCCCCACTCCTCCACATGCAGCCAGCTGGGTGATCTTGGGTCAGTCATAGTTCTTCTCTCAGGGCTATTCTCTCAAGAGCAGTTTTCTCCGAGTGCTCTCAGCCCACCTACCTCACAGAGTGTCCATTGTGAGGAGAGGAAGGGAAGGAGATTGTAAGCTGCTCTGAGACTTCAAGTGAAGGGTGAGGTATAAATCCAACTCTTCTCTTCTTCTACCAGAGCATGTCAAGCTACAGGGGTCAGGGAGCTGGAATGCTGCCTCAGAGACTCTGATGTCTGAACTGACAGAATTGAACGAACCGATGCTGGTCTCAAGTAATTCTCAGAACCACTGGATGACTTAGGTACCTCAGCTGATGAGAGTGCCTTTTCCCAAACAGCAGCCTTCAGTCTCGAAGCCCTGTCACTATGTGCCCTAGGGGTAAACTGTTTGCACATTTTACAGGCAGCCACGTTGTAGCACTCTCCAAGGCACATCAGGCATAGCTCATGCTCATCCATATGAGTTATCTTTGTGTCACATTTCATTCATTTCTTTAAAAGTGCCTTCACAGACATGGTCACTCACTGCCCAAGTTAAAGAATACAACAGGGGACTTAGAAGGTAAAACCCAGAACAAGGATAATAACAGCCTCTGAGCACCCGGTAGACAAAAACTTGCAATTTCTCTCTCTCTTTTTTAACAGTTCATGAACTCACAGAAGAAGTGATCAAAGAAGGAAACACAGGTTCCAGTCAAGGAAAAAGACCAAAAATGATGCCTAAAGATGACTGGTAAGTATAACAATGCTAGGAAGCTCCTATCTTCTCAGCAGCAGGAAAGGAACTGAGGGGAGGGGTGCTATTCCTCCAGAGCACGTGGAGGGTGAGTTGCAATCACTCTCAAGGGAGGGGGGGACATCCCCTCGGCTCCATTCTATCCACGGCTGGCCTAAGCATGCACAATCCCCAGTGTGGACCTGCACAGAAGACAGAAGATGAACTAGAACGTGCATGCTTTATAAACAACAAAAACATTAATTCTTTCAGAAATTGATCTTAAACCTCAAGTTATCTAAAAACTAGCAGCAAATTCCTTGGTTGTTCTCTGCCTGCTTTCACTGGCACTTTTTCCAACTATAAAAGAATTTGTGCAATACTATCAGTACCTCTTAGTAACACATAGCTGTGGTCATCTATACGAGAACTTCACTCCCCTTATGAATATCCCCTTCAATTTTTTGGTCTCCCAGCATAAAGGAAGTTTGTTGTGCAATTTTAGAAGACTTGCTTAGGAATTAAAATGTACACTCTTGCCAAACTCAGATGATAACTGATGGAATGAAGATTAACAACTTCCTGAGTCACTGTAGTATATACATTATTTATTTACTTCATTTATACCCCAACTTTTTCCCCATTGGGGACCCAAAGCACCTTACATTTTTCTTCTCTCCTTCATTTTATCATACAACAACTATGTGATGTAGTAGAAAAAGCAAGAATCCCGTAGCACCTTAAAGACTAACTAAATAGGTGGCAAGGTATGAGCTTTCATGAGTCACTGCTGACTTCTTAGGATACCTGTGCTACTAGGCTGTTGCTC
The DNA here is from genome assembly GCA_029375565.1 of Gekko gecko. Classification (NCBI taxonomy): domain Eukaryota; kingdom Metazoa; phylum Chordata; class Lepidosauria; order Squamata; family Gekkonidae; genus Gekko; species Gekko gecko. Next base: position 155,070,065 of record JAPDNY010000003.1, read on the forward strand.
TTTTCTACTGCTACAGACAGACTAACACAGCTACCCATCTTGATATGTGAGGTAGGTTAGGCTGAGAGTATGTAACTGGCTCAAGGTCATCCAGTGTTCCACAGCTTCCGTGGCAGAGTGGGGTCTCTCAGATCTTAATTTGACACTCAAAAAACTACACCAGACTGGCTTGGACATTAACCTGGATGTTTTACAGTGCAACATGTGTGTCTGAAATGGCAAGAAGTGTATGATTAACCAGGTATATACTGGAATCAATTTCTATTTGCATTAGTAAATAATTTAGAACTACACCTTATAAGAATTTAATGACTTACCCAATACTTTTTTGGGGGGCGATCCATTCCATACTATAGTATGTTATATACAAATAATATTTCTGGAAGAGAATAAATTCCTCACTTGGCTATTAATTTCCCCAACACCATGACATGCATGCACAAGTGTGTAAGAGTGCACTTGTATACGCATAACCTGTCAATAATAATTTCTAGTATCTGGACTAGGAATGGGCACAAGCCAAATTATGACCTGACGTTCATCCCGAACTTGGCTGGATTTGTGCTTCACAAACCTCAGTTCATGCAATTGGTTTGCCCACTGACCAAACAGGTGTTTGCAGAAGTTCATTTAGTTTGTAAGAGGGTTCATGGGCCAGACATACTGGCACCCAAGACAACAGTCAGGAACCCTTTAAAGCCACCCAGCTGAGGCAGCGCAACTCACCAGTTAGCTCAGAAAGCATTTAAATGCCTTCTAAGTTCACTCACTTGAGAGTCGTGCCACCACTTTAAATGGCTTTTATGAACCTCACAAACCCAAACTGGTTCACAAACCAGAGGGGTTGTCCGGTTCATGGTCTGTGTGACTTCACAAACCAGGACAGACCTCCATTTTCCCGGTTCATGCCCATCCCTAATCTGGACTAATATACTGGCTTCCACAAGACAATGATTTTCTGTAGAGCTTTCACTGAAGAAACACTGACAGCAACACCAAAGTGTCCATATAGTAGGGTAGAGCAGGAACTGGCCACATCAGGGTAGCACATGAACAGTGACGCTAAAGGCCCTTACTACTGAAGAATCTTAGATTCTGACTACTATACTGATGTCACCAGGAATGCAGCCTCCACATTTTCAGCAATGCCGATAAGACACGGTCACCAAAAGAGAGACTGAAAATGCAGAGCACGGTTCATTCTCACCTGCTCAGTGAAACCCAAGCAAAGATGACAGGCATCAAGGGGACGCCATGCCTATCTGTGGACAGGATCTTTCTTGACCAAATCTGAGGCCACAAAAATGGTGGACTGCAGCCTAGACACTGAAAAATCTTAGAGAAACCATTAGCTTACAAAAACTTAACTATATAACTGTTAACACGAGAAGAGAAAAATACTAGCTACTCTGAGGTGAGCTCAGAAACATTCCAACTCACTGGATGAAAAGGAACAGAGGGAAAGGTACAACTCTTGCCCTCAGAGTATACACAGTCCAGGTCTGTGTTTCTGAGTAGATTTGATGTCTAAGCACTTGCTTTGAAAGTTTCCAAATCATTGCTCTGCACAGGCAGGGACGGCTGTTCTTGCTCTTTGTGATGCACAATGAACATGAAGCAGTAAAATCCTGCTGCACTTTAGACACTAAGAGCAAAACTTCCATGTGGAAGCAGCCATGTATTAAAACCCTTGAACTCAAAATGAGAGATTGGCTCTTCAGAGCAAAAGAGGGAAGAGGGTTTGCTGTGTATTCCACACATATTTTACATTGAAATTCTTCCTTCTGAGTCAAAAATGTCTAACAAAATTTGCCTTTGATATAATTGGCAAAATTAGAAACTTGCTTTCATAGGTTATCAGCATTTAGAACAGTTTCTATAACTAAATTTAACAAGATCTAGCAAAAATGGACACATTAGTCCTAAATGCATTTTTCTGTAGATCTACTGATCTTCTTTTAGAACCCTAAAAGCTTTCCTTTTTCTTGTTAGAAAATAATAGGCAGAAATGCTCAGGGATCAAAATGAGAAACTAACAGACTCACATGCATTTGAACTCTTAATTTCTATCATTCTATACATAAAGTTTTAGATCCACACATATACCTCACTTGAATGACTGGAACAACTTCCAGTTGCATGAAGGGGTGGTTGATATTTCGCCCCTTCCCTATCTGCAGTCCTTCATGCACCCCTGGAAGTCACACCTTTCAAGACCTTTCCAGAATGATATAACACATGAGACTGCAGCAGAGAAAAGGGAATAACTGATACTATATCCAACACCTTTGTATGAGTAGAATTTCCATTTGCACAAGATGAGGTTTACAACACACCATCAACACCAATCCAGCAAGAATCATCCACATGTGCATTTGCTGTTGCCATAAAATAAGCATATCCAGGTCTGAATCTATAGTTCTAGTCACTGAACTAGGGCTGCGAGGAGGAATATGCAGTAAACGAATCTTACTAACTATCTCAGGATGGATAGATAGGTGGTTTTAGATGTACATGCACTGCTTCACTCATACACATCTCTGGATTAGGACCATTTTGTGCAAAAATACAACACAGGTAAGGCCAAAATATTTCATACCACAGATAAATTTGTATGCTGATAGACACTGCAAATTACCCTGGAGACACACTTTCACAGAGCCCAGATATGGCTGGGTTCCATTGATCTAAGTGAAACTTAGTGGCACAAAGTAAGTCTGCATAAGATTGTGAAAGATCCATTAAACGTGGGATAGTTATCCCAAAGAAGACCTACCACATAACTGATAGCATATTGGTAAAGGGCATCAACTGAAGCACTGTGGACAGACCCATCAAGTGTAAGTTGATGATGAAAACCAAAACCAAATTTAAGAAGAATGTCATGGAGTGTTTCCATGGTTTGATAACTGGGAGTTGTGTGTCTGCATATGTTCATGTCCTACATTAGACAATCAGCTCACTAAGCAATGATTTATCATGAAGAACTATTCTCCATATTTAGTTTTGACTTGCCTTTACTTTTCACTTCTGTTAAGAATTCCATGCAACAGTTCTCCTCAATCTGCATGTGAATCAATCACCATTGAGCTGGTTGCTCATCACCTGCTTTTAGGTTACCAAACCTTGTTAAATTTATACAATATATAGTCTCCAAGAACTTGAATTTGAAGTCATCAAAATCATTATCAAATATAGTTTATAAAAGTGCCTAAAATGTCAACCACACTCACCTGAAAGAGCTTGCCTAATACATCACCAGTTTCATCAGGATGAAGAGAACATAAGAACAGCCCTATGTATAAGACCAACTATATATCTAGTCCAGCATCGTGTTTCACACAGCAGCCAACTAGTACCTCTGGAGGGCCAACAAGCAGAGCACAGAGACAAAAGGCCTTCCCCTGAAACTACCTTCTAGAACTCAGAGAGTTGCTGCCTCTGTTGATGGAGATTCCATGGCTAAACTTATCCCTCCATGAATCTGTCTCCCTCATAAAGTCATCTATGCTCATGCTAAATATCAAACCTTTTACTCTGTCTCTGTATTGAGGAGATCTCACAGTAAATTTTTTAGAGCTCCACTGAAATTTGACCTACTCAAATGATGTGGTCAGGACTGGAATATTAGTTTAAATATTTGACTGCAAGGATAGGCTGAAGGTTTTTTTTTCATATTTGCAAGTTATCAATTTTAAAAGAAAGAATTTTATGTGATAAGTAAATCATGCCTGCCACCTATTGTCTGGAGTTAGTCATACTGAATATATTCTAGGGAAATCATTTTAGTACACAATTCAATACACAAATCAGCTGATTCATACTATATTTCCAGCATGGTCATCAATGTCAAACCAGCTATTCATACCCCAAGACAGAAAATTCAGAACAAAAATAGACAACCATTGGATTAAACAGCATTAAGAATGGTTCTGAACACAGTAGTAAGAACTGTCCTAAAATTTGATTATTATTTTTTTTTGCTTTTAAGGAAAAAAGCTTATTAAAATGGCAGGACCAGACCCCATAAGTTTTGAAATCAAAAGAAAGGCTTCAGGTTTTTTTAACCTTTACAGCTTCAGTCACTGTACACCACCTGCATATCTACCCTTTTAAAGGTTAGAGTGCAAGCCTCCTATGTTTGTTGTTGTAGTGGATTTTGTGGCCTACATATTTTCATTTCTGATGTTATCATGTGTACAAACTGTACAATAAGGTCAAGATGGGTAGCAGTGTTAGTCTGCCAGTAGGAGCAGAAAAGAGTTAGAGTCCAATAGCACCTTAAAGACTTACACAATCTGTGGTATGGTATGAACTTTTGTGAGTCACTGCTCTTTTCTACTATACAATAAGGGTTAGCAATGATAAAGTCAAATGCGTAACAGCTATAATTGACAAACAGAAGATGGGGGGCATATGACTTGTTGAGCCAAAGATATGTTTGTTGGGGGTAATTTCCACCTCTCACTACAGACACTCCTTTGCCCCTTATACTCACCTTGAGTCTCCACACACTCATGGGAACAATTTTAGGGGGCTCAGTGGGCTGCAGCAGGATAGTGAAGCCAGAAACTCCCATTTCATGTCTGCTCCATGAGACCTCATTGAAAACAAACTACTTTCACTACACTCCCCAAGTAAGGTACACACAGCTCAGAATACCACTTACCTGGTGAACTTGAATTTCCACTTTTAGAGCCTCCTGCAGAGTCTGCAACTCCATTCTCTAAGTTCTCCACTTTCTTGAGCTGTCAAGGTTATTAAATCCCCACCACCTTAAGATGCTTACTTCAGAGGAACAGAAAAGGTGTCTTCTTTATACTATTGCTGAAGAACAATATATTTTATGGTTATCATAAGAGAAAGGAAAACTTGAAAACTCAATTTATAAAAAACTTGTCATTTATAATACAATATTCAGGTTCATAAGTACATGATCTTTGCCTTTTACAGTGATGCTTTTTAATAGTTGTAGTTTAGTATAATGGCACGTTCCCTTGGGAGCTGGTCCCACTGAGTTAAACTGAACTTGTTTCTTAATAAGTATACATACTAGAGACCACAAAGTAACAACATAAAGCATATATGCACCAAGTAAGTGTAACCCAAAAGTAGTTTAGCATCATTTTTTAACTTATTTCTATACTGCTTTTCCTTACTGCTCAAACTAGCTTCCACTAATACAAATAAAGGTGACCAGAAACACATTAAAACATTAACAAAATTAAAACACCATTAGAACCAGTCAGACCTACCCTGTCTAAATAATACAGCTGTCTAAACCAAATGAAAAAAGGCAGCCCTTACTTCAACTGGCTGCCCAGTCCATAAGAATGGGTAGGCCACAGAAAACAATCTTGCCTTTACAGTCACAGATCTCAGCACCTTTAAGGCGGGGAAAGAGAGCATCCTTTGTTTTGAGGATCTTAAGATTCATCTGGGCTCATATGGGGGGAAGCAAAACTCATTATTATTTCCTGAAAACAGAATTACTTTTAACGAGAGGCTGACAAGATCATTTCATCTGTTAAACTGAACTGGAAAACATGCTAAAATAAACATGGGCTTCCACCTAGGGTTTCTGCAGAGAGAATGTAGGGCCATTTTCACTGATTTCCCCCCTGTTCCTGTAGACCTCTGAGCCCCCTGCTGTTCTTAGGGGTTCCCTGCCCCTCAGAAATGGCATTTCAGGGGGCATTTTGGGCTGCAGTGGGAAGGGTAGGTTAAAAAGTTGCGCTCTAATGACATAAATCCTTCCATCAGTGGTAGCTTATGGCAGGATCCAAGCCAACTTTTTTTTAAAAAAAGTTTTAACAGCCAACTAAATCAATCGTATGAATAAAAGCCTAATATTAAAAAGGTACTGATAAATACTGAACCTCTCTAATTTTATTAACTTTTCCAGATGGATCTGTCAAGCATGTATTAAAGTTTTAAGTCTCACTTCTATTTATTTCATCTAGAAATCCTAACTTCACACAACAAATCTCCACTTCTTGTTTTATGGATATCTACTTGACAAAATATACTTTCTGATTAATGCACTTCTCTAGAATTCACTTTGGCAATTTAAGAAAAAAACTTACCAGTTTCAGAAAAAAAGTATTGTCTTCAGCTCTGTATCCACCCTACAAAGAGAAAAATAGAAGAATCAATAGACAGTACACTTAATAATATGGGTTAAGAAACAGAAAAGACATGGAATAAGATAGACTGTCAAACAATATTTTTAAAAATATACAACAGTAGAAACAAGGTGAGAGAAGCAAGTAAATAAAGAAGGGAACACTATTACAGTTTGTGCTAAACTAGAATGGAGTCCAAAATTGCTTTACCAAATGGTACAAACAAACCCATGAGACAAATTTGGCAGAGAGAGCCATTCACTGAGCAGGGTTTCAAATTCAGTTCTCTATGGTCAAAAACCATCATTCTACCTACTACTCCACTAGGTCCAACTAAGCTTTGCTTTTCTAAGTTATTCAAGCTACACATAATCTGCTTTGTATATATTATTCTGATCAAAGGTATATAGGTGTGGAATGCAAATGGAACTTGTGTCTTGGTGTAGCAGCAATGAGCTGTAAGCTAATATATGAACTGATTAGATATACTCTATTGCATAGCTAAGGCCAACACTCTAATTACTTAGCGTTAGGTGCTGGCAGCAGCGATGGATGGGTTCAGCAAACTATGATTTGGCACTACTTGAATGAGCTCTAGAGATTTCCAAATCAAGTACAAACCACTGGGTTGAATTCCATAGAAGATTTCTATGTGCATAACAGTTTTTATGCAAGCAGAAGCTTAAGATTGTTTTTCGATGTCTTCTTCACTAAGTGAAAGCAATTGCATCCCCACTACCTTTTCTACTTGTGGAAGATACTTGTAGGTATTTCTTCTGATACCATTCCAAAACCAAATCCAATGAAATTATGTGAACTCTTATGCAATCTAATGGTTCACATGCACATTGCCGTAGTAGTTCATGTGTTGCTGCTACCACTGCACTACCATGCACACAGGCAGAACTGCAGTAAGTAATTCCCCCCCTCATATGATGCTGGGTCCAACCCACACATTAAAATCAGTTTATCATCCTCCCCCTTCCCCCACAATCAAGGACAGCAAACCAACTGCAGACTGTGGTTTACAGTCCTGGTTGGGAAGGGAAAAGCAAGGCATACTTAGTCAATTTGGAAGTGTCTTAAAAAGCTATCAACTGACTGAGCATGTGAGGGTAGGAGGAGCATGTGAGCACAGAATCCATTCACACCGTGCTAAAACATTATTTGGTGTTATGTCTGAACTCTCCCTGAGTAGCAATTAGAAATAGTGACAATTTTCAAGACTCCTATATTTAAAGTTCATGAGTAGCCTGCAAAAACATTAAGATGCCGGGCAATTATTACATGAACAATTATTCTAAGAATTCATGCAATTTACATTTACTCTCCAGGAAGAAAAGAAGTTACTGAAGCTTTGTTTTCCCCATAACTTAACCCTAAGGAAAGCTGATAGCAATGCAAAGAAACAAGCCTTTTTATTTCACTCACATGCTATCAAAGACAGGCAAAATATTTCCAATATACTTCTGCTATTATTCCTCTCTACAAGGAAGGTTGCAATTAAATTAGGTGGGGTGGGTAGGAAGCTACCTCACCCAAAGCCAGCGGGTTTCATAGATGAACAAGGACCTGATGGTAGTTACTTTACATCCAAAACCAATGCCAGCCTTTACAAGTTCATACACATTTAGCAGAAGTTATTTAGAAATTCCATGTAAAATACACATTATTCCAGGATGAAAATACTGATGGGAGTACTGAGGACCATAGTATAAATGCTGGTTCTGAAACTTTTTTTAAGGCAGCAGCTAACATGTTTAATGTTGAAATCTCTTTTATTTTTGTACTCTGGAAAATTTAAGAAGCACATACATACAGTAAGTTTTTATTCATATTCCAGAAGACCAACCTAACAATAAGTTCTCTCACCTACTCCACTGTCACATGTGGAATGGGCAAGATTATTGCTAGGCTCCCAGACACAGTCTGGGCTCAAGCACTTGTCAAAATTAGAGTGGGGAGTCATGTCAACTCAAGAGTAGACATAAATGCTGAAATGAGGTGGTTTATGAAAAAACATAGCGATATTTCATGCATCACACCATGTAAGCAAATGATGTGTCCCTGAACCTTCCAGAAAAAAAATGACAAACTAGAATATTTCAAACCTTGGCAAGCTCTTCCTGTGTATCATAAGCAAACACTATAGGTATTACAAAAACTTAAGTCCAATTTTGGCACTTATATAATAATAATTTTTAATTTACATTTGACTACCTAGTTATTAATCTTTAAACATTTTATTCTTTATAGTAAAATGTCACTACAATCTGTAACGTATAATAAAATATGCAAGGAACTTCAACTCATCCAGCGGTGAAGTTTGTAACTAAAATCTGCCACAGTACATCACATCATTGCTATGTCAACTACACTGATTGCCAATTTGTTTCCGGGCCCAACTTAAAGCACTATATTAACTTTCAAACCCCTAAATGGCTTCAAACCAGGTTACTTGATGAACTGTCTCTGCCTATACAAACCTGCCTATGACCTAAAATTGGTAGCTAGTGCCCTGCTCTGTGTGCCTGCATGGAAACAAAGAGTTAAGACTCTCAGAGTTACACATAGAATGCTTGCCAGTACCTTTGCCACCATTTATTACTTCAATTTATATCCCGCGCCTCCTGCAAGCAGGCTCAGGGCGGCTCACAACAATAAATTCAATACAATCTTAAAATAATTCAATCAGATAATAAATAACAGTATTATATCAGTACAATAAAACCAATTTAAAACATTTAAAGTGGGCAGTGCACTATATTCAATTTCAGTTCTTAACAGCCGGGAAATGAGAGGGCCAGCGCCAAGTATCTTTCAGAAGATAGCTAAAACTGCCTTATTTAAGAGGGCCTTTGTGTTACTCCATGAATTGTTAATACTTTAATCTGTTTGACTAGCTTTCTGTTGAGGTTGGTTTTATGAGTGGAAGCTGCTTTTATTGATAGCTTTCATTATATTTAAGATAGTAACATAAGGATAGCTCTCCTGGACTACAACAGTGGTCATCTAGTCCAGTATAGTGTCTCATACAGTGGCCAACCAGTTGTCCTTGAAGGCCAACAAAAAGGGGAGAGGCAAAGGCATTCTCCTGATGTTGTCTCCTAACACAGGCATTTAGAGAATTAGTACCTCTTGCTGTACAGGTTCCTTTTAGTCATTAGTACTGGTAGTATTGATGGTCCTATTTGCCATGAATGTCTAATTATTCTTTAAAGCTCTATCTGTGGACATAACCATCATTATGTTCATGGGCAGTGAACTCCACAACTTATTTGTTAAGTAGTATTTCATTCTGTCTGTCCTGAAACTATTGCCCATCAACTTTAATGGATGCCCCTGAGTTCTAGTACTATGGCAGAGAGAGGAAAAGCTTTCTCTATCCCCTTTCTCCACAGTATGCATAATTTTATAACTCTGTATTATCTGCGTCCCCTCCCAGTCATCTTGTTTTCTAGAAACAGAAAGCCACTGACTATTTAGCCTTTCCGCAGAGGGAAGGTGCTCCACCCATTTTAGTCATTATGGTAGTATTGTTGCGCAGTATCTTTTTTGAGATATGGTGACCTAAACTCTACCAGTATTCCAACACTATAGGCTCTACACAGGTGTATTATATTCTTGGCAGATTTTCAATCCTCTTCCTAATAATCTTTATCATGGACTTTGCCTTTTTCACCACAGCTATACACTGAGTTGACATTTCCATCAAACTATTCACTGCAGTCCCAAGATCTCTTTCAGTCTTGGTTTCAGGCTCTTCAGAGCCCATGAAATTACGATTTATTTATTTTTTTTGCTCTACTGTGTATTGCCTTATACTTCCCTACACTGAACTTCACAGTTCCCCACTCACCCAGTTTGGAGAAATTCTCACAATCCATCTTGGATTTCACTAGGGGTGTCCACTCAGTATTAGCTGAGCACCCCCCCCCCAAGAAATATCTTATTGGGTATTTTCTCAGCCCCTTACTGATTCAGCTACCCTAAAATGGCTTTAAAAGGATTGCCTTCCCTTTAAACACCAGCTATCTGGTACTTTTTGCAAGCCATGCCATGAGTGAATTCCGAAGAGGTGAGTTTTCCATTATACCCTATGGGGACCATAGACTATAATGGAGAATAGAGCCAAGGTATCTGGGGCTCGGGGAGGGGGGCTGTTTTTTGAGACTGCAGCATAGCAGCTAGTGCCTCTCCTCAAAAACTGCCCAAGTTTCAAAAAGATTGGACCAGAAGAAGGTGCCCCCATCCTCCATTGTTTCCAATGGAAAGAATAAAGGCATTTAAAAGGAATGTGGTCCCTTTAAATGACTTCTCCAGCTCCAGAAGCGGCGAGTTCAAGGCATTATGCCAGGGATATAACACAGAGGCAGGCAATGGCAAACCAACTCTGAAACATCTCTTATCTTAAAAACAAGTCTAGCTCACCACCTAGTGGTGCATAATGCTAAGAGCTAGAACTTCTGGCTGCTAGGCAATCTTAGGATCTCCTGACTATTCTACACACAATGCCATATGATAATAAAAATAACAAGAGAAAGGCAGGATCCAAAATTTCTTAATGCAAACACACAACATCTGGATACAAACAACTGTGCTATAACTACCAATACACTTTAAAAATAATTTTATGATTGCTGTAATTTTTTAAAGCATATCACTAGCTGGAATATCAAATAAGGTGTTTTTGTTAAAGCCCACTGAATTCCTAAGACCAGATCTATAGTCATTTTCAATACCCTCCCAAATAGCAAGTGAGGACTGCACAGATGACAGTAGAATAATGGTGAAATATTTATTTTAAAAATAAAAGGTGGATTTCAAAATGTTCTAATAAAGCATTTTAGTTCTTAGGTACAACAGATCTGAAAGGTATGCTATTTCAGAAACACTGTAGAACAATGAAATTAACTTAAAAATACTTTTTCACTTTCAACAATGTTAAAGTTTATTTATTTAACATTTACTAGCTGCCTTTCTTCCTTACAGAGCTCAAGGCAGCTTACGAACATAGATAAAATACATAATATAAAATAAATTAAAACATAAAAACCAAAATTTAATATCACTACTTAGGATTGCTCACCAGCAGGGTGAGGTTACAGTTACAAAAATTTTTAACTGTAAAAAAAATTTACAGTTAAAAACATAGTGAGGTTCTTGGTTTACAATTTTTTGGACCAGTCAATTGACCAAGCTGCCAATCCCATAATATCTTAAGTGATAAAAACAAAATTTTGAGGCTCACAATATTTCATTAAAAATTATGACTTTCTGCATCATATTTGTAAGATACATTACCTTTCAAGCTTCTCAGAAAAAGTTCTCAAATTTTTATAAGCTGCACCAAGATGTCCAATTTAACCATGGTTAAATAAAAAATATGCATAAATCTGACTTGCGCTCTCACCCTCTAGCACACAGAATGTGATGGAACATGGAAGAATGTTAATTTAACACTAACTCCACTAAGATGTACAAATACAGGCACACAGCTTACCCAGAGTTAATTTTGCTTCCCCTAAATTGGATGCTGAAAGGCATCCTTAGTGAGGCTCCCTAAGTCAAGCATACACACCAAAGTACAATTTAATGACAAATTCCCCTCTATAATCTTAAACCTCTATCATACTCTGTGCAAAAACTACCACCTGCTCAAGTCAGTCAAACTAAATGATTTTTAAAGAAAAAAATATCAATTTATGGTATAACAAAGCAAGATCCAACAAATTTCAGAAGTGGAATTGTTTTTCAGAGTTTGAAAAAGAATATATGAGAATATTTCTCACAAACACAACATTTCATTCCAGAGGGGTAGCCATTTCAGCCTTTAGCACTTTAAATACCAACAGATCTATTGCAACATACTTTTAATAGACTAAAGTCTATTTTATCGTATGTTTTGTGTTCAGTAGGCAGATACATGTAAACAGAAAAAATATAACAAATTGAGGACTCTGAGCTGTCTTCTTGCTTTGAAGGCTTCCTGAGAGTAGAAAGGAGTTTCCTGTTGCAGGAGAAACATAGCAGACTTCAAGTAGGAGAATCTATCGCTTAGACTCAACTCCAGCTTGTGGAGTAGTGGAGTAGTAAGACACAAAGTGACATCTTTGTTAACACGCAGGGATCCCATTCATGCATGCAGAACACATGCTCTCTGATGTGACTGGCACTGTCGCACAGCCTTCATGATCAGCATATGGACTAGCCAGTTTACTGTTAAGAGTATACAGGATGGAGGCCTGCAAGGAATTACTGGAATGAGGTTATGACAGTTTGGCAATCCCACTCTACTTTCTCAGACCTCTCCAGAATTATATAAACTATCAGAGGCAGGATGGTTTTGTTCCTTCTGACATTTATTTATTTATTTATTTATTTATATATATATATATATTCCAATTTATATCCCACTGTATGCCTCCAAAGCAGGCTCAGGGCGGCTCACACAGGTAAAACACAGATTAACAATCCAATCATTAAAAACCAATCAGTAAAACAATTCATTAAAATAATACATACTTACATACTAAGTGCTAGCGAAGTTATCCAATATCGCAACGATGGCGATGCTGCATGCGTGCATACCATATGATGTTCGTTTCCAGCATTGATCTTTCTTGACATGCACAGGCTATCAATAATTCACCAGGAACCAGGCTCTACAGTTGTTACTAGTGACAGTCATTAGTGGTGGTAACTAGTCAGGGCCGGCTCCAGGTATTTCTGCGCCCTAGGCAGGCGCAGATCCCAACCTCCCAGTTGGGCCTGGAAACCCAGCCATGCCGCCCCCCCCTCCTCTCCCCCCCCAGGGAGGAGGGGGAGGGCGACTTGCACCCTAGGTGGGTGCTTTTCGGCGGCAGCAGCAGGGAGATCCTCTGACCGTAGTGCTCTCTGGGGTATATATGGGGAAAGGCGGTCTCTCAGGTAAGTTGGACCTCAGCCATAAAGGGCTTTAAAGGTAAGAACCAGCACCTTGAAGCGAATCCGGTATGCTATCGGCAGCCAGTGCAATGCCTTCAGCACAGGCTGAATGTGCTCCCTCAAGGGGAGACCCATCAAAAGCCTAACCACTGCATTTTGCACTAGCTGCAGCTTCCGAATCTGCGACAAGGGCAGCCCCATGTAGAGAGCATTACAGTAATCTAATCTTGAGGTGACCATTGCATGGATCACTGTTGCTAAGTCATTGTGTTCGAGGAAGGGAACCAACTGCCTAATCAGCCGAAGATGGTAAAAGGCCGACTTGGCAGTGGCTGCTACCTGAGCCTCCATTGTTAAGGTGGCATCCAGGAGCACTCCCAGACACCTAACTTCCGGCACTGGCACCAGTAGTGCCCCATCAAAGGTCAGGAGTGGGATCCCTACCCCCGGACCGCCCCAACTCAAGCACAGGACCTCCCTCTTTGTCGGATTCAATTTCAGTTGGCTCAGCCTAAACCAACTAGCCATGGCTTGTAACACCTGGTCCAGATCTTCCAGTCTGGAGCCAGATTGACCACCCAACATCAGATAGAGCTGGGTGTCATCAACATACTGGTGACACCCCAGCCCATAACTCCGGGCAATCTGGGCAAGGGGGCACGTAAAGATGTTAAATAACATTGGAGAATGCACCGCCCCTTGTGGCATTCCACACTCTAGTGGATACCTCTGGGAGAGCTGTTCCCCTTTGTCCCCGGCCATGGAGACAAGCTATTGCAAGGCAAGCTCCCGGACTCCCACGCTGGTGAGATGGCGGACTAGTAACTGATGGTCGACAGTGTTGAATGTGGCGAACAGGTCTAACAACATCAGCACCACTGAACAGCCTTGATCCAGATGCCTCCAGAGATCATCCATAAGGGTGACCAATGCTTTCTCCGTCCCATGGCCCAAGTAAAAACTGGACTGGAAGTGATCTAGAATGGAAGCATTATCCAAGAAGCTCTGTAGCTGGATTGCCACAGCCCTCTCTATTATTTCGCCCAAATAGGGCAAACTGGAAACCGGCCAGTAGTTAGCTAATTCAACTGGATCCAAAGATGGTTTCTTCAAGAGAGGATGCACCACCGCCTCCTTGAGCGCCCCAGGGAACCATCCCTCCATGAGGGACTTGTTGATAATTTCCCACAGGCCACCTCGCAACCCATCATGGCTAGCTTTAATTAGCCACTACAGGCATGGATCAAGGCAGCACATGGTAGGGTGTACTGCTAGGAGCAATTTGTCAACTTCCTCTAGACTGAGCGGACTGAAAGAATCCAGAAGCTGACTTGAAGACGTGCATGGAGCCTCGAGTTCACTCACTGTATCAACTATGACAGACAGTTCATGGCGAAGCGACAAGACTTTATCCACGAAATAGCTCGCAAAAACCTCACAGCCAATATCCAATTCTCTAGAGTTTAATCTGCCCTGTGGCAGAACAGTTAAAGACTGAATTGTTCTAAATAATTGGGCTGGGCATGAGTTGGCAGATGCGATTGAGGCTGCACAGAACTCCCTCTTTACAGCTTTGACCACCATCTCATAGGATCTCATAAACGTCCTATAAGATGCTTTTATAGCTTCGTCATGAACATGTCACCACCGTCTCTCTAACCATTTCAGCTCTCACTTCATAAGCCGCAACTCCTGGGTATACCAGGTAGCAAGCCTAGAGTGAGGGCGCAGAGGGTGCCGGGAGTGATCTTGTCAATGGCTACAGAGAATCAATCATGCCAGTCCCCTACAAGCTCATCCAATGAGCCGCCAGGGGGCACTGGATCCTGCAGAGCCACCTGGAATCATACAGGGTCCATTTGGCTCCGCGGGTGGGCTAAAATATGCTCACCACCCAAACAGGGTCGGAGTGGAACATTCAGACAGACCCTAAGGGCATAGTGGTCCAACCATGGTACTGCTCAGCCGCGAAGATCAAATCAAGCGTGTGTCCAGCCCGGTGAGTGGGGGACGTTACAAGTTGGGAGAGTCCTAGTGCCACCATGGATGACACCAGGTCCATAGCCTGGGTGGAGGCTGCATCATCGGCATGGACATTGAAATCACCCAAGACTACTTGCCTAGGATGTTCCAGTGCCCAGCCTGATACAGCCTCCATCAGGGACAGCAGGCTATTGGTTGGTGCGTTGGGCAAGTCGGTACACCAGCCAAATCACCAAACTCTCCCCAGCCTCCCACATGAGGCCCGCACACTCAATGCCCATGATCTTTGGCAGCAGGAGTGCCCTAAAGGAGTAAGCCTCCCAAATGAATATTGTCACTCCCCCCCCGCCCCTTAGTCTGCGATTGGTGAAAGACCAAGAACCCGGGAGGGGCAAGCTTGGAGAGAGCTACTGTCTCCCCATCCCACACCCAGGTCTCAGTCATGCACGCCAGGTCTATGGTCCACCTTATTTATAGTCCACCTTGCTCCTGGAGTCTCAGGGCAGGTTACACAATGTAAACCCAGGCAACCAACAAAAATAAGCAAATTAACAGGACCAGCATTACAGCAATCTTAAAACACAGTGTAAGTATTAGACATTATACATTAACAATGATGAATGGTGTAATTACTTACATAGATTATGGTGTACTAAGAGAAAGATAATACATAACAAACAGATATACTTTATACAGTAGTGTAGGCCATAGTCCCAATCCCTCTATTACAGGGGTGCCGAACTCATTTGTTAAGAGGGCCAGATCTGACATAAATGAGACCTTGTTGGGCCAGGCCATGTGTGTCATAAAATGTAATGCCAGGTAATGGAGATATAAGTGTAATGCCAGGTAGTGGAGGACACAAACAAAGGTGTGGTTTTTTTTTTACTTAAAATAAAAAACTTGCTTTAAAAAATGGCACTCTTACAATATTTTGTTTATTTAACAGTGTCTGATAACTGACACTTCTTGCTCTAAATTATTACATCAAAATGTCTGTGCTCTTGCAATCTTGGGTATGCTGTTCAGGTGTGTATCTGTAAGCCGCAAACCTACAATGACGCAGCAGCAGCAGAACTGAAAGAAGCAGAAGACAGCCAGTTCCACTGCGGGCCTGATAGAAGCCCTCCAGAGGCCTCATCCGGCCCCCGGGCTGCATGTTTGACACCCCTGCTATATTAAATCACCTTCTTGAATCATTGCATCATATAGTCCTATAGCCTTTCTAAGAATGCTCTCTTGAACAATTATCTTGTACACAGTTTGCAGAATGCCACAAGTGTAGGGCTTTTCTAACCTTCCCAGGCAGGCTATTCCATAGCCTGAGGGTCACACCAGAGAATGCATATGCCCGGACAGTATTCTCACCATTCTGTCCTTTCTGAAGTATATTCAGTTATTGAGATGCTTTTCTTTTGGTTAATTTATGAAGTCTTTTTTCTGCATATCTTGGAAATCCCCAAAGAGACAAAGATTTCTATTGAAGAAGACAGCCATAGCCCAAAGTGACCAATTCCATTTTGGGGCAAGGTGCTTGAGCAGGTGGTAGCTACATGGCTTCGGGGTGTCAAGTAGATTACCTAGATTCATTTTAGTCTGGATTCAGGCCTAGGGGTGTGCAAAAAAAAAAATTCGGTAAAATTCGGATTTGGGCATATTGGACCTGAATTTTTTCGGTATTCCCGAAAAAACCCGAATACCTATACCGGTAAAGCATTGAAATCCGAAAAGTTTTGGGATTCCCGAAAAATTCGGGTCCATTATATCCAATGGGGCCATTGACTTCAATGGCAAAATTTTCTGGAAAGTTTGCAGGGGGCTGGAGAGGGGGGTTGAGGTAGAGACTCCAAATTTGGACTGTAGCTGCTGGAGCCTCTCCCCAAAAGACCCCCCAAGTTTTGAAAAGATTGGACCAGGGGGTCCAATTCTAGGGGCATCCAAAGAGGAGGGTGACCCCAGTTCTCCATTGTTTCCTATGGGAATGGATCAGGCAAGCAGATTCTCCCTGTAAAAAAACCTGAGAGGTGTGGTGGTGGTGTGAGGGGGCATGTTTGCCAAGCCAGCAGCAGACCATGTGCAATCACCACCCCACCAACCCCAGATCTCTCCCAAACCAACCCTAAGGAAGAATAAAATAAAGAGAAAAGAAATTAAATTTAAAAGTGCCCTAATAAATCAAACCAGTCTGAAATCTTCTGAGGTCTTGATCCGAGGTCCATGAAGAGCAGGGAGGAAAGCAGGGCAGACTCAGGAGCAGGGGCAGCAGAAGCCAGCCAGCCACAATCTCCAACAGCCAAGCCAGGCAGCTCTCTCTCACCAGCCAGCAGGATCCAGGAACACAGCAATGAGAGTCAGCCCAGAGACTGGCTCCTTTTATGCTCTCTGAGCATACACAGAAGGATTTCAAAAAGGAAAAACCTTCTGTGATTGGCCAGAGAGCAGATGCCAGAACCCTATTGGCCACCACAGTGCTCCTTTCCTGGGAAAGGAGCAAACTGGTGGTTGGGCTGCAGGCAGCAACAACAGCTCACAGCCTGCAAACCTGCAAACTGCAGTGCATTTGCAGTCTGGAGCCTCCTTTCCCCCCCTCCTGGAAACAGGAGGAAAAGGCGGGAAAGAGGGGGAAATGGCGGGAAAAGGAATTCCCAGGCCCTTCAACAGTTTAAAACCCCCCACAACACCGTTTTTCAGCAATGCCGAAAAATGCCGAAAAAATCCCGAATTTTCCGGGAATTTTTTTTTGGAATTCGAAGATTACAGTGAATAGCCTGTCCGGGATCCCGAAAGCCGAAAAAACCCGAAAATGCTTTTTTTGGGTTTTTTTCCATTTTGGGATTCCCGAATGCACACCCCTATTCAGGCCTTGTCTTACAACAGAAATGGGCTTGGTCATCCAGACTGAGAACCTTTGCCAGAAGAGTGACAGGGGAGTGTGTCCCTGTTGATTCTCTTGGATCTCTCAGTGGCTTTTCATACCATCAACCATGGCATCCTTCCAGAGAGGCTGGATGGGAGTAGGGAGCACTGCTCTTACTTGACCAATGGATTACAGACGCTGGTGCTGCAGGCCTGCTACTCAGCCCCATGGCATTTATACCCATGCTATTTAGCATCTATAAGAAACCGCTGGGAAAAGTTACTCAGGGTTTTGGAGCGAAGTGCCATCAATATGCAGATGACACTCAAATCTCCTTCTCCTTAACAGCTAAGCAAAGTATATCTACAGAAGTCCTAAACAGGTACCTGGAGGAGGTAATGGGATGGATGAGGGCCAATAAACTCAAATTCAAGTCAGAAAAGACTGAGTTACTACTGGTCAACATAGAAGCTTCCTGAGGACTGTGGAGACAGCCTGTTGTGGAGGGGGCTGCAACCCTGAAGGAGCAGGTTCATGGCTTGGGGGTGCTGCTAGATCCTGGCCTATGGCTGGAGGCTCAGGGCTCCTCTGTGGCCCATAGCACCTTTTATCAGCTCTGGCTGGTTCACCCAACTACAGCCATTCCTCAAAAAGTATGATCTGGCCACAATCAATGTTCTGATCACATCCAATGTAAATTACTGCAACGGGCTCTACTTGGGGCTGCCTTTGAAAATGGTTTTTAAAAACTCCAGTTGATCCAAAATGTGGCGGCAAGGCTACTGTCAGGAGTTGAAGAAGAGAGAGGAAGAGATTGGATTTATACCCCATCCTTCACTATCCAAAGGCATCTCAGAGCGGCTTACAATCTCCTTTCCCTTCCCCTCCCCACAACAGACACCCTGTGAGATAGGTGGGGCTGAGAGAGCTCTTTCAAAGACTGCCCTTGAGAGAATAGCTCCAAGAGAACTTGTGACTGACCCAAGGTCACACCAGCAGCTGAATGTGGAGGAGTGGGGAATCAAACCTAGTTCTCCCAGATTAGAGTCCGCGCTCCTAGCCACTACACCAAACTGGTTGCAGGCATCATACAAAGATCAGCATTGGTTATGTATCTGTTTCTAGGCACAATTCAAAGTATTGGTTCTAAACTCATGGAACAGGGTACCCCAATTCCTCCCATACTATCTAGCCTGTCAGTTAAGATCGGCCAGTCAAGCCATGTTCTCTCTGTCCCTGCCTTCAGAGGTGAGGCCAGTGGCAACTAGGAACATGGCATTTTCTATCATGGAGCATCACCTCTGGAACACCTCTTTCCCTTCAGGCTTATCTGGCACCTACTTTACTTTCTTTTAGGTGTCAGGCCAAAACAACTCTTTTCACCCAGGGGTTTTATCTCACCAGTTGTTTAATGGTCTGCTGTTGTTTTATGGAGAGTTTTTATTCTGTTTATGTCCAATGGCTTGTTTTTAAATTGTTACATTGTTTAGCTGTAAGTTGGCTCAGCAGAACTTTGAAGAGGCAGCACAGAAATACCATAATAGTAATACTAAATAATTATATGTAGTTATGAAGCCCTGTACAATAGTCCAACTTCTTAAATATAGCACAGACTAGAGGGCAGCACACATTAATTTTTCTTTAAGCATAACTTTTAAAATAAGTGTTTTGACTATAGATCTGTGCAGTGATAATATTTTGTGCTACATAAAGCTTACTAAAATCCTGAGACTCTCTGCTTTTTATTTCAAGAGGATAAACAAATAACTGTTCAGATAGGGGATATTCTGCAGAAAAATGTGAAAATCTCTGAAAATGGAGAACATTGCCTATACTTGTGTACACAGTGTAAACCTACTGTGAGCAGGGAGGGGAGGAGCCAGCTGAACAGAGCCTCTGGAGAGCCCCCACCACTCGCACTATCCCTGCCTCTCCTCTGCGGGCTAGGCAGAGGAGGAGGAGTGAATACTGCCACCAGTGCCAGCCCTCCCACAGCCACTTCTCCTCTGCAGACACAGGAGGAGGAGCAGGCGCCATCCTGCCCCTTCCTGCCAAGGAGGCAGCACTGTATGTATCTATTTATTTATTTATTTAAAGCAGTTATTAGCCATTTTTCTACCTCATAGGAACTCAATGCAACCTATAATATAAAGAGCAATAAAGCTCAATAAACTACATAAAACGCCTAATTCAAAACCAATAAAACTGCTAATAGACAGAATGGAAATTAATTGAACACTATCATGGATAAAATTGTCTTCAGCCACCTCCTAAAGTTGAGAATGGGGAAGCCAGGCACACACCTCCCTGGGGAGGTTGTTCCATAATCATAACACTGCCACTGAAAAGGCCCTCTCATCTACCAGGTGACCTTCTTTGGTCCTCTCTCTGGGAACTTAGTATCTCGGTAGGAATATATGGGGGAAGATGGTCCTTTAGATACTCAGACCCAAGCCATGTAGAACTTTAAAGGTCAAAACCAGCACTTTAAACTGGGCTCTGGAATACATAGGAAGCCAGTGTAACTGCTGTAATATTGGGATCAGATGAACCTAATAACTGGCCCTGACCAGCAGCACATTCTGCACTAGCTACAGCTTTCAAACATTCGTCAAGGGTAGCCACAAGTCAAGTACACTGTAGCTATAAGGCATGGATCGCTGTGGCTAGATCAGACTGGGCCAGAAACAGGTGCAGCTAGCGCACCAACCAAAGCTGGGCAAAAATATTCATAACCAAAGTAGCTACCTGATTTTCTAAGGTTACCGCTGTGTAAAGCAGCACCCCCAAACTACAAACCTGATTTTTCAAGGGGAGTGTAACCCCATCCAAGGAGCTCTCAAGTCCCTGGTCTGCCTTTCTGCTAACCCAGAGCATCTCTGGCTTGTCAGGATTAAGGTTCAGCTTGTTCACCTTCATCCAACCCATTACTGGCTTGAAGCACTGGCTTAGAACATCAACACTTTCCTTGGAATTAGGTGAAAAGAAAGGTAGAGCTGGGTATCATCTGCATATTGGTGACACTGTAGCCCAAACCACCAGGGGTGTCAAACATATAGCCCGTGGGCCGGATCAAGCCCTCCGAGGGCCCCAATCAGGCCCAGGCGGTTTCCTACTTCCATTTGCAGTTCTGCTGCTACTGCCATGTTACAGCTTGCTTTACCAATCTCTCTCTCAATCACACAGGAGAGATAGATAGGCAAGGCTCTCCTGTGCAACTGAGAGTCTGGTAAAGAACTGGCTGAGGCTCCTCCCCCTCCTCCTCCCAGGGGGAGGGAGGGAAAAGCCAGAGATTGCTTCCTGGCCAAGCTGCAGGAGATAAAGGGAAGCCTTTCTTTCCTTCCACTGGCTGAGGCTCCTCCCTGAAGGGAGGAAGGGAATGAGGGAGTTTGCTTTGCTGGGCTGCCTCAATTGCACGGGAGGAATACCAAGCACTTTTAAGACCAACAAAGTTTTGTTCAAGGTATGAGCTTTTATCTGCCTTGCTACAGTGTGTGTTTTTTTTGTTGGGCTTTTTATGCCAGGGCTCTCCTAAGAGCAACTGGGTTCCCTCCCCCTTTTCACTGTATTCATGCCCTTGTGATCCAGTCTTTCACAGTAAGAAAGTAATGTGAACTATTTTAGAGAAGGAACAACAAGCCAGTGAGGTGGATTAGACTGAGAGTGTGTGTCCAGACCAAGTTCACCCCCTTTGTAGGAAGTTGTCGTTATTTCTCTGGGGAAGACTATAGTTTTGTAAACAAACACATGGCCCTTAGTCTATGTTAGGATGCCTTCTCATGTTCTTGACCAGGACATGAAGCAACTTTTGTACAAAGGGTTGCAATGCCCAGCCATTTCATGTTTTCTTCCCTGGGTCCTAAGTTAGGAACACTGAGGATGAGAGTTTGTAATAAATGTCAATAAATCGAAAATAGGTTTGCACCTTACAGATACACACCTGAACAGCATACTCAAGATTGCTACTGCATAGGCATTTTGATGCAATAATTCAGAGCAGAGGTGTCAGTTATCAGAGACTGTTAAATAGACAAAATATTGCAAGAGTGCTAGTGCTTTAAGCATGTTTTATTTAAAGTTTTTTAAAAAATTAATTGTATTTGTCTGTGTCCTTTATAAAATTTATATCTGTGCTACCTGGCATTACATTTTATGACACACACAGCCCGGCCCAACAAGATCTCATTTATGTCAGATCCAGCCCTCACAACAAATGAGTTTGACATTAATAGCATGGGAGATAAGACTGAACCTTGTGGAATCCAATAGGCCAAAGGCCATGGGGCAGAGCAAGAGTCCCCTAGCACCACTTTCTGGAACCAGCCTCCCAGATAGGACTCAAATCACTGTTACATGGTGCCTCTTTGTCCCAAGCACTGAGAGACGGCCCATTAGGATACCATGAGCAACTTTATCAAAGGCTGCTAAGAAATCCAGCAGAACTAGCAGGGTCATCAACCAAAGCAGTCTCTGTTCCAAAACCCAACCTGAAGCTGGACTGAAATGAGTCCGAGTCGGTGGGGGAGGAGGAACACGAATTACTGCTGTTCATCTCCTCCACTTCCAGCCCCCCACCACTGCCACTACTCTGCAGGGGAAGAAGAACCACTACTGCTGCTCCCTCACACACATCACATGAATCAGGAGGAAGGAAGGGGGAGCAGCAGAAATACTGCAGATGGATCAGTGGGATCCCTGCCAGTTCTCACAGGTTTCTTGCTTACAGCTGCAAAAGCAAGTTTAAAACAATATTAATTCTGGTTGAGGTACCAGAAGCAGCCTGGGTGGGACAGCCTGCCTGTTAAGTAAGGTTGCAACAGGCTATTGAGCATAAGAAGGCTACTGAATTCACATGCAGGTCTTGTTTTGGCTTGCTATGACTGGAGATGTGACACATCTACTTTTCAGTCCTTTTACTTATAGTATTCTAACAAGTCCAAGAGGCATCCTCACCATCTAAGTTTTCACCATCAGACAGCTAACTATATAAGATAGCAAACTTGACAAGGTAACAAAGGAAGGTTTGGATGCAGACAGTAAGTGAGCTATTGCATTTTTTAAAAAGAACATATAGACATCACAGTGGCTCCAAGAATCCAAGAAAATGAGTGAGAAAGCAAGCACCTAGCTTTATAAATACAACAAAGGACCAATATTAAGTTGTTTCCAACTCCAAGGTAGCTGGACTTCCAATTTTTTTCTTCTACAATAAAAGCTTTTGCCTTAATTACTATTGTCAGTTTCTGCTTAACAGAAACATTTCTCCTTTCATTATGTACAATCCAACACATTTAATGCAATTTTATTTAATAGCAAGAAATTTTAAAATTATTCTTTTCAGCATTTTAATTGAATTTCAATTTACATTCAAATACAACTTGGAAAAAACACTTCTAAGCTAATTATCTAGCAAACAAGCAACATATTTCACACAATGAAAAAAAAAGTTAAAATATCTGAATTTTAATTTGAGTCCCTGCAATAGGGGGGTGCATTCAGCATAAACTGAGCTGAAAAAATACCTGAAAAATACCGGCATCTTTTGGGTATTAATTAAACTGAATACAGATCAGAGAATCTGATCGGCTACCAGTATAGCTGAGCCTGAATAAATTAGATTTTTTTTGTGTTTGTTGTTATTCAGGTATATTCAGCTGTACCAAATGGCTGGTGGGCTCCTCTTGCAGCTCAGTTTAAACTGAGCTGCAAGAGGAGCCAACCCAGGATTGGCTGGAGTGGCGGGAGCCACGATCTCTGCACCACCTCGGCTGGGGCTGGCTCCTCTTGCAGCTTGTATGGGAAAAGAGAGAATTTATTACTTAAAAAAAACCCTTTGTTTTCACTGTTCATATTTTAAAGGAAAACAAGAGCTCTTTTTAAAAGCACATCTCTTTCCATTAGCAAAACTGAATGGGGCTTGAAGGGTTATATACTCTTCCTTTCCTTAATGCATGCAGATCACAGCTGTGTGTGTGTGTTTACAATCTGCAGTCTTGTGGAGATCCATAATCTCATTCATAACTATTTTGGCCTCCAAATGATCAACAAAAACAGCAGTCTATGAAAAAGGTAGAAGAAATGCTGTAATAATAATTCACTACAAAGTGTTATTTTTAATAAGTGTAGATATCAGAAAGCCAGTACTGCAGCAGAAATACTAATACAACTAGAAAGCTTGAATGTTAGGTTGCTACCATATGGAGTAGACGGATTTAAATCAAAGTTTAAAAGTTATCAAGAAAGGGACTTCCGGTCTACAGTGTGGCAATGGCGGTCACTCTCCCCGATGCTCGGGGGAGCGGCTAGCACACCAGCGGTTTGGAGAGAGGTTACAGAAGTGGCCCCCTCACAGAACCCTGGGGTAAGGGTTCCTAGCCAGAGGGCTTTTTAAGGAGTCGTCTCTTCAGCGGCAGAATGCCGTGGAATTGAGGCGCTCCTTCGCCCTAACGGTCCTTCTGCTGTGTGGCCGAATGCTCTAGCTAGGCTGACCGGGGCAAGCGAGTGGCGATAACTGTGGCGAGGCTGGAAGCAGCCAACAATGAACATGAGTTGAAGTAAATGAATTATTGAAGAAACGGCGAATTCCCTGCCCCTCTTTCATCGGAGGGATCTCCCCCCCGCCCCAAACGAGCTGCAAAGTAGAAGAAAAAGGGTGGGAGCAGGGAAAAATTGAAAGGCTGTTTTGTTTTGAGAGACTTACCAGAGTGGATTATACGCATAAGCAATTTTCAGAGGTTGTGAAAGAGCGGTTGGTTTCTGTAAACAATCATCCAAGATGTCGGGCGTCGGGAAGAAGGGAACGAAACTGAAACCTCTGGGCGGCCAAAGCCCTAGGCCGGAAGAGGAGGGGCCAGACGTCATGAGACTGCTAGCGGATACGCTCAAGCTTGTGATGGATCAACTCGCAGTCTCCAGGTGGCGGAGACTGCTAAGCAGACGAAGCAGATGATAGCAGTAGTGAAGGAGATGCACTCCGAACATAAGACGTTGAAGAAAAGAGTGGATCAAGTCACAAATAAACAAAACCATCAGGAACATAGGCTGCTGTCCTTGCAAATGGAGAAAGCTAATACGATCCTCAGATTTCAAGGGGTGCCAAAATCCCTGAAGGAAGATTTAAAGAAGCTCCTTAGTGATCTTCTCACACCAGTTGTGGGCTTTAAAACGGAAGAAATTATGCACGATTTTGAAGCAGTGTATAGGGTGTATTCAAATTACACCAAAAAGAATAGCCTACCTGGAGAAATATCAGCCAGATTTTCAAGTAGACAAATTAGGGATGCAATTCTGCGAGCAACTTTGGCAACTCCATTGAAAATGGGGAATGATATTATCAACGTGTTAAAGGACATTCCATTCGAAATACGTCAAATATGGAAAAATTACAAGGACTTGATACTCTTTCTCTTTCTCCAAACTAACCAAATTGGATACAAATGGGTAGTCCCAGAAGGAGTGGTCTTTAAGATGAATGATAAGAGAGAGAAGATTGACTCTGTGTTTAAAGCCAAAGAATTTCTCAAGCGTCACCTGGGGACCAAAGAAGACGGTGAAACTGGTTCGAGTGGCTCTGCACCCTCGGAGACGGACGAGGACTTGGCTGTGGAAGAAGGCACTGGTGCCCGAAAACCAACTTATGCACTTAGGGACAGAAAACCTAACTAAAGGCAGAAGGACTCTGAAAAGGGCCTTTATGAAGCGAGTTTGGGAGATGCTCTGGAATTCTCTCATAACAACTAATTAGCTAATTTTTAAGTAGGGAAAGATAGACAGGAACTCAGTGTATTCATGGTATACTAACTATAAAGTACTAACATAGATATTAACAGGGTTAAAAATCTACTACTCTTGGGTTTTTAGTATAGTGTGGTTTGCTTTTCTTTCTCCTTAGTGTTAGTTTCCCCTCCCTTTTTCTGAGTTGTAGTTTGTAGTCCTATATAAAAAGCAATAAAAAATCCCCTTCGAGGGGCCAAAAAAAAAGTTATCAAGAAAAATAGTCCATTTAAATCTAGTAAATTATTGGTTTAAATTAAGTATCCAGCTTACTAATACATGAATAATACGTTACAATTGGCTGGTGTATAATTAATGCATATCCATCACTAAATCGAGAGCATTTCCTTCTACCTTTGATCAGAGGGTCAGCATTCCTTTGCACTAAACCAGTCACCTTCAGCTCATGGATCAAGACCCTAAGGTAGATTGCAGAGCCTACCTGTGATTGCAGAGCCTACCTGTTGGATCATAAGCCTTTACTGAGCTGCCATTTCTTCCTGCTTTCTGGAAGGATGCACTGCTATTATGCATACATAAAAAGAAAATGGTGACCATGTGAACTAAGCTTGTTATTCCAGTTTGGTCCTTGCATCTATCATCTTTATCATGCTGTATGCTAATTTGCTGCTCACCCTCTACCTATATGTATGGACTGGCAACTTCCATTTCAATGTATCTGAAGATGTGTGCATGCACACGAAAGCTTATACCTTGAATAAAACTTTGGTGGTCTTAAAGGTGCCACTGGACTCAAACTTTATAGAGACAAAAAGAGTGTAATGCCTCATGTCTCTCTTTGCAGACATGTTGAGAGGAGCAACAGGCCAACTAGTTGAGGTCACTTAGCAGTGGAGATGACTCCTTTTTAGCACAAGCAGGTTTAGAGTCTCTGGCTTCAATTCTTTCTGGCATGTGTTTGCAGCTCAATAGGTTCCAAGCTGTCACCTGGGGATAAAGGTGGATCCTGAGTCTGGAAAGGCTGAAGTCTACTGAACTATACAACTATTGTCAACACACAGAGCAAAGTTATTGATTTGAACAAGTATATTTATTTATTTATTATTTCAATTTATACCCCACCCTCCCCGCAAGCAGGCTCAGGGCGGCTTACACTAATTGGTACCCTGTACCATAAAATCATATACAAAAATTAAAACAGTAAACACGACATTAACATTAAGCTTTAAAACATTAAAACAGTCCAACAATTAAAGTGCTAGTCATGGTAATCTTTGAGTAATTCAGATGGCATACTAACAGTTTTCACCGACTTAGTGATCTTTAGCACAGTGCGATGGTATAATGCAATCCCAGACCAGAGCCAACCCAAAACCGCAGATGGTGGTGGTGGTGGTGTGGCTCCTAATTGAAAGCCTGGTGGAAGAGCTCCGTCTTGCAGGTCCCACGGAACTGCAAAAGGTCTCGCAGGGCCCTGATCTCTTCCGGGAGCTCATTCCACCAGTATGGAGCCTGAAAAGGCCCTGGCCCTGGTGGCAGCAAGCCTGGCGTCCTTAGGGCCAGGAACAGTCAGTCGATGTTGTGTTCCTGGCTGTAGTGCTCTCTGGGGTATGTATGGGGAAAGGTGGTCCTGCAGGTATGTCAGACCCTGGCCATACAGAGATTTAAAAGTCAATACCAGAACCTTGAAGCGAATTCGGTACGCTGTTGGCAGCCAGTGCAATGCCTTCAGCACAGGCTGGATGTGCTCCCATTTAGGGAGGCCCATCACAAGCCTGGCCATGGCGTTCTGCACTAGCTGCAGCTTCCGGATTTGTGACAAGCGCAGCCCCATATAGAGAGCATTACAGTAGTCTAGTCTTGAGGTGAGCATCGCATGGGTCACAGTAGCCAGGTCGTCGAGGCCAAGGAAGGAAGCCAATTGCCAAATCAGCCAAAGATGGTAAAAGGCCAACTTAGCAGTGGCTGCTACCTGGGCCTCCATTGTTAAGGAGGCATTTAGGAGCACTCCTAATCTCCAGCGCTGGCACCAATGGTGCCTCACCAGAGGTCGGGAGCGGGAACCCCACCCCTGAAGCACCCTGACTCAGGCACAGGACCTTCATCTTCGCCAGGTTCAGCATCAGCCAACTCAGTCTGAGCCAACGAGCCACAGCTTGCAAAGCCTGGTCCAGATCTTCTGGTCTGAAGTCTGACTGGCCGCCCAATATCAGAAAGAGCTAGGTATCATCAGCGTACTGATGACAACCCAGCCCATGCCTCTGGGCAATCTGGGCAAGGGGGCATATATAGATGTTAAATAACATTGGGGACAGCACTGCCCCTTGAGGCACGCCACATTCCAACGGGTGTCTCCTGGACTGCTGTTCCCGTAGCGCTACCCTTTGTCCCCAACCCTGGAGAAAGGAAGCAAGCCATTACAAGGTAAGCCCCTGGATCCCCATGTCGGCGAGGCAGTGGGTCAGCAACTGATGGTCGACCATGTCAAACACAGCCAACCCCAATCCAGATGCCTCCGGAGGTCATACAGAACTTTCCAAAGACAATGGGTAATTCATAGGTAGATAGTGTTTCTCCATAATATGGAAGTAACTGTACATGAAGTTTTGTTGATCAAATCAAAACACCACCTGTTTGCCTTTGTCCATATGAAAGCAGTCCTGTGTGCATGGGAAGGTTACAGTTACTCTACATAAAGTGAGAAGACCTTATACCATAGCTACATTTGCCCAGCTGGAGAAAACCTAAACATCTTGCCCTTGTGAAGAACCAAAAAAATATAGCGGCATGCGAAGGTAGTGAAGATTTGAACACAGAGGACCAGTTCAGTCCTGGATACTCAGTGAACCCAAACATGTTCAGCCACACTTTGTTTACCACAATGGAATGCTAAGCCTACATTCAGGATTGATTTACAGAACCACAAACTCGCATACAGCAAATCCAGTGTACATTACAGCTAACTAAATCACAGAATAGCGAGTTGCATATTCTATTACGTTTCTATTTTACTCTAACCACCACCACCTCCCCCACAAAACCCCTGGATCTTGAATACTATATTTTCAATTTTCTTTCCTAAAAGAAGTAAGTAGATAGATCAAGATAGGTAGCCACGTTAGTCTGTCTGTAGCAACAGAAACGAACAAGAGTCTGCTTCTGAGCAGTGACTCCCAAAGCTCACACCCTGCCACGTATTTTGTTAGTCTTTAAGGTGCTACTGGACTCTTTGCTCTTTTCTACTGTACGTAAGTACACTGTTGGAATATGATACAGGATTAGGAAGATCAAATGAGAAAGTCCTTAAACCTGACCTACTCAAGTGTCAAATTTACCTACAGTATCATTTTTAAGGTTTAAAAAATCTTTTTATTAAGTCATATTTGAAGAACTGTGTATGGTTGATCTAGTACCTCAACAGCAGTTCTTAGTGGAAGAGTGGTAGTCTTGTCAGGGTAGTTTTATGATGGTAGTCAGAATAAGAAAAGATTTTTATGAAAAGAGGATTTGGGAGTTCAGTACAACAGGTCAAAATCACCATAGCTAATTTAAAATCATGATTTGAATCTATGAATAAACTTAAGTTCCAGTAAAATAAAGACATGCTAAGAATATGACTGAGGCCACAGCAGTTGACAAAGTCAAAACTTAGCAGCTACTAGACATTTGCTCTCATTAAATCCTCCAGGGTCCTGGATTAGACAAAAGGGGAGACATAATCTCAATGGGCTCTGAACCATTTCACACATGACATTTTTACCCACGCAGAGTTAAGCTGATGCATACAATAATCACAGGAAAATATGGAAGTGTGTTTTTCCTTTACATAATGACATGCTGGAGGCAGAGGA
The DNA here is from genome assembly GCA_029375565.1 of Gekko gecko. Taxonomy (NCBI): domain Eukaryota; kingdom Metazoa; phylum Chordata; class Lepidosauria; order Squamata; family Gekkonidae; genus Gekko; species Gekko gecko. The sequence continues at coordinate 155,099,542 of JAPDNY010000003.1, forward strand.
AAGCAGGGAAGTTCTGCACCTTGTTAGCACCTTCTGCTGATGGCTCACTGGATCCAACCCCAGATATTTTAACCTAACAATCCCATTGTTGCTTTATGTGAATGGAAACTAATGGGGCACCATACCCATAGCCAGCAGTGGGGCGCTGAGAGCGGTGCCCCCTATTGAATTTGCAGCACCCCCTATGCAATCTTCCCTATCTGAGGCACTTAAATGTCTCTTGCTGCACCACCACCCCTGTCTCCTCTCAGCCTCCCAGGCAAGGGTCTGAGGCCCTGCCCAGCACCTGTGAGGAAGGGCGTGGAAGCTATAGGGGGTGTAAACCCCCACAAGCCTTGGCCATTAATCCATTGAAGCTATGATTGAAATGAGGGAGAGAAGCAGCAGCAGAGGAGCCACCAAATCCCTCAGCCCTAAAGGAAGGGGAGGAGCAAGGAAGGAGGGGACAAAATGGGTCTCTGGCGATCGGCGAAGGAAGTGGCAGCTGCAGTGGCAGCTGCTGCAGCAGCCACACTCAACACTGTTACCAACAGTTTGCTAGAACCCAGCTCTCGCTCTCACTCACTCCAATGGCGGGCACATCCCACTCCTCTCTCAGGGTGGCCATTCATCCATCATTCATTCACATACTTTGGTGCAAGCCTTGCCAGCTTCCTTTGGTAACTGTGGAAGAGGGACTAAGAGGAGACCTGCCACAGAGATCCAAGACTGATCCTGCATGCCTCCCCTTATTCCTCTATTACAGGGATTAGGAGCAAGGAAATCCACACTAGGTTTTTCTCCCTTCCTCTCTCCTTTTACTTATCCTCTGGACTTCTGAAGCATGGCTGATCAAAACTGGCAGCTAAAGTCAGTGGATTGGGAATAGGCTTCCCAGGGCAAAATGGAGTCACTTTCACCACTACAGTCTCTCTCGTTTTCTGTAGCAGCCCAAGCTGACAGGCAGGCAGGCAACTAAATTGGTGAGGAAGTCAATTTGGTTGGGGGGGCTCATTTTGAGATTACGCTGGTGATCATTGTTTGCTTTGTGCTGGAGATGACATATCACATATTGCACATGGTGCCCTTGGCTTGGTGCAGGAAGTGAAGCAAGTCCTCCCTAGAAGGATGGGAGGGAGGGAGGGAGCTAGAAGCAGGCATTTCACTGCAGGGGCTTTGGCAGTAGGGTTCTAAAATCATAGAAGCAGGGATTTAAATGGCACCCCCCCCTCAAAAAAATTCCTGGCTACGGGGCTGTGGGGCACACCTTTCACTCAAAATGCAGGGGGAAAGGTGTCCAAGTAGGTATCAGAAAAACACAACTAAACATTCTTTATAAATTTTATTTTTAACCTTTTAAGAGGATAAAGAATAAAGAAAAAGGATATAGAAAAGGAAATGAAATATAAAATTATGGAAACACAATACAAAGGGCAATTTTTGCAAATATTAAGGACAATCATTGAAAAATACATGTATATACATGTGTATATATAGAAAAAATATGACTTGATAGCTTAGAAAACCACTATAACAACCTACTCAACTTATTCTACCATTTTCTCATAATATATTTTCATTTTTATCCTCTTATGAATTGTATACTAAAACATAACCTCTCCAAAACTCTGTATAAAATTTTAATATACATTTGTTGCAGTAAGTCATACAAAATATAATATTCCTAATACTACATATAAAAACTGTCACATAATATAGACCATTCAAATATGTAACTACAAAGACTGATTATAGTAAGTATAGATAACTCGCCAGTTGTTTTCAAATTCATCTTTTGGTCTTTGATTAATACCATTTGTCAGTTGTGCCTTGGCTGCATATTCTTGCATTTCGTCTATCCAGCTTTCAAGAGTTGGACAATTCTCAGTTTTCCACTTTGCTGCAAATATTGCTTTTGCTGCAATTAACATGTGTCTAAACAGTTCATACATTGTTCTATCTGCGTTCACAGGTAAAATTCCTAGTAACATTGTCTACAGTAATATGGCAAATTTTATATTCAATTTTTTTTTTAATTTCAGTATGTATTTAAATCCAATATTTTCTAGTGTTTTTTTGGGGGGCAGGACCACCACATGTGGTAAAAGTTTCCATCTAACTCTAAATTTCCAACACAATCCTTCATCGTTTTCATCCATGTTCTCAATGTCTTTTAGGATGATGTACCAGCAATAAAATATTTTATACCATTTTTCTCTAAGTGCTTAATTCACTGTAAATTTAATATCTTTCGTCCATAGCTTTTCTCATTGTTGAAATGAAATCTGCTTCCCAAAATTTTGAAACCATTTCACCGTACACATCTTGACTTGTTCTGTTTTTGGGTCATATCAAAGTAAAAGTTTCTAAATATGTCCTAAAAGATTATCTTTTTTGTCCAATGTCATATTTTAAAATTCAGTCAGATTTCCTAGTCCCTCATTCTTGATGTGTATCTTTTTTAATACTCAATGGAAGTTGTAGTTATGTTAACCATTTAATTTTTTTTCTTCTTCATTAATAGCTTGTCGGGATTTATTCTTCCCATGTTTATTGATCATATCTAGATAAAAAGGCATTATTTTTCATCTCAGGTTTATCATAATAAGCATCTAATGGTGACATTATAGGTAATGTTGGAGGACTTATTCTTGTGTTAAGTGACTACCAGTTTTTCAATAAACTGTCTCTAATAACATGACCATTACATTGCATAGCGTATTTTCCCAGTTGTTTTTAGTCCAAAGATATCTGCGTAAGTCTTTGGACAAATCTGCTGTTTCCAATTTCATCAGACATTCACTTGGATTTTTAATCCAGTCAGTAATCCAAACCAGACAGGCTGCTTGATAGTACAGCTTGATATCGGGGACCGCTAGTCCACCTCTCTTTTTTCACCTTGTATAGCTTTAAATCTAACTTGGTTTCTTGACAATCCATATAAATGTGCTTATTTGTCTTTGCCAATCTTTCAATATCTTACCATGTATCTCAACTGGGAGCATCTGGAATAGAAAATTAATTTTTGGATGATATTCATTTTTATAGCAGAAATTTTCCCATGCCAACTTTAGATTAGATCATCTTTCCAACATCTTTCCAAATGCTTTTGAATTTTCATCCAGCCTATTTCATAGTTGTCCTGGAAAAGTGTTTCTTTCCCCCCACATTTATTCCAAAATATTTGATTGAATTAGTGACAAGATCACAGCCTGTAATCAATTTAATATAACCCTATTCTTGATTTGATAAGAATTTTGAAATCATTTTAGTTTTTTCCTATTAATTTTAAATCCAAAAAGAGAAGTAAACTTTTCTATATATTCCATAAAAAATTTTATTTTGTGGATTTAAGATTGTCAATACTACATAATCTGCATAACTCTTTCATTTAAATTCTTCTTCATTAACTCTCAGTCCCTTGATGCTTGGATCTTATCTGATTCTAGAAGCAAAAGTTTCCATTGCAAGGATAAATAATAAAGGTGATAAGGGGCATCCTTGTCGTTCCCCTATCTATCTGGAATTCATCTGTTAACATGCCATTGATTAAAATTTTTGCATTTTGTTTCATATAAATCCAGCTCAAGAATCTGGGTCCACAGTTTATGTGCTGTAATACTTTCAGCATAAAAATCCAAGACAGATTATCAAAGGCTTCTTCAGCGTCTAAAAACATAAAAATCACTTTTTCCTCTTTATTTTGTACAAGTTCCTTTGCATCAATTATAAAACGAAGACTGTCTTTCATATATCACTTTAGGACGAAACCTGTTTGGTCTTGGTGGATTTTTTTTGTTATACATTTCTTGTTCAGCCATTATTGAGGCAAAAAGTTTGTAATCCACATTTAACACTGATCTAGGTCTATGTGGTATCATTTATTTATTCTATATCCCACCCTCCCCCAATTGTCTCCTTCCCTGTGAATCAAAGTTATACGTGCCTTCTGCCATAATTGCAGTATGTTTTCTTTTCACTTATTTGATCCATCCCTTTTTGCAGCGGCAAAATTAGTTCACCTTCGAGACATTTGTAAATATTGCTGATAAACCATCAGGGCCTGAAGCTTTATCTTTTTTCAAACTCTTTACCGCTTGTGAAATTTCTTGTACTGTAATGTTTTGATTCAAAATGTCCTTATCTTCTTTTTTTAAATTTCGGTAAAGATGAATCCTTTATTATTTGAATGAGTATTTATTTTAATTGAAATCAATTGATATTTGGCAACAGAATAGTCCAGCCAACTAATTAGAAGGAGTAGGGAATTTCTTGACTGATCATCATCTTATAAATTTACTAGGATATATATATTTTAAGAAAAATTATATAAAAAAAATTATTCTCTGGCATTTAGGTCACTGGCCAGGGAACTTGGAAATGGGACAATCAACTATTGGATTAGGTTGGCAGATAAAGTTGAGTAACTGTGGACCAACAATATTGGGAATTGCAGATTATACATGTAGCAAACTTAGATGCTGTTATCAACCAGCTCTGCTAGGGGTCTGAGGCTTGTGAAGACCACTGGGAGTAGTGATGGCAGGGCAAAGGATACCAGTGCTCCTGGGGAGGGGGGAAGTATAACGGTGGGATTAGGCAAGGAGTTAAAGGAAGGGGATGGAGAAACAGAGCAGCTCGACCCCCTTCCAGTCTATGTCTCATCCCAAGGACTGCCAGCAGTGGGGCTAGGATGAATAACCTCCCTCCGACACTGATGTTGTATAACCACGGTCCTTCAGGACAATCTGCTGTAGCAGCATGTGGACCTGGCATGCATGACCAAGACCTGGGTGTGGAAAGGGGAAATGGTAGCTCTTTCCCAACTGGCTCCTCCCACGTTCTCAGTCCTCCATTAATTGCAGACTAGGGAGCAGGGGGAGGAGTGGCCCTATTAATTCGGGAGGCTTACTTCTTCAGGGCGCTCCTGCCTCCAAGGATCGCAGGTGTTGAGTGTGCTGGCCTAGTGTGGGAAGCTGGGGAGAGCTTGGCAATTTGGCTGGTGTACCGACTGCCTAATGCACCAGCCAATAGAATGATTCGATCCTTGACAACTCTGCCACAAGGCAGGTCAAATGCTAGCGAACTGGACATTGCTTCTGAGGCTTTTGCAAGCTATTTTGCAGATAAAGTCTTGTCACCCCGCCGTGATCTCCCTGCCACAGTTGAAACAGTGAGCAAACTTGAGGCCCCATGCACGTCTTCTTGTCTGGTTTTGAATTATTTCAGTCCACTCAGTCTACAGGAAGTTGACCAACCGCTCTTAACTGTACACCCTACCATGTGCCTCCTTGATCCGTGTCCATCATGGCTCATTAAAGCGGGTCACATGGGGTTTCAAGGTGCCCTAAGGAAGATTATTAACAAGTCCCTCTTGGAGGGCTCATTTCCTGGGACACTTAAGGAGGCCATGATTCATCCCCTCTTGAAAAAACCATCATGGATCCAGCCAAACTGGCTAACTACCGGCCGGTTTCCAACTTGCCCTAATCTGGGCAAGTTAATCGAGAAGGCTGTGGCAGTCCAGTTACAGAGCTTTTTGGATGACACGTCCATCTTAGACCCCTTCCACCCGGGATACGGGATGGAGACAGCACTGGTCAACCTCACAGATGACCTTTGGAGGCATCTGGATCAAGGCGGATCGGCAGTGTTGCTGTTGCTAGACCAGTCAGCAGCATTCAACATGGTTGATCATCAGCTATCGATCCACTGCCTTGCTGACACCAGAGGCTTGCCTTGTAATGGCTTGCATCCTTTCTTCAGGATTGGGGACAAAAGGCGGCACTAGGGGAACAACTGTCCTGAAGGAACCCACTGATCTGTGGAGTACCCCAAGGGGCAGTACTTTCCCCGATGTTATTTAACATCTACATGTGCCCCCTTGCCCAGATTTGCCGAAGGCATGGGCTTGGGTGTCACTGGTATGTGGATGACACCCAGCTCTATCTATTGTTGGACATCCAGTCTGACTCTACACCGGAAGATCTGGACCGGGCATTGCAAGCTGTGGCTGTTTGGCTTAGACTGAGTTGATTGTAATTGAATCCAATGAAGACAGAGGTCCTGTGCCTGAGTCAGGGTGGTCTGGGGGTAGTGATCCCACTCCCAACCTTCAATGGGGCACAGTTGGTGCCAGCGCTGGAGGTTAAGAGCTTGGGAGTGCTATTGGATTATGGAGGCCCAAGTCTTTTATCATCTTCGGCTGATTAGGCAGTTGGTTGCCTTCCTTGAATGCAATGACTTGGCAACAGTGATCCATGCAATGGTCACCTCGAGGTTGGACTGCTGTAACGCTCTCTACATGGGGCTGCCCTTGTCTCAAATCTGGAAGCTGCAACTAGTGTAGAATGTGGCAGCCAGGCTGCTGATGAGTATTCCCATGTGGGAGCACATCAAGCCTGTACAGAAAGCACTGCACTGGTTGCTGATAGCATACCGGATTTGCTTCAAGGTGCTGGTTTTAACCTTTAAAGCCCTATATGGTCTGGGTCCAGCATACCTGAGGGACCACCCTTCCTCACATGTTCCCTGGAGAGCACTGCATTCAGGGACGTAAAATCGGTTGGCCCTTCCAGGCCCCAAGGATGTCAGGCTGGCAACAACCAGGGGCCAGGGCCTTCTCGGTGGTGGTTCCATCCTGGTGGAATGAGCTCCCAGAAGAGATCAGGGCCCTGCGGGACCTTTTAAAGTTCTGCAGGGCCAGCAAGATGGAGTTCTTCCACCAGGCATTTGACTAAGAAGCCATATCATGCACTGAGGAGTGTCCCTGGGCCCTGGCTCTACCACCTTTGCAGCCTGCGTCCTGGCCTTAGCCTGTACCCACTAAACAACAAAGTGATTAAAATGAGCTGGTGTGTATGGGAATTATATGGTCACCTAAGGCATATGATAAATAATTTTGCTCCCATTTTCTTAATAATGTTCCAGCATTTTTACTGTATTTAACTGTTTTAACTATATTTTAAATAATTGGTATTTATGGTTATGATTATATATTATGATTGGTTTTAATTGTATTTTATGAGACGTCTGTAAGCCGCTCTGCGCCCACCTTTGGTGGGGAGGGTGGGGTATAAATAAAATAAATACTAATCTAGTCCAAGTTCATTTAAATTTTCTTTCTTGTACAGTTGTGAGAAGAAGGAAATGAACTGTTCATGTATGTCTTTCTCTTGGTGGGAAATTTCATTTAACTTTTTGACTCCGGTTATTATTTTTCTTTCACTTTCTTTTCTTAAACAATAAGCCAGATAATGTCCAGAATTATTTGCAAGTTCAAAATATTTTGCTGTAGATTTTCTAGGTTGTGTGGACGTGGTCTTAGCATTGTAGGGCGTGACATTTCGCCAGTAGCTGTGACTGGCATCTTCAGAGGTATAACACAGAGGAAAATCTACATCTACTAATGAACTCTGGCCGTGAAAGCCTTCGACAACATATCAAAATATTTTGTTGGGTGAATCTTAATTTTTTTCTGGATTTCCTCCAATCAATCAAATTTAATTGGTTTTTCAGTTGTTTGATTTCTTTTAAAACCATTTTCGTTGGTGTTTTTATATGCTGGTCTTTCAATACTTTAATTCTCCCCATTATTTTTGTGGGTTTTTCAATTTTAACTTTCTTTTTTTTTAGCTTCTAAGAAATAAGGTTTCTTAGAAAAAGGTTTCCTCTCATGGAAGCTTTGCTTGCCTCCCAAATCGATGTCATTGATGCATCTTCTGTAGTGTTTAATTTTAAAAACTCTGCCAAGTCTTTTTTGCACTTCTCAGTTATGTCTTTTTGAACTAAGAGGTCATCATCTAATCTCCATCTTCTTTTCCCCATTCTTCCTCCTTGCCATGATATTTAGATTAGAAACAGCGGCGATCAGTTTTACTTTTGTTTTAACTGGGCTCATAATAAAACATTATTCAAGTTAACTGGACAACCAATATAGCATTTTGAACTGAGAACCCTACATTTGGAGGACTTTTACAACTCCAGATTTATTACTATTACTTTAATCATTAATCTCTCTCTGTAAACTAATGTCTGTCTCCTAACCTTGGGAAAAGGACCCAGGTTTTTTTAACTAAGACTGTGGTTTGAATTGTGCATTTTCAAATATTAGACCTGAGCTGGATTAAAATGTATTTCTTTTTAACTATATACTGGTCCTGCTGCACTGGTATCCCCTGAACTTTCATTTTGTTTTTGGAGTAATACAAGCATTTTGGGCGGAGGAGATATATGGAAATGCTGGAAAACCATCTCTCCGCCCATGGTTTTTGGAACTGGATGAATCTGTTTTTTCAATTTATGTGGTTGTCTTTGCTGCCACCCAGTGAAATGTACAACTATTGTGGAACTTTCTTTCAACCTGTTCATGTGGATTTTTGGATGGGTGCCAAGTGAAGATTTGAATATCAAGCCCTGAACAAGGTGAGAAGAACTCAACACAAGAATCCAAACTCTTCAGTAATATTAACAAATTATTAATGTAATATGGTCTCTTTATAAATGAATTGTAAATAAGAGTAATTAATATTAATTTTAACAGACTAACTTAAATTAACATCTCAAATCCTATTTAATCCTATTTTCTTATTTATTTCTTTTACTATTTCTAATGTTTCTGTAATTCTTCCTTTTAATATTTGAAATACAAGTCTCCTGTTGTTGAATATTGTGATAAAATTTTATTTGATATTGAGTTTTATCACATAAACTTGGAGTTTAAGGTTTAAGCTTACTTTAATTTTTTTAATATTAAACTGTTTATTGAAGATTAAAATAAAATACAATGCAGTACTAAGTAACGTATGAATGAAAAATAATTTTATTTTTTATTGCGGTGACTGTAATCAAATGAAAAGTTTGAGGTGATAAGTTAATGAAAAGTTTTTATATATAAAATGACATCAACAAGGACCAAGGAAAAGAAAAAAAAGACTGAGGAAGAACCTGATCCAGTAATGCCTGGAGAAACTTCAAGATAATTTGGCTATAGAGCTGAACTCAATTACACTCTCCTCTCAGATGCAACAATCAGATTGTGACTCAGATAAAAGAAGGAATTGTAACTCAGATAGAAGAAGGAATTCAACGACATATTATATAATTAAAGCAAGGTCAAGAAAATACTTTTGATCATATTAAAAAGGAACTTTCAACTCTAAGACAAGATATAACCACAGGATTGGCACAGACTCAAAAAAAGATTCAAGAAAACACTGAAAAGACCATTCATACCAAGAGACAATACAAAGCTTGAACATCATCAAGAGGTTCAAGATCATTTACCGGAAAAAGCTAATCAAAGGATTGAAACTTCACAGATCCAGAACAGAGGCTATTATCTTAAATTTTGATCAATTCCAGAAGATTTTGGTAAAGCATATCTTGAAGAAGACTTCTGTAAGCTGTTACAAGATCATACAAGATTGAAGAAGATTCCCTGCATATCGATCAAATATACAGAGTTAATTCTAGATTTGCTGTCAGGAGTAAACTTCCACGTGATATTTTAGTGAAGTTTACACAAAAAAACATGAGATCTCATTCTGAACAAAGAACTTCTCTCAAAATTTACAAGACAGAAACACAAATTTTCCAAGATCTTCCCTCCACTCTTCAGAAGGAGGAGGAGGAGGAAGGATTGGATTTATACCCCACCCTTCACTACCCAAAGAAGTCTCAGAGTGGCTTACAACCTCCTTTCCCTTTCTCTCCCCACAACAGACACCCTGTGAGGTAGGTGGGGATGAGACAGCTCTGACAGAAACTGCTCTTTTTCAAGAACAGCTGTGCCAGAACTATGGCTTGCCCAAGATCATCCAGCAGGTGCAAGTGGAGAAGTGGAGAATCAAACCCAGTTTTCCCAGATTAGAGTCCACACATTTAACCACTACACCAAAAAGAGGAGAGATTGATTTTTAAAGACAAATTTTACAAAATAAAGAAATAAATTACTGTTGGGATATTCTGTTTGCACTGGAACTGCAACTACCAAAAAGCAAAAGATACATATCTACAATCGAATAAGCAAAACAACTTGCAGAAGAGCTATCAGAAGGACCAGATGAGGAAGAAGGGAAACAAGGCCAAGTAGCACCGTTACTCTAAAAAATGGATATTCTGAATGTGATATCAATAAACATCAATTGGCTTAAACTCTCCAACTAAATGGTCCAATTTTTTTAAACTATTAAAAAAACAAAAGGCAGATTATTGTTTGCTTACAAGAGTCCCACATAAAGAAAGAATATGAAATATATTCTTAAGAATAAAAAGTTGGGAATGGTTTATGCTGCCTCCACAAAAAAGATGAAAAAGACAGCAATTTACATAACAAATCACAGAATCAATGTTATAGAAGATTTGAAAGATGCGGAGGGGAGATATTTAATGTTGAAAATTTGATTTCCAGATGGCAAGATTAACACATTGGTATTTTATATGCTCCAAATAATATTAAAGAAAAATTCTATGACAATTTCTTTCAGAAGCTATTGGATTTTAAAAAAGGGGAAATCATAATTCTTGGAGATATGAATGGAGTTCTGGAACCCAACAAGAACAAATCTAAAAAAACAAGGGGGGGCAGACTCCTCAAGAATTTCATTTGGTATATGGAACTGTTACAACTGTTTGATGCTTGCAAAAGCAACGAATCCTTAATCTGGAAGTTATATCTTTTATTCTGACAGGCATCAAACTTATTCTAGAATTGATATGTGTTGCATGTCTGAAACATAACTAAACTTTCAATCTGATCACAGCTGATTTGCCACAAACTGAAGTGAGGTCACTGGACAGTACCAGAGAAGCAAAAACCATTGCAGTTTTTTGTAAACACGCAGCAACTATTGATAACCAGAAATCAAGTACAAGATCTAAGTACAGTAAAAAACAGAACAGAGGTTTTTATTAAAAATGCTTACTTACTGAGGGAGAATGAACTCATCAATCCCAAAAGGGTATTCTTACATTTTAAAAAGATGCTCCACAAGGGAGGATTGCTACACCAAGAATAGTACTTATCACAAACACCTTATTAACTGTATGGCTTCAAACTATGGGAGGCTGTGGGGTTGGATTTATCTCTTTGTTAACCAAAGTTGGGAAGTAATAAGCTTTGCCTTCCATGATGTTTTCAAAGGTATGCCTGCACTGGGAATCTCCACTGGGTCCCTGGGTGAAGAGAGCAATTTAGAATAGGTAGCCACAAAGGAGTCACACCAGAGGCTGTGTGTTTTCTGTGGGGCAGAAAACACTTTAAGAGGCTGCTATTACTGCACTTTGAGAACGAATTCATCAATTTCTCAAAGTTCTTTACTATTTATCTGATATATATTCCTTCCATAAAAATCCACCCAAACCAGGACCTTTGAAAAAATGCCAACCCACAAACAAGCTTAGGACTTAAAGTATTATCCAATAGGAGAGTGGTACACAACATGATATTTAGAGCAGATGAACAACTAGATTAGCTCAACGACAAATTGCTAATAAAGTGGATTTGAGGGAGGAAGTCAAACCAGAAAGGAAGAGGAAGTATCACAAAGCACAAGACTTTCCTTATAGTACAGTGGCAAAAGGGTTAATGTGTTAACATTTTTATTAAACTATACATCTAGGGACATGGACAAATAGTGTCAAGGAGGAGGATTAAGTAATAAATTTCCACTTAAATGCAGAAGAACAGCAGAACACCAGGAAAAAAATACAAATAACTACAGGGCTGATGAGGTAGAAATACTTCAGAAGAGTACTTTTCATGTGTGCGATGACTGAAAGTTTAGTTCTATTTTTATAAAAGCCAGTTAAATATTGCAACCAAAAATGAGAATGTCAGCTAAAACAAGCATTTCACACAATCACACACATGGAAAAACAGATGCCCATAATGGCAACTTCTGCAACCTTAACTTTCATACATGCAGAGTGTTTGAAAGCTTTTCTTAATTTCCCATAAACATTTTAGTTATATACCTCCAGACTACAAGTTTTGAAAATGACATGATAGGAATTCAAAAAGGGATACGAAAAGTAAAGGCATGTTCTTCCATTAACAAGAAGTATTTGTTTACTGCTAATGCTGGCCTTTTACAAGCAGTTGCAAGAGACTTCCATTAAACTTTGTCAAAATCCCATGAGCCTTCATTCCCCCCCCCCAAAGTCTCCTCATCAGAGCAGCAGGGGGTCCCATTAGACACCCTATTTTACTTCCACCTTATAAATAACATTAGCTGTACACCATTTCCATGGAAACTGAGTACAATGAAACACATTTAAATGAATACCTGTTAAATGGATGAATTTATATCTAAAAGTATTTTCTGCTCCAAATAAAATTGACAGGATAATGAGACATTCTTAATTTAATAACTTGACTACCTTGGTCCTAAATTACTAAATACTCTTTTTGTACATTATAAGCTAGTAACAAGGGGCAAGATCTTACAGGCTCTCCTGTAAGGGACACCTAGTCCCAAGTGAGGCTAATTGCACCAACACAAGGCAAAATCTGTGAAACTTATGAAGGACCCATTTCAATATGACATGTAGGTAGGGTTAGTTTTATTTTCAAGCTCAGATATTTAGTTTCTTATATGCTGACTAAAAAAACCCACTAATTCTATCAAACCTTTGATGGTAAGATTAGCAGAGAAAGTCAGTGTTCAGAAAGCTGTGCAAACTTCAGGGTTAGACAAAGTGCTCTATTACTATATGGATAAATATATATTTGATAAGCACCCTTCATCAAATTCATTAAGTAGCTAACTCCAGCCAACCGAATAGAAAAGACAAGTAAACATTTAACCCACACAAAATGATTCTCCAGACCCTTTTGGAGGATATTTTACTCTTGGGATTGTACCTGGGAATGTAAGCAGAAGCAGTTTGCAAGTTCACATACTACCTTCCCCTATTTCTCTCACCATGGGAGATATGAACAAATGAACCACAACGTGTCTATCTAAATAAAAGATCCCCTAGTTTGTTCGCTTCTCTCCATGCTGACAGGAGCGGGGGGAGAAGCATATGAGCCTAAGGCCTGTATCCCTACCTCTCACAGGTGCAAGTTTGGAAGCACAGTATCACATCACATGAACAAGACAATGTGCTGAGCATTACAGATTTACCAGAACTACCAAATCTTTGTGCTTTCACTAGAAACAACCTTATCTCTTTTTAAAAAGCATTCCCTATAGAATCTCTTATTTTAAGAACATTTATACATTTGGCGAGGAAAATTAGAAAGGTTAAACAGTGGGAAGATAGCTGAATCCTATACTGTGATGTTTGCTCCAATATAGTAATCAGGAAGAAAATAAGGCTGCACTGGTAGGTGGGGGGGTGGGGAGAAAAAGGTGCAAGGTTGAACTGTTTATTAGACTTTTTAGATTCCAATGCATTTTGCTATTGGCTTCATCAGGAAATTGAACATTATAATAGATACAATTATATTAATATTATGCAAATTAGACAGAATGAATAATAATTTAAGATATTTTAATTAAAACTACTTTTACTATTATTTTTAAAATTAATTTAAAGAAACACTCTGGGCATGGTGTAGGGAACCTAACATATTCTCTACAATACAAAAATTGGACATGGTATAACCTGAACTGAAGAAAGATAAAAGAATTCAAAGACAATATTAATGCAGAGTCCATATCAGAAAAGTAGACAATGTGGCATACCTTAAAGACACTCCCCTGGATCCTACCTAGTACAGATGGAAAGGCTGGGTAGAGCTCAATATAATTTATGATCAAGTGACACCCTTTTAATCCTTAAACGACTAAGGAAGGACTTAAAGGAAGTACTAAGCTATTCCTTTCCTACTATTTATTTACCACTGCAAGCTGAAACTGAAATATATTGTCGAAGGCTTTCATGACTGAGTTCATTAGCTGTTGATTTTCCGGGTTGTGTGGCCATGGTCTTGGCATTGTAGAATCTGACATTTCGCAAGCAGCTGTGACTGACATCCTCAGAGGTATAACACAGAAAGATGTTGTTATGACTGAAATGGCCTTGAAAAAGAACAATTTCATGGAAAAATGATTTCCCTTTTTTGAATTCATTAATGATTCCAAAAACAAAAGCTGGAGCCTACCTCACAAATATATTGATTTTGCCTTTTATTAAAAATGGAAAGTATAAATGTATCTATGATTTATTTTTATAAAGAAAAAGCATAGGATGTACAATTTTTGTACAATGATATGATATAATATTGTAGAAATGGTTTTATTTTTTGTTGATGTTAAAAGTTAAAAATTTAATAAAATTTATGTTTTTTAAAAAATAACACAGAAAGATGGAGTACTCTCTGTGTCAAGGACTGAAATCTTCATATAGGTGCACCTGGAGAAGGAGACTACAAGAAACACGAGAGAGAAATTGTAGTTTCTCTCTCACCCTGCCCCCCAAGCCATATGTGAAGAGGCTGATTCAGGCTAAAAAGACTCCCATTACCTATGAATGAGTTAGAAATAAATGGTGGGATATTCAGCAGTTGTCTAGGAGTTAGATTTAACCCTCAAACTACCAGTCACATTCAATTCTCCTGACTCAGTCATGGAAATAAAAAATAAGTATTCCCTTCTTGGTTACTTCTCCTTGGTCTATCTTTTGGGGATGTTGGTATATATAGACTCCACATCCATGGTGGCCAAAATAGGGTTACCTGGAAGCAACACCCCCAACAAAGGTGGACTACAAGGCATCAGGAATTCCACCCCTGATGACACCACGGCTGACCTTGCCACCAAACTCTGCCAGTTTATTATTATACAAGGATTCTTATCTCACTACAAATGCTAGCTTTCTGCCCCTTAGCATTTCCCCCCCTGCTTTAAACATGCTAATTACATTTCACATTGTGCCTCTGCATCCTTACTCCTTGCTTTGCAACACTCTTCTCAGCTTCAGTCTGAGATATAAAGACTCATGGATCTCCATTCCTACTTGTATCTGACAAAGGGAGCTTTGGCTGTTGAAAGCTCATACCCCTCCAAAAAAAAAAAACTTATTGGTCTCTAAGGTGCTACTGGACTTGAATCTCGCTGTTCTACTGCAGATCAACATGGTCATTCTCTGAAACTATATTTAACAAAGAGGCCGCAACCTTGCTGAATCTTTGGGCACTTCTGGAGTGTTGAGGATACTGAATGGGCACGTACCACAGAACAGCTGCCACAGAGAGCAAAACCAATCACAAAATGACTCCCATGTGGTCTGCACCCTATCACAAAATTCTGGGGTGTTCCGAGTAAAGCACCCTCCTCTGAGGGAGACTGCTGACTATGAATGGGTGTTCCCTGCAGACACAAAGGTACTGCCTCCTGAGCTCTTATGAAGTACCTCAGGATCCAAAGGGATGAAGGAAAGTCAGGATTGGTTCTTTCATGAAGAGATGCCTTGGGGAAGAATGCTAAACCATGGTTAAAGGAATCTTAACTATGCTCAGCACATATTTAAACTATCAAACAATGACTTGTAACCAGCCAGCAAACTAGATTTAAAAGCCATGGATTCAAGCAACTTTGCAGACCATTGTTTAGAATATGACTGAACTGCATGCATATTAGGAGACAGGACCAAACTAAATGGGGAGTGCCAAGACAGCAGAAAACAAAAGCAGGTGAGCAGTCCCAAACAACAGCTTGTCTGCTATACATCTGAAAGCTCAACAGTTATTTGGAATGGTGCCTCAATGTATTAAATTAGAGAAAAGCCCAGTTCCATAGCATACACAAAATATATCTTCTTTGATCCCAATGCAGATGTAATGTTTCCTAAACTCAGAACTATGGCTGAACAATCAGTAACGCTTCATTGCCCTATGCACTCACGACCACACACAAATTTCCTCTCCCTTCTTTGTTTAGTGTTAATCATGGTGTGATATTACTTCTGGAGGGTAAATTAAAGACAAAGGAACAAGAGGAGAGTAAAGATAAGAGGTAAAGAAAGGGAAGAAGTGCACAGGAAAATACAATTGGAAGGCTAAGCCTACACTATTGCTGCTACTCCCTATAGAGGCAGAAATAGAACTGAAGGGGCGGGTTATTCTGAAGGTGCCAAAGGGAAGAAGAAAAAAGTATTTCCTGCCTCCCTATAGGAACGATGGGAATAACCCGCAGAGATGTCCTTCACCTCAGAGGGAGAACTGACCAGCAGATCATCCAGGTATGGATGAACATGGGTTCCCTGATGATGGAGAAAAACTGTCGAGGTCACCATCACTTTGGAGAACACCCTTGGGGCCACAGCTAGCCCAAAGGGTAGGGCTTTGAACTGGTAGTATATCTTGTTGTAAACAAATCTCAGGAACCTGCAATGAGCTGGAAGAATGGGACTGTGGAGATATGCCTCATTGAGGTATATGGAAGCCATGAAGTCTTCTGGGCGAAATACTTCCATGATAAGATCAGAGTGTCAGAGATTTGTGGACCATGAATGTGTTTAAGTATTTTAAGTCTAGAATTGTCCTCCAGTCTCCATTTCTTTGGGGGACTGTGAAGAAAAATGAGTCAGGGACTTGTTTTGTGGCCTTGATGTTTATAAGGCGACAAATGGCTTCAATAGTACACAGGTGTTTCTCCCTCTGTTTGGATTCTGGAAATAGGAGAAACCTGCCTAGTGGAAAACATTTAAATTCTATTACATATCCCATTTTTATTATGTCTGTGCTGGATCGACTCCACTGGGGGAAGAAGTGGGTTAAACTTTCTCCCACTTGTAGGAATCTGGCATCATAGTCTCTTTTGTTGAGGCTTATTCCCCTATTAGAATTAAAGGGCTGAGGTTGGTTGTCTTTTGACTGGAAATATCCTTGTCTATTCCCGTTTCTGTTCCAGCTGGGGTGTCTTTGGTCACCTCTGAAATGCCACAGAGTATGTTGGCTTCAAAAGGAATGTGAAGGGTTTTGCCTTCTATCTTCTCTCCTATATGCTTTAGGTATGTCTTTCTTCTTATACTTGGTTTCTTCCAGGATTTCATCCAGTTTGTCTCCAAAGAGTTCATTTCCCTAAAATGGAAAGGTTGCTAATACTAGCTTGCCATGTGCTATACTGTCAATGCCACACCACAAGAGAAAAAGCACAGTGTGTCCAGAGTGGCATCATCCATAAATTTTACCACTTTATGTACCTACTGCCACCTTCCCTGTTTTTTTTGTTCTCTGGAATCAGCTGAACTAGCTTCCTAGCCCAAACAATAGAAGCCCTTGGGATTTTCTGAGAGCGCAATCAGACATAAAGTCCAGCTGGTCATATGGGGATGTATTCCAGTCTTTAGTAAATAAGTGCCCTGAGAGGAGAGCTACAACACGAGCATCTTTTAATGGAACCTGTAAGAGATTCATAGTGTACTCAGGCAAATAAACCTTTTTGCTAAACCTAGGTCCTGTATTAGAAAGAGGGTTTTTGCTCATTCCTCTTTCATTTGGTTTTCAAAGAATTCTGGGAACAGCACTACTATTTCCATACTAGGTAATCTGGGGGGAAATTCCTTGTTCCCTTTGGATTTGTTTTTAGGATTGGTCTCTTCTTCCTCAGTATGTGAGGGCTCTGAGAGATCTAATGCAACCACAGTCTAGCTCCATGGTAGCACTCCATCTCCAGACTACTCCCGCAGCAGCCATTAGCACTAAGCCCAAGCATCCACCATCTTTACTGACATCCTCCAAGGTGTGGTTGAATTGTGCAATATGCTCCTCTCACTGCCTCTGCTCCTCTGCCACTGGCTGTTCTTCTGCAGATCAGCACATGTTTGACCACACTGGAGAGTAATCCCATCCTCCCATTCTGGGGAGGACAAGAGGGTCACCCATCCTCCTTGGAAATAAAGCTGTCCAAAGCCTTGTTGAAGTTCTCCATGTTCTCTACTGCCTCAGCCATTCTACCCTCAGAAATGAGGGAGAAACGAGTAGGCCAAAAGGAGGAATTGAGGTACAGAACAAAGAAATGAGAAGAAGCTGGTATAAACACGTAGAAGTATTAGGTGCCTTCCAGTGTTCCCTCTAAGCTGAGTTAGTGTGAGCTAGCTCAGTTTTTTAGCCTCCGGCTCAAACATTTTTGTCTTAGCTCAGGAAGGATCGCTCCAGAGCAAACTAATTTATGCAGTATCCAAATCACTCACTCACAATTTTAATGCCCAGTAGCTCACAAAGTAGAATTTTTGCTCATAAGACTCCACAGCTTAGAGGGAGCATTGGTGCCTTCTGCTGAGTTCTAGAGGTATTGCTGAGCAGTTCCTACAAAAGTCAGCTCTCCTTAAGGTAGGAAAGAAACTGAGAAAAGTGGTTGAACACCCAGAAGACAGAAGTCTAGAAAAATGTTAGTCCTGCATCCTTGATGGACAGATGGGAATCATCCATGTCAGGATGCCCTCCCCCTCAGAGTGAGAAATAGCAGTTACTGTACATATCAAGCTATTTACAATTATTTAGGTACTGAATTGCTCAGAGTTCAAATGAGAACAGCTTACTCCACTAAGGAAGGGTAAAGAAGTAGGATGGCTGAATGGACAAAAAGACATAGAGATATATATGACACAATTAAAGCATAACAAATGTGTGGGGCGATTGGAGGCTTCCCAAAGTTATCACAAGGTGCAAGCAAGTCAAAAGAGCTCTCTTCATTTATACTGTTACAGATAATGAGAATCAGTTCCTAGGCTAATTCATTTGGGCTACCAGACTAGGCAAGATTTTTTCATGCATTTTCTGAAGAGTCAATTCTTTGATGCAAGTGTTTTTGTATTTTCTTCCTTCTGTGTGTTCATTTCCATCCTCTACAGATGCTCTCTAACAGCTATACTGTCAACAGTACCGAACTCTCTTGCTTATTAAATACAAATGAGATTTTGCCAAGCTGTGTTACAACTTTATGACCATCCCCCTGTGCAATCAAAAATGAACTGTTACTTCCTTATAGGTGTAGGAACCAGCTGCAACTTTCTCTCCTGCTATAATATGCAGCTCTTTTTTTCTATGTGAGAGCAGAATCAAACAGTCTATAAGTACGTAAACAGAAAAGTTATCAATGAGAGGGAAAACAGTGCAGGCCTTTCCATCTCAGACGTTCCTCATCAGAAACTGATTTGGTGATCATCAGATCAGTAGTTTTTGTCATTAACAGCCCAGTTCTGAAAACCCACTTTCCCCTTTTTAAAAAGTAATCATAAGACTTCTCAGCATAGTTCAGTAGCACCTGAAAGTATACAGATAACAAAATTATACATTTGATACCTAAGTACCTTAACAGTATTTCCATTTAAGTGAAGTGTCTTACACAAACACTAACAAAAAATGTAATTTACTCTTTGTTTATACTATGACCTATAATATACCTTGCAAGTACTATCAGCCCTATTTTCATTACACAAAATTTACTACAAAGCAATTCAAGAATGCTTTAATGATGCCAAGGCAGTATTTCAGGGTTTCTACCATTCCTTGTCCCACAGCCTCAAAAACCTTATACTGTTTCCCCCAGCTTAAGGTGTCCTCATGGGGTCTTTTCAAAATCACTGCCAAAGGCCACTTTGTCCACATGTACTCAATTTTTTTTTACCATATTGTCATATTTGGTGCTCAAAAACTAATGCCTGAAAAGGCTTTGAAAGAATGAAAACATGCTTGGAAACAACCTGAATTAGATGTCCAATTTTAAATGGCATTATTAGAACTCCTGAAGCACAGGGTGATTATTTATGCAGAAGAAATTTATGTCTCAGTTGATATGGTGTCCTGACTGTGAAGGACCTAACATTAAAAGTTCTACACTGAGAACACTCTAACCCTAAGTGGTTCAAAGGAACTGCAAAAATATGCCATTAAGGGAGGCCATGGACAAATCAACGGTAGTTTTCCATCCTCTACAGATGCCTTAAGTTTTGGTTTCACTCTTAATACTTCAGCAAAACACAAGACTGCACAAGTCAAAGCTATGAAAGCTACACTGCAGAGTTACCACCAAGGATGTAAATTACTAAATGGATTTACCATTTGAACAGTGATACTGTGGCTAGAAAGGACTGAAAATGTTCCAGAAGGGAGAGAATGTTGACAGCAGCTGAGCACCAGTCAAAGGAAAGGGAGGGAGTAGTCAGACTGCTCTAGCCCTTGATTGCTTACAGAATCCTGGAGGGAATTATTTTGGAGCTCTTCCACTAGCAGAACATACTGGCACTACTCAAACTGACTAGTAAAATCCAAGTAATTCCAGAGGGGTAGCTAAGTTAGTCTACTGAGGCAAAATAAAACAGAAGTCCAGTGGCAATTTAAGATTAACAAGTTTATTCCAGCATCAGCTTTTGTAAGTTAGAGCTCAACAGCACCTGAAGAAGTGAATGCTAATTCACAGAAGCTCATGCTGGAATAAATTTTATTAACCTTTAGGGTGCCACTGAACTTGTTTTATTTGCTAAGATTGAACTTGTGTGTGTTTGCCTGAAGCCTAAACAGCAACTCCCACGCACAAACACACACATCATGGTGCATCTCAACATCTCTGAACCATTACATATGTCAGAGATATTTTTACTCTTCTTGTGTGCAGTTTCATATCTAAGCCAACACAAGGATAGACACCAAGAATGTGGCTTTTTATGGCTTACCCCCAAGAAGTAAAACCTGGTTTCAGGATTGTCAGGTTTAGCTCCTTCTCATTCTTGGAAGAAGGGGGAGTTGTGGCCCTCTCTCCTTAAGCAGCACCAGATGGTAAGAGAACGACCCTTAGCACTTACCATGACGGGTCCTTCTACTCTGAGGAAAGGAGGACATCTTGGGTGATTCCCCCCATCCTATCAGAGAGAGGCAGGAACAATTTTTCCTTCCTCTTCCTGTGTGGCTTCAGAACACCCACTTCTTCAATTCAGGTGACTCCCAGCAGCAGTACTGGATAACATAAATTCCTACTACTGAACAAGAGGAAAAAACCTACAAACATAGGTAAGTTAAGGATATAAACCAGAGAAGAATGTGGATAGCCATGAACTTCCATGAAGAAACTATGTACAGGTACGTTAACAGGACATCGGAAGAAAGAGAGAAAGAGAGCACAGACTCTGGGTGGGGCAAGATTGTCAGAAGTCCTAACTTAGTCAGCAAACACCAGACCTTTTTTTGATGCAAGCAAGGTTAGCGTTTATTAAGCTGCAATAGATAGATCACTGAAACAGGTCTCTTGTTCAGAATGACTTGGTTACAGAAAGCAAGCGGTTATACAGGGGAAGGGGGTGAATGGGGACCCCCCTTCTTCCATACAATGAATAAACATGCGACTGGGAAATCGAAAGTTACTAAGCAAATGAATTTCCCACCGCCCCCATTAACCACAGCTGCTACATCTATGCCAGCGATAGAGAAGCTCGCAACCCCGACTTGCCAAGGTCAGAACGTCCAGGCTGCAAGAGATAGGAAGAATAAAAGCCACATTCCATTCTCACACCCGAGGTGTAAATCAACAACTCCCCGGATTCCAACCTCCCGTCTGTCCCGCCACTAAGGCGCCAAAAGCCCACCTCCCTCCCGTCATCCATCATAGCCCACCTCCCACCCTTCCATCATGGCAGGGCTACCTGACATGCAGCCCCCTCGAAAATAATCCTACCCCTTTGGTTTGTGGGGGTACAATTTGTGAAAGGCTTTAACTAGCCGGGGGGCCAGAACATTTTCCGCCCGTACCCACTCCCTCTGCTCCGGCCCAAAGTCAATCCATTCAACCAGGTAAAACAAGCGATTGCGAGAGAGTTTAGAGTCCAGAATCTGCGAGACTTCGTAGTGAGGTTCCCCCCACCATCAGCAGAGGTGGGGTGGGCCGTTGCGGTCGCCATTTGTTCCCTTCAGGCGCTGGGCGAAGAAGCCGCACATGAAAAACAGGATGCACAGACTTTAGAGACTTAGGCAACGCAAGTTCAACAGTTACATTGTTAATCACTCTCACAATCTCAAAAGGACCAATAAATTTCCAACCAAGTTTGCGGCTCGGCTGAATGCGACGCAAATGTTGGGTAGACAAGTAAGCAAACTCTCCACACTTGGGAACCCAGGCCAGGTTACGTTTCTTATCGGCCTGAATTTTGTAGGCAGTCTTAGCCTCTTCCAGAGTCTCCGCTAATGAGCCCCACGCCTCCTGCAGATGTTTGCACCAGTCACCAGCATCTCCCGCCGGGAGGTCGGGAGAAGACAAAAATGGCAGAGGCGGGGCGTCATAACCATGAACCGCTTTAAATGGAGACATACCCGTCGACGAGTGCTGAGTATTATTGTAACAAAACTCAGCCAAAGGTAAAAGAGAATGCCAATTGTCCTGCTGGAAATTAGAAAAACAGCGCAAGTACTGTTCCAGGGTCTGATTCACACGTTCAGTTTGCCCATCCGATTCAGGATGGTATGCACTGCTCACACCCCTCTCTACTCCAAGCAGTGACATTAGTTCGCTCCAGAACTTTGAAACGAACTGAGCCCCCTGTCGGAGATCACCTTAGCAGGTAAAGTGTGGAGTCTCACAACGTGTTGTAAGAACGCAGAAGCCAATTTCCTGGCAGAGGGGATGGTTGCAAAAGGAACAAAATGCGCCTGTTTAGTAAACAGATCTACGATCACCCAAATAACAGTTTTCCCCCACTAGGGGGTAAATCCGTAATAAAGTCCATAGAGATCACTTCCCAGGGCCGAGCCGGCGTAGGGAGGGGTTGCAGGGCACCAGGGGGTTTCCCAGGGCGAGGTTTACTCATCAAGCAGGTTTGACAAGCAGAAGTGAAGAGTGAAACATCTTTACGTAGCCCTGGCCACCAAAATTGCCGCTGTAAGAGCTGGAGAGACTTCACAAACCCCGTGTGTCCAGCTAGCTTTGATCCGTGTGCCCAACCCATCACCTCCCCCGGAGAGACCGGGGGACAAAGAGCTTGTCATTTTTAGTCCAGCAGCCATGCGCATCGCGGGACAACCCCTCGTCCCCCTCCACCTCCTCCCTGTCCGCATCAGACATTTCAGTTGAAAATCGTACCGCCCAGTCACTTGGAGGAGGGTCTGGCGGAGGGGGAACGTTTGGCCTGCCTCCTCGTGGTTACCGCTCCTCCCAACTGGGAAGGAGTGAATACAGAGTCACGAATCTCCTCCCTCTTGCTGTCGTGTTGGGGGAGGCGTGACAGAGCATCGGCCAGCGAATTTGACGTCCCCGGGAAATGGTGCAGTGTGAAATTGAATTTGGAGAAGAAATCTGCCCAGCGGAGCTGTTTGGCGTTCAAAGAACGGGGGAGCGGAGCAGCTCGAGGTTCTTGTGGTCAGTCCAGACCTCGAATGGGACTCGTGCTCCCTCTAACCAATGGCGCCAAGTAGACAACGCTAAACGGATCGACCCCGCTTCTTTCTCCCAAATGGACCAATTCCGTTCAGTATCATTGAATTTTCTAGACACATAGGCAAGGGGGTGCAATTTACCGTCCTCCCCCTCCTGGAGGATCGCCCCCCATAGCGACGTCCGAGGCGTCAACCTGGACAATGAATTTTTAAGTTCATTGGGGTGGGCCAACACCGGTTCTGAGGTGAAGAGGGTTTTCAACTCGTCAAAAGCCCGTTGGCACTCTGGTGACCATACCAGTTTAGCGCCCGGTCGAGTGCATTCGGGTGGCTTCCCTTTGGTTTTCAGTAAGTCTGTTAAGGGGAGAGCCACCTGGGCAAAGTTCGAGAGGAATGACCTATAAAAGTTCGCGAATCCGAGGAAACCCTGGAGTTGCCTCCGTGTTTTGGGAGGTTCCCACCCCACCACATCCTTGATTTTGTCAGGGTCCATCTCAATTCCCCTTTGGGATATGCGGTAGCCCAGGAAAGGGATCTCCGTTTTGTGAAATTCACACTTGGACAGCTTGGCAAATAGTTTATGCTTATGCAACGTTTGGAGTACTTCCCTCACCAGTTTCACATGAGATGTAAGGTCGGGGGAATACAAAAGAATGTCATCAAGGTAAACAAGGACCCCCTTGAACAGGTACTTGTGTAACACCTCGTTAATCAAATTCATGAAGACCCCAGGGGCCCCTGGAGTCCGAACGGCATAACTAAGTATTCAAACTGGCCGAGGGGTGTGTTAAACGCCGTCTTAAACTCGTCCCCCTCCCGAATCCGGACTCGGAAATAGGCATCTCGGAGGTCAAGTTTAGAGAAAATTTTCCCTCCAGCGACTGCTGCCAACAAGTCTTTTATGAGGGGCATGGGGTAAGCGTTAGTGTTGGACACCGCATTTAAGCCCCGATAATCCGTGCAAAGCCGTAACCCTCCGTCCTTCTTCTTCCTAAAGAGCACGGGGGCTGCAAACGGGGAGGACGCTGGCCGTATGAAGCCCCTGCTGAGGTTTTTGTCAATGAACTTTCTCAGTTCTACCTTTTCCGAAGGGCTCATAGAATATAGTTTCCCTTTAGGTAGTTTTTGGTTGGGTAGAATTTCGATTGCACAATCAGAGTTTCTGTGTGGGGGTAGTTCATCTGCTTCCTCCTCCCCAAACACAGGGGCTAGGTCTCGGTATTCGGGGGGAATGCTTTCTAGTTCTGCATCGGCTACCCCAGCCGGCACCGAGAGTTTTCCCTCGATTATGGGTCCCCACTCCGTCTTCCAGACGTGGGACCGGCATTTCTCGGAGATGAAATCTACCCTTCCCTCCCCCCATAGTACGTGAGGATCGTGATCAAAGAACCACGGACTTCCTAAAACCAGGGGAAACCGGGCGGACGGGGTAACTACAAAAGATCTCTCTTCCCAATGCTGCCCCAGTCCCACCCGCAATGGTACAGTCTCGTATTTGCAAGGTTCTTTCATTGTGGACCCGTCCATTTGGGTAAAAATCAAGGGGTCTTTTAGTTTAAGGACTTTCGCCCCGAGTCCCGTCAGTAGGGTGGGGTTGATAAGGTCTCTCCCACACCCTGAGTCAATGAGAGCCCGTACTCTCACATGGGTCAATAGACCCGGGTCCATTAAAGTCACTGTAAGAAAAAAAGAGAGAGGGGTTTTGCTCACCGGGAGTTGCGCCTGGGGTTGTGGGACCTGCTGTTCAGCGCTGTTCACAGCAGGTCCGCCTCGTTTCCCTGCGGCACGACCTCACCATCGGAGGAGTCGGATGGCTCGCTGAGTGGTTTAGCTTGCAAAGCTTTCGCCCCCTTCGGTCTCGCCACCTGTTTTGGCGTGGACGTGTCGAACTTCTTCTTTGTTCCCTTTTGCGCCCCGGTCGATGCAGGCGAGGTCGGGCAGTTCACGGCGAAATGGCCCCCTTCTCCGCATTTGAGGCACAGACCTTGCTTCATCCGGAGTTCTCTTGTTCCATCCTTCTGCTTTGGGTTCTGGATGGGAGCCTTTCCTCTCGCAGTCGGTGCGTTCCCTCGGGTTGCCATCGCTGCGGCATCGTCTAGTTTGATGGTCTTCAGCCGGTTTTCCATCGTGACTGCGGCCTGGATCCATCCGGTGAGGGTGTTCGGATCTTGGTTCAGGGTGACCTCACGGCGAACCTCCGGATTCAGCCCCCATTTGTAAAACTCCAGGAGATTTCCTTCTCCTCGCAGCTTGGCGGCACATCTGCGGAACTCCGCGGTGTAATCTCTCACCGACCTCGCGCCCTGCTTGAGGCTCCGGATCGTTGCTTTTGCTGCTTTAGTTGAGTGCACGTCTTCAAATTGTTCTTTCATAGCCCACATGAAAGAATCAATCTCTCTCAGTTCGCGCCCATCGGCTTGGTGGAGCCCCACGTACCAGTCAGCTGCTGCTCCCTTCAGGTGAGCCGCTATGACGTCGACCATCCGCTCTTCCCTCTGGAACAGGTGGCCCCAAGTTTCAATGAACTTCTCGGCTCGCACCAGGAAGAACGGGAACTTCTCGGGGTCTCCGTCAAAATCCGCGTCCAGGAGCTCCGTAGGCTTAGGAGGCAGGAACCCCCAAGGACGAGGGGGTTGTTGCCCCGGCGGCCCCCGTGGCGCTGGGCCCGCTGGTTGATCCGGTGGTCCGGCTGGCACGTTCCCCGGGCCCTGGTCCGGTGCTGGGCGTTGATCTGGAGGGGCTTGTGCCGGCGGCTCTTCCCGTCTCTGTCGTTCACGCTCCTCCCGAATGCCCTCCGCAATCATCTGTGGGATGCGAGCGAGGGACTCATCCAGGAAGCGCATCAGGCGGTCTTGGCTTGGTTCTCCGCTCCATCTCCGCCTCACCACGACACTCTCTCGGGGCTCGGAGTCCCTACCGGTGTCTTCCATGGTTTCGGCGGTAGCCAACTTGCGTACCGACCTCTCGGGGTGGCTCATCCCCATGGATGCTCTCGGGGTCCCGAACCACGCCTCGTGGGTCTCGGTCAGGGGTTTCACCCAGTCCCGTCTGCGTCCCGCTCGGTGGGTCACCCCTCCATAGGCTGCCCCATACGGATCGCCGTAGGGCCCTCCAAAGTCGTACTCCAAACCCCATTGTCCCGGCACGTATGTGTCAGGGGTTTCTTTGGGTACGTCTTTCCCAGGAGGCTTCTTGTCCTTTTCTTCTTCAATCGGGAGAGTGTCTTCTTCTCCATCACTCATTTTGGAGTGGTGGGTTTAGGACCAGTCCCGAAAGTAAATGATGATTCTGAACAAACTGTCAGAAGTCCTAACTTAGTCAGCAAACACCAGACCTTTTTTTGATGCAAGCAAGGTTAGCGTTTATTAAGCTGCAATAGATAGATCACTGAAACAGGTCTCTTGTTCAGAATGACTTGGTTACAGAAAGCAAGCGGTTATACAGGGGAAGGGGGTGAATGGGGACCCCCCTTCTTCCATACAATGAATAAACATGCGACTGGGAAATCGAAAGTTACTAAGCAAATGAATTTCCACCGCCCCCATTAACCACAGCTGCTACATCTATGCCAGCGATAGAGAAGCTCGCAACCCCGACTTGCCAAGGTCAGAACGTCCGGGCTGCAAGAGATAGGAAGAATAAAAGCCACATTCCATTCTCACACCCGAGGTGTAAATCAACAACTCCCCGGATTCCAACCTCCTGTCTGTCCCGCCACTAAGGCGCCAAAAGCCCACCTCCCTCCCGTCATCCATCATAGCCCACCTCCCACCCTTCCATCATGGCAGGGCTACCTGACAAAGATGTCCTCCTTTCCTCAGAGTAGAAGGACCCCTCACGGTAAGTGCCAAGGGTCATTCTCCCTCTGAGGCGGAGGATATCTTGAGTACTTTCAAAGCAGTACCCTACGCCCTGGGTGGGAGATCACTCACCTCTTCTATGATGTGTTGTAGTACTCTTCTTCCAAAGGAGGCATCCACTGAATCGAATACATTCAGTTTGTAGTGCCTGATGAAAGTAAATATGGATGACCAGATAGCGGCTCGACATACTTCTTCAACTGAAGCATTCTTGGCTAAGGCCGCATTGGTGGATGCGCTTCTGATGGAGTGGGCAGTAATCCCTGCAGGAACTTCCAGATTGAGGGATCTGTAAGCTTCCACAATGCATGACTTGATGGCAGAGCTAATGGCAGACTTGGACATCCTGTTCCCCATATTCGGAGAAGAGATGTTGATGAACATTGCCTCCGTTTTTCTGATACTAGCCGTGCATACCAGATAGGCTTTAAGAGACCTGAGAACGTCCAGGGTATGCCAAGGCCTCTCCCGTAGGTGTTTAGGATCGGGGCAAACTGATGGCAGGTATATTTCTTGAGACCTATGAAAATGTGAGGCAACCTTTGGAATGAAGATCAGATCTGTGCGAAGCACCACCTTGTCTCTATGAAAAACACATAGTCCTGGATTTACAGAGAGTGTTCCGATCTCTGATACGCATCTGGTGGAGGTGACTGCAACTAGAAATAAGGCTTTCATGCACAACCATTTCAGAGGTACATCTTGGATGGGTTCAAACGGAGCCTTGGTGAGGGCAGATAGAACCATATGTAGTCTCCAAGTAGGGAACCTATGCACTGTTGGAGGACTGCACAGCGTTGCACCCCTCAGAAATCTACGTACATGTCGGTGTGTAGATAGTGAACAGCCCTTTGCACAAGGAAGTACCGAATTCAGGGCTGCAACTTGTTTCCTGAGAGTTGCCAGTTTCAGGCTGGGTTTAAGACCATCGTTCAGGACTTCCAGAATGGAGTGTAGAAGAGAGCTGATGGTATCCACAGACTTTCTTCTGCACCACCTGTGAAAAGCCTTCCACGTGGTGTTGTATATTCTGGTAGTAGATTCCTTTCTAGAGACGAGAATCATATCAGTCACGCCTGGAGAATATTCAAGTTCTAAGTAAGACAGCTGTTCAAGCTCCATGCAGTCGGAAGAAGGCGCTCTGGGTTCAGATGCCATACTGGACCCTGGATGAGCATGTCCAGGGAAACTGGTAGGCGTAGCTGTTGTAGGGTCAAGAACCATGGATGACGAGGTCACCATGGGGCCACCAGAAGAACTGTAGCCCTCTGTTGTTTTATCCTTCTCAGGACTTTTGGCAGTATGGGAATTGGAGGGAAGGCATACAGTAGACCCTCGGGCCACGAGGTGGTCAGGGCATCTGTGGCTTCAGCCCTGTCATAATGAAATCTTGAGAAGAACCTGGGTAGTTAGTGGTTCTGATATGACGCGAACATGTCCACTATCGGTGTCTCGAAATCCTGTAACATCCAGTCGAAGATT
This sequence comes from Gekko gecko, assembly GCA_029375565.1. Classification (NCBI taxonomy): domain Eukaryota; kingdom Metazoa; phylum Chordata; class Lepidosauria; order Squamata; family Gekkonidae; genus Gekko; species Gekko gecko. The sequence continues at coordinate 155,128,174 of JAPDNY010000003.1, forward strand.
TTCTTGTTCAGCATCCATTCTCCCGGGTGGATCAGTTCTCTGCTGAGCCAATCTGCCTTGGTGCTGTCCAGGCCCTGATGTATTTGGTTCTGATTGAGGCGAGATTCTTCTCCGCCCATGACAGTAACATCAACACTTCCTTCTGGATGGAGGATGATCTGGAGCCCCCCTGGTTGTTTATATACATCTTGGCTGACACGTTGTCTGTCCGTACTAATATGTGGCAGTTCTTTACTTCATTGCTGAAGTGCAGGAGAGCCAGACTAACAGCTCTGAGTTCCAATACACTGACTGGCAACAAGGACACCCTGTGAGACCAGCGTCCCTGAGTTGGAGTCTCGGTCAAGGTTGCTCCCCAGCCCTGCAGACTGGCATCTGTAAACAGTTGTAGCTTTTTGTCGGGCACAAACCTTTTCCCCTAGCGAAGACTGGAATCCTTTGTCCACCATCATAGGGATTCTCTCACCGACATGGGTACCTGAAGATGAACATCCCGCTTCTCCATGATCCGTAGCTGGTATGGTCGAAGGAACAGCTGCAGAGACCTTGTGTGTAGTCTGCCCCATTGAACCGCATCTAAGTTGGAGATCAGAAGACCCATTACCTTGGCTAGGGTAAGTAGAGATGATGAAGGATGCTCCATGATGAGTTTCACTGCCTGCTTGGTTTTCAGGATCTTGTCTTCTGATAGGAAGAGCGCAGATTTCTTGGTGTCTATCAGCATTCCTAGTTGTTCCAGTGTCTGAGATGGCACCAGCAAGTTCTTGTCCGGTTGATTAGGAAACCGTGGGATTGCAGGCAACAGACCATCTCCTGGATATCCTGAATCACTTTCTCCTTGAAAGAGGACCAAATAAGCAGGTCATTCAAATACGGGTGGAATTTGCTAGGGATGTAGGTGAACCCAGATCCCCCAGGTGGCAAAAATTAAAAAAACTCCTCCCTCGTGGCATGTCTCATGGACTCATAGAAGTCCTGAGGTTTAGAGTTCCTCAGTATGTAGAGCATACAGGGGTACATTACCTAGCTGGAGCCTTCCAGATTCCTGTGCAGTTGATCTGTTGCACAGTGGGGACCTGCCTGCATCTTCTGCCAGGAGACTGGCATCCAGATTCGGAGGCTCTGTTGCTGTGCTTTGGGAGAGTGCAGGAGGGTTTCCTGCCAAAATCGCGGAGACAAGATGGTCACTGCCACCAGTAGCCAGGCAGGGATGTGGCTCTTCAGCGTTGTCTTCAGGACAACATCGCTTCCTTGCCTTCTCCTCCCTGCTCAATTTGGGGTTGTTACTGGCAGCTGTGACAAGCCTACAGCCATGCCAGCTCCGGAGGCATCCCTGGGCAGCTCCATGATCATGATGCTCTCCGGCTCGGAGAGAAAACCATCCCCTGCTCTTCCAGGCATGGACAGCTTCGACAGGGGCAGAGAGAGAGAAGGGAGTTCTCTGGCTATTTCTAGAGGCTGTTACAGCCGCTGCCGAACTCCCTCTAGAGGATAAAGGGTAGAATTAAATAGAACTGAGCAGAATAAAATAGAAGAGGAAGTTTGTAGTAGAATCTATAAAGAAGAAAGAAGTAAAAGTAGAAGTAGAATTTTTGTCTAACAAGTTGGAGGCAAAGCCTACAACAACCTCTCCCTGTAGAGGCAGGAAAGGAAATGAAGAAGTGGGTGTTCCCAAGCCACACAGGAAGAGGAAGAAAAAATCGTTCCTGCCTCTCCCTGATAGGATGGTGGGAATCACCCAAAATGTCCTCTGCCTCAGAGGGAGAACATTAGCTGACCTCAGTTGATTGTCAATAAACGAAAGGTTCTTCGTCATCAGAAGTACCTCAGCTTATGTGAACAGAAGTAGTCTAAGAGGAAAACAACAAAGTCAATGTCTTGGCCTGCCACCCATATTCAAGGGACAGTTTTATCAAGGCTAGCTCCCTACTATCATAACAGGAACTACAGATTTAGTGGATCCCCACTCCCATATGGCCACTTTTGATATTCCCTGTGGCAGAAAGTTCAGATTATGTAACTGTGGACCATGCAATATCATTGACATATGCTAACTACTTTGATGAAGTAAAGCAAGTATGGATCTGTTCAGTCTGGGAACCAAATGCACACTGCTTTGGATTCCTTAATGGAAGGAAGGCAAGATGTATTAAATGCATATGTAAAAGTCCTCAGAAATATGACATTCTTCCAGCTCTAAGTTCAGCAAAAGCATTTGTTTATTATTCAGAATCAGTCTTAGACCTTCAGGGAGATAAGCCCTTTACGCTACAATGGAATTGTAAATTCCTCCAGTATGCTTTCCAAAGGAGCCAGGATAGGTAGTTTGCTGGCATCACAATTAGAACCAGCTCCTTGCCGTATAAAGAGGAGACGTCTTGAACCTCAGTTACAGAGGTGTGCAAAAAAAAAAAAAAAGTATTTTGGGGTTTGGGGTATATTGAACCCAAAAAATATTGTTATTTCCTGATATTCCTGAATCCCAATATTGGTATGGTATTCGGATTTGGTAAATATTCAGGATTTCTGGATTTTTTTCAGGTCCAATGGACCCAAGAAGAAAAAAACAAGAGGACCAGCTGGGGCGTCGGGAGCTGAGAGGTCCATGCCACCCAGCTGAGCCTGGGCTGGCTCTTCTTTATGGCCCAGTTCAGGGGTGGGCAAACTGCGGTTCGGGAGCCACATGCAGCTCTTTCACACATATTGTGTGGCTCCCAGCAGGGCAGCTGGGGAAGTGAAGGGAAGGCATGCATTTTATCCCTTCCTCCCTCCCTCCTCCGTCCCTCCTATCTATTTTCTTTCTTTGTTTCTCTCTCTCTCTTTCTTTCCACCTCTTTCATTCTTTCTTTCCACCTCCCCCTCTTTCTCTCTCTTTTAGACAAATAAATATCATTATCAATATCTGTTTTTACCCCTTTTGTTTTTATTTTTGGCAGTCTCATTTAATGGTAATAAAAAGCAAATCTGCATATTTTCTAAATAAAAATGTGCGCGTAATATTTGTTCATATCTTGCGGCTCTCAACCATCTGAAATTTATTCTATGTGGCTCTTACGTTGAGCAAGTTTGCCCACCCTTGGCCTAGTTTAAACCTAGCTGCAAAGAGGAGCCAGCCCCAGCCAAGGGTTCTCCCTGCAGGCTCTGCTGGGCAGCCCAGTTTAGACAGGACTGCCCAACAGAGCTCACCCAGAAGCCAATCCTGAGGGAAGAGTTCTCTCCACAGCCTTGGGCTCGACTTTGCTGGACAGCCCAGTTTAAGCCAGACTGCCCAACAGAGCCTTACCCATTCTCCATTGTTTCCAATGGAGGGGGAGAGGCATTTAAAGGGATCGCAGTTCCTTTAAATGCCTGTTGCAAGCCATAAGTGAACTCTGAATGTATTTAAAGGTCTCACAAAGAGGTCCCAAAAATCCAGCTATCCAATGGTCCCAAAAAATCCTGAATATTTTCAGGATTCTTTAAGTCAGCCATTTTCAGATAGCTGAAAAAATACTGGGCTTCATATCCAGCTGAAGAAATATCCAGAAAATACCAATAAGGTATTTTTCATATATTTTTCAGCTCAGTATAGACCAAATGCACACCCCTACTCAGTTCTCAATGCATTCTATTTTCCAAGTCTGACTTCCCTAAACAAGGTAAATTATGATGGACAATAGAACCAGAGAAAATGAATAGGAAATGGGATCACATAACAGACAGACAAGAACATATACTGACCAGGGATACAGTATAGATTATACAAAGTCTATGCACCTACAAATTCTATGTAAGGTAATCAAGGATGGAAACAACACTTCAGTAGTTAAAATGTATTTTTAATCCATGTGCAGTACCCTCTCTCAAGAGGTAAGGGCATAAATAGCTATCCTGGAAACTGAGCAATGGATAACCAGAGTTATGAGATTCTCCACTGCTATGAGGAGTTTCCCAGTACTCCAAATTTGACAAAAAATACATACACACCAATCCCTACAGAGTATAATTAAAGATCATAATTACAATTTTATGCAAGCCAAAACATACTGCACACATGCCAATTGTGTATTTGTTGGTGGCACTAAGACTGTAATTAGTTGAATCTGACCTCCTCCTCAGTATAACACACACTGTTTCTTCTTCATCACGCTAACATTTTTATTGTGTACTTTATTTTTTCAGCTGTACAACTTGATTTCTCTCTTTTAAAAATACTTTTAAAAGCCTTAACAGCCAATAACACATTGCCATAAAAGTACGGAACACTTGGTTACTTCTTAGCTTTTGTATGCTTCTTCGCTGTTCTGAGGTTTTAAAGTGACTCTGTATTTATACAGGAGAATTTACCATAAATACATACATGGCAAATAACTTGCAGTACCCAATCTGATTCAGTGGTTTTGTTTTCACAGCATTCTTCAGTCAGCAGGAATACAACTCTTAACTCTGCCCTTTATGGAAAGTGACAATATATGTTCATGAACAGGATTAAACTATACCAGATATTAATAGTGCAGAACACATGTCTCATAAGGATAGCAGTCAGAAGGCTATTGTTATGCAGCCCAATTTCTTCCTTTATTCTAAAGTCTTACACACTACCTTCCCAAAAGCATACCAACTAGGAAAAAAATAAAAAAACAATCAAATCATTAGCATGCAAGAGACAGAATAGAGAAAGTGATGGCTTTACCACAGCAACTTCTGTTACTGGCTTTGTATACACATTTTAGTTTTAAGTTGCAAAGCTCAATCCAAACATAATGCCAAACCAACAATAAGGAACAGTAATAATGGTGCGGCAAGATACCTAGTCTGTCTCACTGGACAAAGCAAATCAGCCAGCAAACCAGAACAATAAATGGGTTTGCAAATCATGGTTTGTGCTAAGAATGATTTGGAATTATTGACAAACTTCATTGCCATCACAATATCTCCAAAGGCTGCTGCACTATGGGAACTGCACTGAACCTTATGAAACTGCATGTGGAGAAAACAGAAAAATGAAAGCAGGCAAGCTGTTCTAAAGTACTGTTTGCCAGCTACATGTAAGTTTAAACTGTAGTTTGGATTTTAAATTATACTTAACACAGACTATGGTCTGACATGATGCAAGAACTAACTCACACAATTCTTTAACCAATTAATAATGAACATATATAGACAACACAATATGAACCACTTTGCACATGGGCAAGGGCTGGTGGCCAGACAGCCTACAGCTTTTATATTCAGGGGGGAAACTAATGGCGAAAACAGATGCGCACTGGGGAGTTCCATGTCTAGAGTGCCCAGATTCTTAAAAAGGTAATTCCGGGGTGAGTGTGGACTAATTCAGATTGTGACCACAATGCTGCATGAAAGTTAACTTTTTGTACTTTAATAGATGTAAGAATCAAATATCACATGCCAGCTTCTCTTTCAACTGCATGCACATTTTATGTTGTTGTTCAGTCGCACAGTCGAGTCCGACTCTTCGCGACCCCATGGACCAGTTTACGCCAGGCCCTCCTGTCTTCCGCTGTCTGCTGAAGTTTGCTCAATTTCATGTTCGTTGCATCGATGACACTGTCTAACCATCTCATCCTTTGCCGTCCCCTTCGTCTTTGACCTTCAATCTTTCCCAGCATCAGGGTCTTCTCCAGTGAATGCTCCCTTCTCATTTGGTGCCCAAAATATTTGAGCTTCAGCTTCAGGATCTGGCCTTTCAGGGAGCAATCAGGGTTGATTTCTTTTAGGATTGACTGATTTGATCTCCTGGCAGTCCAAGGGACTCTCAAGAGTCTTCTCCAGCACCATAGTTCAAAAGAATCTATTCTTCGGCGCTCGGCCTTCCTTATAGTCCAACTCTCGCAGCCATACATTACTACGGGGAATACCATTGCTTTGACCATGCGGACTTTTGTTGGCAAGGTGATGTCTCTGCTTTTTATCATGCTGTTTAGGTTTGCCATCGCTTTCCTCCCAAGGAGCAGGCATCTTTTAATTTCATGGCTGCAGTCACCATCTGCAGTGATCTGGGATCCTAGGAACGTGAAGTCTGTCACTACTTCTACGACTTCCCCTTCTATTTGCCAAGGAGTGATGGGGCCAGATGCCATGATCTTAGTTTTTTTGATGTTGAGCTTCAAGCCCACTTTTGCGCTCTCCTCTTTCACCCTGAGCAAGAGGCTCTTTAGGTCCTCTTCACTTTCTGCCATCAGAGTGGTATCGTCTGCATATCTGAGGTTATTGATCTTTTCCCCAGCAATCCTAACTCCAGCTTGTGATTCATCCAGGCCAGCATTTCGCATGATGTACTCTGCATATAAGTTAAATAAGCAAGGTGACAATATACATCCTTGCCGTACTCCTTTCCCTATGCTAAACCAATCAGTTGTTCCATATCCGGTTCTAACTGTTGCTTCTTGACCCTTATACAGGTTTCTCAGAAGACATGTGAGGTGGTCCGGTACTCCAATCTCTTTAAGAACCTGCCATAATTTTATAGTTACCCCAAAACTCAGATCATGACCTTTAGCATTCTTGATAGAGCAGAGATTTTTTGCTTTCTGCCCTCTTCCCTATAAAGAGAGCTACTTCAGACATTAATATTGCAAGATTTTGCTTATTCAAATGTTGCATCCCCAGAAATACACAGCTGCAAGAAAATACTGCACAAAAAGATAGTTCCAGTGATATAAACATCTCTGCACTTAAGGACTAACCTTTACCTTCATCTCTTAGTCATATAGTATATCATAGATACATACAAAAATAATGAAATAAAATTTTCCATATAAATGGCCAGTTCACAGATGAAGGAAATCCAAGAGGTATGGAAACCTCAAACAATCTGCAAACAAGAACCTAACAAAGTTAGAAGCTAAATTATGAACAGCTGAGGCTGTCTTATATTGAATCAGACCCTTGGTCCATCAAGGTCAGTACTGTCTACTCAGAATGGCAGTGATTCTCCAGGGTTTCAGGCAGAGGCCTTTCACATCACCTACTACTTGATCCTTTCAACTGGAGATGCCTGGGATTGAACCTGGGACCTTCTACATGCCAAACAGATGCTCTATCACTGAGCCATGCCCCCTCCTCCCACCCTTGAATCAAACACTGCTCCTGAATCAAATAGATTAGCCCCTTTGACCTTTTCTGCTGAAAAAAGTGAAATATATTCACTTTTTTCCAACGGAAAGGTCAAAGAAACTAATAGTAGTAAGCACAATACCCAAACAGGTTTAATGTAGACCAACAGAAGAGGCAACCACCTCTCCCTTAAGCAGCTAATCCCCTGCCCCCAATTCCTAGAAAAGTGAGAGGCTCTATTTTTACTATAGCTGGATGAATATGACAGGAGTTAACCATCCATACTTTAAAAAGACTCTTCCATCCCTGATTTATCTTTACAGACCCACAGGCATTTCCAGACCTTAGTTCAAGACATATTTCTCTGACAAGAGCAACTGTGGGAGTACAAAGTGCTACAAGAAGCCTGCCAGACAAATCTCTAAGCAATTTATAAGACTGAGAAATCATGTTTATGACTAGTTGGCTACTGTTACAAAGCACCCACCATTGGGCTATCGTATTTGTGCAAGAGAAAAGCAAAACCAAAAGAGATTATGGGTTGGATTCAACCAGCTTTCTGCTCATGGAACCATAAGGAGGTACCCCCAACTGACTACAAAAAAGGGCTATGTTGGGAATGATGGGACTTCAAGTACAAAGCCTATGTAGGATGAGAGCTGCAGTAAGGATGGAAATTGGGCTGAATGGAAAAGTTAGCTGGATCCACCCTGTGCCATGATTCTGTAGGAGTCCAAAGCAAGTTTTAAGTTAAGTATTAGGTCACAAGTGTTCTAAGAAACAGCAGGTCTCTTACCCTTATGAATGTGAAAACAGGCTTGGCCAGTCAGTGGTCAACAGCTATTAAAGTATTTTAAAAACTCCCAAGAGTTAGGGAACACTTCCCCTCTCCCCACACTTCTCAGAAGCCAAATTCTGCAAAAACCAAATTATGCAGTAAAAAAAAAGATGGTGAGAATGGCAAGAATGATAAAAATTTCAGTTTTACTTAAATACTTTTTTTAAAGCATACACCAGCCTAATGGATACCGTGGCCATGCCCTTCTGGGGCAACAACCAGGAAGCTGAACTATGGATTCACGGAGAAAGTAAGAAATGGCAAAAGGCTTCCCACTTACCTACTGATGCCAGGAGAGACAAAGACAGCACAGAAATGGGGCCAGGAACAAGTGAAGTCAGAGGAGCTGGACCAGGGAGTTAAAGCCTACCTACACCTCTCTGAGGAAGGACAACAACAGTTCTCTGTAGTGGATGGATACAAAGGTTGCCAGTTCCAACTCCTTTGAAGGCACCCTGGCATATGGGTATATAAGTCTAATGGACTCAATGAAATAACTTGGAGCCACAAGATGGAGTTAAGAACATGAGTAAAATTTGTAACAGACCTTCTTACCAGAAGGTAATCGAACCTGCCACTGGAGCAATGTCAAGGTCACCACCAGAGGGGCCTCCACAGAGACCTGCTGCCCCACCAGTATCTGGTAGATTACCTACAAAAAGGCCCTCTCCCATGAAAGCAATCCATGTCACCTTGGGACCTTGGGACCAGCATGCTTAACAACATACTTACAAAGTATACATAGAACATCCCAAAATATGAATGAATCCACTTAAGTCTGAAGTATCAGATTATACTACCCATCAACATTTTTTTATTTGGTGAATTATTTACTATCCAAATCTATTGCTTTAGGAAATTAAAATTAAAATATGCAATTAAAGTGCTCTGAAGTCTTTATCAAAACTATTTTTAAATCAGCCTCTGTGTGTGTTAAGTGACAGCAAGTCGTTTCTTCCTTATGGCAACCCTATGTCCTCCAAAATAGCTTTTTTTTAACAGCCTTGCTCATGTCTTACTAACCGAAGGCTATGGCTTCCTTGATTGAGTCAATCCATCTCATGTTGGGTCTTTCTATTTTATTGCTACCTTCAACTTTTCCTAGCATTGTTGTCTTTTCCAATGAGTCTTGTATTCTCAGAATGTGACTGAAGTACAACAGACTTCAGTTTAGTCATTTTATCTTCTAAAGGAGAGTTCAGCCTTGATTTGATCTAGAACCCACTTATTTGTCTTTTTGGTGGTCCATGGTATCCATAAAACTCTCTCCTCCAATACCACACTTCAAAGGACTCCACTTTCTTCCTGCCAGATTTTTTTCATTGCCCAGCTTTCACACCCATATATAGTAATGGTGAATACTATGGCATGAATTATCTTGATCTTGGTCGCCAACATGCCCTAACACTGTAATCTTGCTTTGGCAATTCCAGCTTTAACCTTCATCACTAGTTGTTTCAAGTCCTCACTATTTTCTGCCAGTAACATGGTATCATCTGCTTATCTCAAATTGTTAACGTTCCTTCCACCAATTTTCAATCCACCTTCATCTAAATCGAATCCAGCTATCCTTGTGTTCTGCATACAGACCAAAAAGCTAGGGAAATAAAATACATCCTTTTCTGAGACCTTAGTCAATTGGAAACCATTCTGTTCTCCACATTCTATCCCAACAGTAGCCTCTTGACTAGAGTTTGTCCATCAAAACAATCAGATGTTATGGCACTTCCATTGCTTTTTATGATCCACAGAGTCAAAAGCTTTACTATAATCTATGAAATACAAGCTGATTTTCTTCTGAAATTCTCTCGTATGATCCAATATCCAACATAAATTTGTGATACTATCTAGTACCTTTTCCTTTTCTGAATCTAGCTGGAACATATGGCATTTCTCATTACATATATGATAACAGTCTTTGTTGTAAAATTTTAAGCATCACTTTACTTGAGTGAGAAATTAATGCAATGGTACAATAGTGGCTCAAGTGGTTAAGACGCTGAACTGCAGGCTCTGGAAAGTCAGTAGTTCAGCAGTTCGAGACCCGGGTGCCGCATGACAGGGTGAGCTCCTGTCTCTAGTTCCAGCTCCTGCCAACCTAGCAGTTCGAAAGCAAGAAATTGCAAGTAGATAAATAGGTACCACTTCGGTGGGAAGGTAACAGCGTTCCGTGCACCTTGGTGTTTAGTCATGCCGGCCACATGACCACGGAAACGTCTTCGGACAGCGCTGGCTCTTCGGCTTTGAAACGGAGATGAGCACCGCAACCCTAGAGTCGGATTCGACTGGCTTTCGAGCAAGGGAACCTTTACCTTTACCTTACAATAGTGGCTGCGGTTTTTGGCATCTCCATTTTTCGGAGTTGGAATGTAGATAAGTTTTTCCATTCTGTGGGTCACTGTTTTATTTTCCATATTTGTTGGCATATTCTTGTTAAGATTTTGATGGACTCCATTTCTGTGGCTTGGAATAATTCTGATACCCCATCTACACCTGGTGATTTGTTTCTCCCAATTGCTCTCAGTGCAGCTTTCACTTCACTCTCTAAAACTGTAGGTGGTTCTTCAAAAGTTTCTTCTTTGAAAGAATCTGTCATCCTTTCCTCCTTTGTATAGTTCTTCAGTGTATTGTTCCCATCTTTTTTTTATTTTGTCCTTTTCAGTCAGTATATTTATGTGTTGATCTTTCAGCATGCCTAACCATGCCTTAAATTTCCCATTCGTTTCTTGGAACTTGTTTGGCACTATTAATGTTTTGCTACTTTCCTTCAGTTTTATTCTTATTTTTTATATTAACCATTCATGGCCTGTGCTACTATCAATCCCTGCTAATGTTTTAGCAGAGAGAATAGAGCTTCTCCATCTTCTGCTTCTGACTATGTAACCTATTTGATTTCTATATTGGCCATCTGGTGATGTCCATGTATACAATGTCTGTTCGGTTGCCTGAAACATGTTCACAATGAACAACTTGCTATCTTCACAGAATTCTATGAGCCATTCTCCTGCTTCATTTTGTGCTCCTTGCCCAAATCCTCTGACAGTATTTGATTCTGCTTTGTTTCCTACTTTTGTATTCCAGTCACCTATATTATCAGCATATCTTGTTTAGGTGTGTGATCCATTTCTTCGTGGACACTTGTATAGAAGTTTCTACAGTCCTTTTCTAAAAGAGTTGAGCGTATTTATTCTGTCTTCTTGCGTAGGATCCTAGGTGTTTCCAATTCAGTCTCGTATTTTGCCCTTTGCAAGGAATTGGGCTTGCACCTGGTAGAATCTCAGGCCTGGATCACTACGATCAAATATTGGCTTCGGCTTCACTTTCGATCTTCCCCTACTAGCCTAATGGCCCAACTTTTAACTGATCCTTTCATATCAGAGTGGTCTCGGGCTATAGTGAGAAAGATTGGTACTTTAGGTATCGACGGAATCTCTATACAATTGTAGTGAGGTGGCAATCCTTCAGGTGGTCAGGAGGAGAATCTGGGATATAGAGGCACAGACCACCAATGCTGGTAGTTCTGGAGTTTGTTCTCCCCATTCATTAGCCCTTTTTCCCTCTCATACTTCCATGCTACCGTATATCGCTGATTTAACAACCCCAGTGTACAGGAGGGTTTTTATGTTAGGCAGGTTTAATCTTTCCCCCTCTGCAGTGGTCTCAGGTAGATACAAGGGCATTCCATATAAGGATAGACTCTGCAACTATACTCTTGGGGAACCTGACTCTATTATGCATATTCTTTTTCGCTGTCCCAAATATTCCGCTATGCATAGTACCCTGATCCGCCCTCTCTTTCCTTTGCAGAGGGACCTCCTCGATAAGGATCTAAATTTTTTCTTAGCAGATAAGAATCCAGCAATAACTCTGGCTGTTGCTGAATTTCTGGCCTATGTGTGGAAGTCAAAGGTAATACTTTGCAAATCTTTTAAGATTGTTTTATATTCTGAGTTAATTTAATTGTTTGTGAACATGTCTGATGCTGTTTTATGAATTTACCCTTTAATATTTTCCTACGTTTGAACTATTTATGCTATGTTATGCCAATAAAGGTTGTGTATTTGTATAGAAGTTTCAGTTTCTTCCTCTTCAGCATTTGTAGCTGGGGCATAAACTTGAATTATGGTTATAGGCTTTCCATGAAATCTGATTGATATTATTCAGTCACCATTTGTATTATAGCCCAGCTGCTTGTGCTACATCTCCCCATTTCTTCTGTGTTTGTGATTTCCAGAGTAGAACACTTCATAATTTTCTGACTGAAAGTGTCCTAATCCAGCCCATTTTAGTTCACTAATTCCAAGGATTGCAATGTTTGAACGTTCCATTTCTTGTTTTACAATTTTGAGCTTACCTTGATTGATACTTCTCACATTCCATGTTCCTATTATATGTGTCTAACAGCTTAGGATTCTTCTTTGGTATCCATTCACATCAACAACTGGAAAGCCCTTTTGGCTTTAGCCCAGTTGGGTCATTAAGAGCAGTGTTACTTGTAGCCTTCCTCAGCTCTTCCCTAGTACCTCAATGAGCCCCATCTGTCTTCTAACACTGTATCTTGTTTTGCTTTAGATAGTTTCATAAAGTTTTTGAGGTAAGAGATTATCAGAAGTGGCTTACCATTGCCTTCTTCTGCTTAGTACTATCCAGGGTTAGCTGAAGTGGCACTGCTGTTGCCTACAAAAGATCTTCCACCAGTGTCACTAAATAGGGCTGTAAGTCATTTATCCTCATGTATAAAATGAACTGTCCTCTGTACAGTAGTAAATGTTCCTCTGAAACCAGAGCAATAGGAAGTTTCTCTTGGCATTTCTTGTCCCTACTCCTACTCAGCACGAATGCCTGTCTACGAGCAGCCAGTACAGAAGAGGGCAGAACCTTCCTTTTCAGCTCATTTTTTTTTAAAGCAGAATACAGCTCTAAGGAATGTTCAAGGTAAGTGAATAATATTCAGTTATGTTACTTATTTGCAGAATTTGTTCTAAAAATGTTCGTGATGCAGGTTTAGAGAAATATTAACATTGCAGAAAGAGGGAGAGTAATAGGGGGCCTTATTTCTGAAAAATAAACAATAATGTATTTCACATGAATGAGGCAAAGTATCATGTGCAGTTGACCTACAGAAGTTGAAACTGCCAATTCTTATGCAAGTGGACAAAAATGGGTAACAGCTTCATGGCCTTGAGCTCTTCTCTACTGCCAGTACTGCAGTGTTGTACATAGGCATTAATTTGCCAGAGGCAAGAAAATATTTGTTCACAGCCAGCACTTGATGGAGATTTTATAGCAAATGTACACAATCTGTGGAGTTCATGGAAAGGTGTTTTCAGTCCTTATCTCTCATTCATACCTCTAAAGAGCTCATAAAAACAAACTGAGTTATGCTTCAAGTCCATCCACATCATACATGGAATTCCATGCAAAATGTATGTTTTACTGAATGAAGAGAATACTGTCACTCAGAATTTAAAGCAATAACCCATTCAAAACATTTGAGTCTACAAATATTTTAAAAGTTCACTAACTGTGTGCTCAACTATATAAAGAAACATTTTGGGTCAGATCCATCAGAGTAGAAAAAGCTCATGCAAATTCAGAGTGCACTTATATACACTTGCACAGCTACAGCACACCTCAAGCCAAGCTTGTTGCAGTCCTCATTGTGTGGCGTTTTGTTGATGAACATGCATAAAGAGCTTCTCCAGCAAACTCCATTCATTTTTGCATCCACAAGATCAAACCTCTTAACTCTCAAATTAGTATCAATTGTTGACATATTCTACTTGGTGTGTTACCTGTTAGAGCCATGAAGCCAGTTACCTGTGCCCAACCTCACATTACAAGATATAAGGATTTATGCTTTCTTAAAAAGGGGTAAAATTTCTGCTAAGAGGGTGGCAGTTTCTGCCGATTCCCCCTACCCTTGCAGACCTCCACTTTTCTATGTTAGCCACCAGGAACAACGTTTCAGAGGATCAGTGACAGCAGAAAGGGAACTGCTGATGCTCCCTCTGAAATGCCTTTAAATCTCTGGATACAGGCCAATGAATTCACTTATCTTTAGTTGCCATTTTGATGAGAATCTTCTTCTATAAGAATCTGAACAACCATAATTTTGCTGAAGGTATCCTGATTCCTCAGATATTGCAATTTAATCAAAGAATTAACAAATAAGCTTGCCATGAACAAAAAACTGATTTCTGCACATAATACCAGTAAAAAGATCCAGGACGAGACAGAAAGCCAAAACACAATTTAGAATGCCATAAGCTACACCACTTTTCAAAATTCAATTCACTACTGATTATATTCAGAAACAATTATAGAAGTGTTGATTTAACAGCTTAGCAAGATGCAATCTGATGTATCCCCACAAGGGTCTGACAAATTTTTCAATTCAATAATTCTACTGTTTTTCCTTGCAATTCAATGAAACATGAACACACAAATGAGTGGGATACAAATACATACAATTGTTGAAGCAGATTAAATAAATTTGAATCCACAATAATTAAGTCCAACCTTTGGTTGAAACCAACAGGTTATCTGGGTGGCCTCTTTCAGAAACAGAGCCTGCACTCCCATCGTAGGTTGTGCTATCAGTGTTTGACATTTATACCATAAACATGCTAAAGTGTTATTTGTGTAGATATCTAATTTAAGTAGCATCTAGTGAATGAAATGGACAGAACCCAGTAAGACATTCATATTACACTGCCATTATAGCAATAACAAAGGACTACTGGAATTTGTTTCTGTTTACATATGTCTTTAGTTTCATCAGCAATTAAAGCAATGGAAACAGTTTGAACTGAATGATGTGCATAGTTTGCATTGTAAGGCAAATTATCTATTGTAGAGACTGTACTCTTAAGATTTTGCTTTGCAACTGTTCAAGAACATTTCCTCTTATGTGTTTTACTTTCTTGTATTACAGTTTCACAGGGCCTGTAAAACGAAGCTGTTCCGCCAGGCCTATGGTTGAGGCGGTGGAGCTCTACCAGTATTGTCCTTCCCAGCACATTTCCAGTGCATCTTCATTTTATATGACATTTTCTCATCAGCCAACCTCCTGGAACATTAGTTTACCAGCTGTAATGTACATATATGGAGCAGCCCCAGAAATAGCTGTATTGGGGCCACAAATGAAATGAAATTAAATGATATTATAATTAGATTTTAATAATTTATTGATATTGCTGATTGTTTTATTGAAATTTATTATATTTGTGTTATATTGTTATATTGTGGTTGTCTATTGTTATAACCCGCCATGAGCCTTGCCATGCAGTAGAGGGCAGGCTAGAAATTTAATAAAATAATTAATGTTCATACTACATATTTCCTGTTTAGCAGTAAACAAAAAACTTGTCTGAATCCTACCTCCTGTGCACTGAACACTGACTGTTGGAAGTTGGTGATTCAATGCTTAGGCAAGTAGACAGCTGGGTGGCAAGCCTGCATACTGACCTTGGTGACTTGCCTGCCTGGTGCAAAGGTATTGGACATTACATATGTTCTAGATAGACTGGCAGACAGCGCTGGGGTGGAGCCAGTGGTTGTGGTACATGCTGGCACCGACAATGTGGGGAAATGCAGTTGTGAGGTCCTGGAGAAAATATTCTGGTTGCTAAGCACAAAACTCAAGGCCAGGACCTCCAAGGGACATCAGTGGTTTAGTTGCTATGTGAACTTTAGGGGAGCTATGAAGCAGCTGTGAATGGCTGTGTGAGCGTGCATGATTATTGTGGTAGATCACTGAAATGTTTGCACTTTTAATTTCGTTGTACTATGTACAATGACAATAAAGTATATTATTATTATTATTCTCAGAAGTCCTATCTGCTCCATGTGCTGGGCCGGACAGACAGGCACAAACCAGGAGTCTTAATGCATGGATGAGATGATGGTATAGGGAGGAAGGTTTCAAGTTTGTTAGACACTGGGATGCTTTTTGGAACAAGAAGAAGCTGTACAAAAGAGACAGTCTCCACTTGTCCCAAGAAGGAACCAGGCTGCTGGTGCTTAAAATCAAACAGGTGGAAGAGTAGTTTTTAAACTGAATATTGGGGGAAAGCCAACAGGAGATGAAAAGTCTCTGGTTCAGGATAGCTCATCTCAAAGAGATGAAGGGGTAGCTGTTACTTTTCTACAAAGAAATGGATTAGAATTGTCCACTGAGACTGTAACAAGCAAAATGGACTGCCTGGCAAGGTCTTGAGGCAGCAAGAGGAACAGTGAGCATAATGTTATTGAGTTCAACATTTGTATAAATAGGGACTTGCCCAAAAAGATTGACACAACCACTTTTAACTTTAAAAGGGGTAACTTCTCTGAAATGAGGAGACATGTGAGGAAGAAACTGAAAGGAAAAGTAGAAAGGGTCAAAACCAATGGGGAAGCTTGGAGACTATTTAAAACTACAATCCTAGAAGCTCAAAAAAATATATATACCGCAGGTTAGGAAAGGCACAAATAGGTATAGAAAAAGGCCTGCATGGTTAACAAATAAAGTAATGGAAGCTGTAAAAGGAAAGGATTCCTTTACGTGGTGGAAAGCTGGTCTCAATGAGGTTGATAAAAGGGAACACAGGCTGTGGCAAATAAAATGTGATATAGGCAAGCAAAAAGGGAATCTGAGAAGCATATTGCAAAAAACATAAAGGCCAACAATAAAACTTAACATAAGAGAAGCCAATGTTGAATCAGGCCAATGGCCCATCTAGTCCAACACTCTGTCACACAGCCGCCAAAATATACCAGGTGCCATCAGGAGGTCCAGCAGTGGGGCCAGGACACTAGAAGCCCTCCCACTGCTGCCCCCTCCAGCAAGAAGAAGAAGAAGAAGAAGAAGAAGAAGAAGAAGAAGAAGAAGAAGAAGAAGAAGAAGAAGAAGAAGAAGAAGAAGAAGAAGAAGAAGAAGAAGAAGAAGAAGAAGAAGAAGAAGAAGAAGAAGAAGAAGAAGAAGAAGAAGAAGAAGAAGAAGAAGAAGAAGAAGAAGAAGAAGAAGAAGAAGAAGAAGAAGAAGAAGAAGAAGAAGAAGAAGAAGAAGAAGAAGAAGAAGAAGAAGAAGAAGAAGAAGAAGAAGAAGAAGAAGAAGAAGAAGAAGAAGAAGAAGAAGAAGAAGAAGAAGAAGAAGAAGAAGAAGAAGAAGAAGAAGAAGAAGAAGAAGAAGAAGAAGAAGAAGAAGAAGAAGAAGAAGAAGAAGAAGAAGAAGAAGAAGAAGAAGAAGAAGAAGAAGAAGAAGAAGAAGAAGAAGAAGAAGAAGAAGAAGAAGAAGAAGAAGAAGAAGAAGAAGAAGAAGAAGAAGAAGAAGAAGAAGAAGAAGAAGAAGAAGAAGAAGAAGAAGAAGAAGAAGAAGAAGAAGAAGAAGAAGAAGAAGAAGAAGAAGAAGAAGAAGAAGAAGAAGAAGAAGAAGAAGAAGAAGAAGAAGAAGAAGAAGAAGAAGAAGAAGAAGAAGAAGAAGAAGAAGAAGAAGAAGAAGAAGAAGAAGAAGAAGAGGAGGAGGAGATTGGACTTATACCCCGCCCTTCACTGCCCAAAGGCATCTCAGAGCGGCTTACAAACTCCTTTCCCTTCCCCTTCCCACAACAGACACCCTGTGAGGTAGGTGGGACTGAGAGAACTTCTGACAGAAACTGTCCTTGAGAGAACAGCTGTGCCAGAGCTTGTGACTGACCCAAGGTCACATCAGCAAGTGCATGTGGAGAAGTGGGGAATCAAACCCGGTTCTCCCAGATAAGAGTCCGCATACTTAACCACTACACCAAAGAGTGCATCACCTGCCCCAGACTGAGAGTTCCCATCTATACCCTGTGGCTAATACCCACTGATGGAATTCTGCTCCATATGTTTATCTAATTCCCTCTTGAAACTCTCCATGCTTGTAGCTGCCACCACCTCCTGTGGCAGTGAATTCCATATGTTAATCACTCTTTGGGTGAAGAAGTATTTCTTTTTATCTGTTCTAACCCGACTGCTCAGCAATTTCATGGAGTGCCCACGAGTTCTTGTATTGTGAGAAAGGGAGAAAAGTACTTCTTTCTCAACATGCTCAATCCCATTCATAATCTTAAAAACCTCGATCATGTCACCCCTCAGCCATCGTTTCTCCAAACTAAAGAGCCCCAAGCGTTTAACCTTTCTTCATAGGGAAGGTGTTCCAACCCTTTGATCATTCTAGTTGCCCTTCTCTGCACTTTTTCCAATGCTATAATATCCTTTTTGAGATGTGGCGACCAGAACTGTACATAGTATTACAAATGAGGTCGCACCAATGATTTATACAGGGGCATTATGATACTGGCTGATTTGTTTTCAATTCCCTTCCTAATAATCCCCAGCATAGTGTTGGCCTTCTTTATTGCAGCTACACACTGTCTAGACATTCTCATTGAGTTATCCACTACGACTCCAAGATCTCTCTCTTGGTCTGGCTCTGCCAGTTCAGACCCCATCAACGTGTATTTATATTTAGGATTTTTGGCTCCAATGTGCATCACTTTGCACTTGGCCACACTGAACCCCATTTGCCATGTTGACGCCCACTCACCCATCCTCGGCAGATCCCTTTGCAGTGCCTCACAATCCTCCCTGGTTTTCACCACCTTTAACAACTTCGTGTCATCTGCAAATTTAGCCACTTCACTGCTTACTCCCAATTCCAAATCATTAATAAACAAGTTAAAAAGTATCGGACCGAGTACTGATCCCTGTGCTACTCCACTGCTTACCACCCTCCACTGAGAAAGTTTCCCATTTATATTCACTCTCTGTTTCCTATTTATAAGCCAGTTTTTGATCCACAAGAGGACTTGTCCTTTTATCCCATGACTATTGAGCTTACTTAGGAGCCTTTGATGAGGAATTGTATCAAAAGCTTTCCGGAAGTCAAGGTAAATAATATCTATTGGGTCCCCCTTGTCCACATGTTTGTTCACTCCCTCAAAAAACACTAACAGGTTAGTGAGACAAGATCTTCCCTTACAGAACCCATGCTGAGTCTGCCTCAATAGTTTTTGTTCATCAATGTGCCTACTAATTCTTTCCTTAATAACAGTTTCCACCAACTTACCCGGTATCAATGTCAGACTGACTGGCCTGTAATTTCCTGGATCTCCCCTGGAACCCTTTTTAAAGATGGGAGTGACATTAGCTACCTTCCAGTCCTTAGGAATGGAGGCAGATTTTAAAGAAAGATTACATATTTTTCTTCCTTCAAATACAATGAACTTTCTTCAAATACATTAGAAGCAGGAAACCAGCCAGGGAGGCAGCGGGGCCCTTGGATGACCAAGGGATAAAAGGATTACTGAAAGGCGATAAGGAAATGGCTGAGAAGCTGAATGCATTTTTTGCCTGTCTTCACTGTGGAAGATGAGAAGTGTTTGCCCACTCCAGAACCGCTGATTTCAGGAGGGGTGTTAAAAGACCTGAGTCAGATTGAGGCAGGCCCATAGCCAGGATTTTTTTTAGTTGGGGGGCATTTAAATTTCTTAGGGGGCACTGGCTAATCAAATTAAAGGAATATCTGGCTTCTTCCCTGCTTGGGGGCCTTGCCAGTAAGTTGGGGGGGGCCTAGCTCCAAGATGCCCCATTGTAGCTACAGGCCTGCAATGAACCCCTTGACCTTCATTTTTACCGGGTAGAAGTCCTGGAATTTGAAAGGTGGTTACATTTTTTTCAGACTGGAAGCTCTTTGGAGGCAGGGACTTTAGATTTACTTGGGCTTCTGAAACTGCTGCTGCATCAATAGAAGGGAACAACAAAACTTCAGGATGTTTACACAGAAGAAAGTCCCCCCTGAGGGGCCTACTTTGGCCCTTTGCCGGTGCCAATCTCTCCCTGGCTCCAGCCTACCTGTAGCGGGCAGCGGAACCTCGCAGGTGCCCTTTCTCTGAGCAGGCGAAGCCAGGCAGAGCCAGCCCAGTGCAGCGAGAGGACTGCTTGATAGCCTGGCTCAGGGGCTGTGCACGCTGCCTCCCCCCCCCCCACAGTGGGGCTTAATTCCAAAAGGGAAGACCCAGACCCCGCCTGAGAGATAAAGGGGGTGGGGGGTGGGGAAGCTGGACAACTTAACTTATGACCGGAGCTGAAGCTGCTATCACTGTTAGGGGCCGAGGCACTTCTTGGTAGTTACTGTTCCCTCTAAGCTGTGGGGTCTTGAGAGCAAAAATTCTACTTTGTGAGCTACTGGTGTTAAAGTTGTGAGCATGTTATTTGGCTACTGCATAAATTAGTTTGCTCTGGAGCCATCCTTCCTCAGCTAAGCCAAAAATGTGTGAGCCAGAGGCTAGCTCACACTAGCTCACACTAACTCAGCTTAGAGGGAACACTGGTTACTACTGCTAATATCCACAGTAACTTGAATTGGTTGGTCACTCTCATTGAGGGGTTTGGGATACAAGAGACACTGAAGGCTCTGGGCAGTTGTCCCGTGGAAGTTGTCTGGAAGATCCTCACGCCTCTGCTGGTCCTACCAATGGGGCTTCAGCAGCAGAACTGCCCGAAAGCTTGCCCCCCACCCCTCGCCATCGCTCCCCCCATCATGATCCTTAACGGGGGAAATGCTGAATTCGTTTCATTGTGGCGAAAATTTAGACTCTGTCCTGGCACTTCTTTGTTGTTCGGCGTTTTCTTCACAAAGACAGGAAGCCCTGAAACTGATTCCTCTTATTATTATTATTATTTGAATTCTACTTCCTAAGTATACTCTATCAAGAGATGTGTCATGCGGCTGAAATCTGTTTTTCCTCGGGTCTCCAGAAGGACATGCAAATGAGCCAAAATTTAAACATCCACTCCCCGGACAACCCTTTCACAAAAACAGGAAACCTTGTTTCAATTTCATTTCTCTGCTAGACAGGGCTCATTGCTAGTCATTTGGAATGCAGACTTTAAATGGATGACTTTTTGAAGGGATTGTGACAATAAAAACTGGGTCCTGCATTTCTAATATGGCTCGGTAGTCCTTCACATTCGAACACCTGTTAGCAGCCTGCAGGGATTTTCCATTGTCCCTCACTATTCCTGGAGCCCTTCTGATCTAGCTATGCAAGACAGGCAGCTACTTGTAGGAGAAGGGTATGAAGCTGCTCCATCAATTGAGCTCTATTGATTTAAAGTTCTCCATCACATAGTTATCTGTGTGGCTCTCACAACTCCAGGGTGATCTTTCTAGGGGTCAGAAAGGGCTGCAGGAATAAAAAAGAAACTGGGAAAACTTCTTTGCAGGAACTTCTGTATATGAATTCTATTGTCTTTCAGTTTTGGGAGCAAAGCACCGGCATAAATTAAGCACTAAGTAGGTCATTATATAGGCAGCCAGGGAAGAGATGCAAGATGATCCCTACAGGTTCAGGAATCCCTACAGAGTCCCTTTATTTTATTTCGTAATAATAATTTTATTACATTTTTTCGTGAAAACAAAACAACCGTGATAAACATAGCTTTGAAACAGTCAGGTAAAGCTTGCTAACTGTGCCATAAATGGAATTTTAACCAGAAGACTACATTGCCTTGTATACATTTCACTCATTGCAATTTAAAAGTACAGTAGATTCTGGTAATGCTTATTGTTAGGAATGACATCCCTATCAGATAGGACACTACTGGAAACCAAATCGCTTGAGAAAACTTTTGTTGTCTATTGATAGTGTTGTCGTTTCCTATTGGAGTAATTTTGCCAGGCACAAAGTGTTCCAAGAACTTATTCTGCCATAATTGGGTAGTTGGACTGGAAGAATCTCTCCATTTCTGCACAATGCAAATTCTGGCAGTCGCTATTAGGGTTTGCACTAAAGTGTTTTGTGTTTTATTTTCAGGAATGTCAGACCAGGCATCTAACAGGAACGTTTCCGGATTGAAAGGTAAGTGGAGTCCCGTAATTAGACTGATCTGTGTAGAAATTTGTTTCCAGAAGTTATTTATTACTGTGAAATGCCACCAACAGTGGATATAGTCTGCTACTAGGCCACATTTCTTCCATCAATGCTTTTGTAATGTCGGGTTAAAATTACAAGGAATCAGGTTTGACAGATCTGTGGGTATCCAGACTCCCAGGCATCTCACTGTGAGTGTATTCATTTGAATGGAAATAAACATTTTATTCATTCTTCTGAGTCTTTGATGATATGGAGAGGTACTATTTGTGATTTATCCAGATTTACTTTTAGACCAGAGATAATCTGCACCTCTTTGAAAATTTGTTGACGCTCAGATAAAGATGAGTCTGGGGAGGATAGAAAGATTGTAAGGTCATCTGCATACAGACTGAATTTATGAGTCCCTTTGTCAATTGTTATGCCTTTTATTTTAGCATTATTTCCGAATGGCTATGGCCAAAGGTTCGATTGTCATAGCAAAGATGAGAGATGACAGGGGACACCCTTGCCTGGTGCCCCTGGAGAGAACAACGGATTTGCTCAAAACATTATTGGCATAGACTTTGGCTGTAGGTTTGTGTAGAGGGTTGAGATGGCCTGTCGGAATCTCTCCCCAAATTCAGGTAGGATAATAGTTGTTGTAAATAGCCCAGTTCTATACTATCAAAGGCTTTTTCTAGATCTATTGTAAGAAGTAAGGATTCCTGATCTTGTTGTTTGCTGGTTGATATCAAATTCAATATCCAGTGTATATTGTCCATCATAGAGAGATCAGGAATGAATCCCATTTGATCCGGAGTGATGTAGTCAGAGATCAGTGTTTGTAACTGGTTTGCTAGAATTTTAGAGAAGATTTTGGCATCACAGCTCAGCAGAGAGATGGGTCTATACGATGAGGGCATCTGTTGGGTCTTTTGTCTTCCTTGGGTATCAGGATTATGAAGGATTCCCTCCAGGAGGGAGGCATATGTCCTGAGTCAAGTAGGTGATTACAAGTCCAGGTAAGATGCTGTCCTATTGTGGAACAGAACATTTTGTAGAATTCCGCACCTAAGCCATCACTGCCCGGGGCTGTGTTTGGCTTTGCTTGTTTAATTGCTGAATAAACCTCTGTTAAGGTGATGGGTTTGCCCAGAAAGTTCCTGTGTTCCTCTGACATGTTCAGGTGAACATCGTGTTTATGGAGAAAGTTTTGGACAGCTTCAGTATTAGGATTTGAAGAGGTATATAGTTGGTCATAAAAGGAGGCAAAGGAGTCAGCAATGTCTTGCAGGTCTGTGGATCTGGTGTTGTTTCCATCCTTTATGGTATATATTTTCTGTTTAGCTTGCTTCTTATTGAATTACCAGGACAGAAGTTTCAGTCTTTTCGGATTTGTTTGCCAGTGCTGTTGTTTCAAAAATAAAATACGCTGTTGGATTTCCTGTGTTTGCATAGTTTCTAGCACTTTGCGCTCAGCCTGTAGTTTTTTGTAGATCTTTCTGCATTTTGATATTTTGTGTAGAGCTTCTAGGTCTCTAATGTTTGAGGACAGTGTATTAATAGCATGTTCTCTTTCTTTTTTTAGATGAGACGCCAGGACTATCAGTTTCCCTCTTAGTACTACTTTGAATGCGTCCCATACAATGTGATTCTGCACCTCCCCATCATCATATTCTCCAAAATAGTGTTCTATAAATTCCTTAATCTCTTCCCAGTGTTGTTCTTTCAATAAAATTGATTTGTTTAACCTCCATATTCTGGCATTCTGAGTTTTATTTTGTTTCAGTTCCATTTCAACATATGCATGGTCCAATTACATCACAGGCCAATTTCTACTTCTGAAGCGTGATGAAGCCAATCCATTAATGACACTATATAGTCTATGCGCGTGTACATCTTGAACTGATGAGAATAGAAGGTGTAGTCCCATTCTCCAGCATGTAATTCACGCCAGACATCTCTTAACTGACTGTCCTTCAATATTTTTGGCAATTTCATTTGTTTTCTGCCTCTGTTCTTGTGCTTAGACTGTTTCCTTGATCTGTCCAATGTATAGTCGATGATCAGGTTGACGTCTCCTCCTATTATGACGTGTCCTTCTTTAAAAGCCTGTAGCTTTTTCAATGTGTCCTCTAAGAATTGTTCCTGCCCCTCATTTGGGGCATAGATCGAGGCCAGTGTATATTTCTGTTGGTTGAGAAGGCCCTTCACAAAAATATACCTGCCTTTGGGATCCAGTAGGGTGTCCTCCCATTGGAAATTAACTAATTTGGAGATTAAAACTGCCACCCCACGTGATTTAGAAGTGCCTGCCACATGGAACTGTTGGCCGTACCAGGCTGTTTTTAGCACCTTAGATTCAGTGGGGCATAAGTGTGTCTCCTGGAGAAATAAGATACTGGGTTTGCCTTTCATTATAAAAGAAGTCAATCTCCTGTCTTTGACTGGGTTGTTTAATCCATGGACATTAAGTGTGCGAATTATCAGCTTGCCATACATTTTAGTAAGTGTCAATAAAAACGTACTCACTGAAGAAATGAGTTTGTAATCTCTATGTATTCTCTAGTTGTGTCAATGAAGGTACCTAACTTTCTATCAACTTTATCGTGCCCTCCCTCCCCCCACCCCACATCAACCGATTCCCCTCAGTATCACTGGAACAAGTAAGGAGTTACTGAATTGTACAACAAAAGAAAAGAAAATAAGTATCGTGAGTTAACTCCTGTGAAATTATTCACTGCCTCCCCAACAACCAGTAACCACCCTGGTAGGCTAGGGCCAAGCTCTGCCTTTGGGGAATGCAGAAAACAAAGGGAGTAAACTGAACCCCAACCCCCCCCAAGTCCTGTAGGAACTATTCAGTGCTTTGACCATGAAGCACAATGACATTTTAGAACATATTAACCAAACATTTAGTATTCATATAACATTTTGTACTGTTAAATAAAATCACCTCTTATATCACAGACATGGAATGCAGTCTCTTATATTTAAGAACCAGATGGTGTTGTAAGGACAGGGGTTTTGCTGGCCTTTTGAGGGAGTTAAAAGGACCCTTGCGCTTTGAGGCTTTCTTGTCTCCTTGTTCCATGGGGCTTTCACCTTGAATGATTGCTAAGAGATTTGCTCCACTGTCTTTGTCCCATGCAAATAGTTGTTTACCCTGGTGTGCAACATAAAGCTTCCCTGAGGGAAGCCTCGATATTTCCGGTTCAGGCTTCACAGTTTAGCAATCACAGGTTTTAATGTGCGTTGGATTTGAATGGCCTCTCTGGGGATGTCAGGGAAAACCTGTATAGATTCCCCCTCGTGAGAAAAAACCCCAGGCTGTCTTGCAGCATCAAGAATCCTACGGCGTGCCCTGGCATCTGGGACTATTATCAGAATGTTTCTGGGGAGTGGACGACAGTGTCAGGCCAAAGGGCCTAAGCAGTATGCCTGAGTTATAGTGGGAAATACCCCTTCATCTAGAGCAAGAGCTGTCACAATGAGGAGGCTATGAAGATGATAAGATCTTTATTTTCTTTGGCTTCCTCTCTGATCCCCCTAAATTTAAGGTTAACAGATTTCACCTCTGTTTTTAGGGTGATTATAGAGTCTCTATGTGTTTCTGTAGCCTGTTGTAGTTCTTGAATATCTGCCTGGTTTACCATACCAAGATCATGGGCAGCTTCCGTCTTTTGAGCAGTAGCTGTAAGAGTTATTTTTACGTCTTCAATTTGGGTGGCCAGGGAAGATATTTTGTCAACTAGGTTTACCTCCGTGGTTTTCAGGTAGTTAAGGCTGTCTGCCACTGCTGGGAAGCTTGTTCGTTGGTCCATCTGTTCCAACACGGCTGCCATTTTGTTTTCGATCCCCGGAGCTCCAGAGCGATGCACGAAGCCTTCTAGCAGTTCTTTTGCCGATTTGCTGACAGTTGAGGTATGTTTAGGCTTCAGCTGGTCTAGTTTGCCCATTTTCCGGCTTTTTTTGTTGTTTGAGGCAATATCGCCAGAGCGGGATGGGAAGGGTTTGGAGTGCCAGAATTACACGTCCGCCATTGTGTACAGCAGTGCCACACCCCCCAGGAATCCCTACAGAGTCCCTTTATGATGGAGGTGGAACAGGTCTGCACCCACTGCAATGACATTCCCAGGTAAAATGCCCCACTGCCAAATGAAGGAAATAAAGCACTGTTAAACCTATAGTTAAGAATCAAGCCTATTCCAAATTGCATAGCTCTGACCTGGATTCTGTTACATATTCCTACTACAGTTTGAATAAGAACATAGAACTACCTTCCATATAATATTATCATGAGCCTGCTGAACTGTTCTATCATTCTATTCTATGCAAAACATAATGACCATATTCCAGAATAAGATGTAGACTTTAAAAACTGAGTTTCACAAAATAGTTCTATACTAAACACCAGGAGAAGCTTCTGACATCATAAAATGGCTATGTTCATGACCTAGTCCTTTTCCTGCCCTATATACAAAATTTAAATGATTGAAATGATATCCCAGAGTTGCATCTATGAAAATGAAATGTCAATAGATGATCCACAGCTCCAGCTCCAAAATAATTATTCAACCGTTTGAATAACTAAATTAAGATTTAGTTCATGGAGTTTGCCCAGTGTAGATCTGAACAATTTTTTCTAACATTCCATTCTTTATTTTACGATTTCTCCTCTGTAAAGCCAACAGGGTTTTTAGGGCCGCTATCAATATATCAAATATAACATTCCTCACTACTGACCAATTAGAACCAAACTATCACCACCACTAGACAGGTTGCCTCTATCTCAACACTATCTCTGTTTACAATTTAACAGCTGAAAGGTCAGTTCAAAACAAACATTAGGCCATGTGCTCAAATGCCAAAATCTTTAGCATACTTAAAAGAGAAAATAGAACTGACTAGACTTCTCTGGGTACAAAAGTTTCATGATCTTGGTGTCATTACACCAAGGATCTACAATCCCAACCCATTCAGACAGTGGAGGAATCTGAAGCAAGCCTCAACTTTGAACTTAGTGCATGGGTAGTATCATACCAGAGACAGACATTGAGTGCACACTCCTATAATTATCCTGGATGCACTCATACTTATTAGAAAAACAGCTTCCCTTTATTTCATATGCAGAATTAGTGAAAGAATATGGTATAAAGCTATCTAAATTTAAGGATGTGTGTGTACAATTAAACTATCACAATGTATGACAATACAATGTACTGATGACAAATACTTAATTGTAAGATCTTACATCTTTAAAATAATGCTAGATATCAATTTCTTTATACAACAATGGAACAAGAATTACGGAACAACCTCCCCAGGGTGGTACACCTGGCTCCCTCACTTTCAATCTTCAGCAGGCAGCTGAAGGCGGTTTTATTTAGGACTGCATTTCATTAGAGCAGTCCAAAGCTATAATTTTTTAAGTTTTGGTTTTTACGATTCTATGTAATCTATTTTATGTATTTTATTAGTATAGTAAACCACTTTAAGCTCCGTAAGAGCTAGTGTGGCGTAACAGTTAAGAACAGTAGTCTCTAATCTGGAAAACCAGGTTTGATTCCCCTCTCTTCCACATGAAGCCTGCTGGGTGATCTTGAGCCAGAACTCCCTCAGCCCCACCTACTTCACAAGGTGCCTGTTGTTCTGGGGAGAAGAAGGGAAGGCGATTGTAAGCCACTCCTTAGGGTACAGAAAAGCAAGGTTTAAAAACCAACTCTTCTAAAAGACCAACTCTTCATAAGGAAGAAAGGTAGCTAATGTTAAATAAAATAAATAATGCACATGCCATATGCTTCCATCGGTTCACATACGCTAATAAACTGGTGATCATATCCTTAACCAAATGAAGTTTTTCAAGTGAATTTCAAAGGAAGCTCCATGTAAGAACATATTACAGTAGTCTAATTCTGGAGTTTATTAAAGGCACATATAATAATTGCCCGATTATATCACATCTCTTTTTATGTTGTATGTAATGCATTACCATAAAGGGGTGTGTGTGCGCGTAACATAATGCAATTCTGTGAGTGAGCACATAATTCCAGCACTATGAAGTCCTTACCACTAGTTGGTACCAGCTTGATTATGAAGCCTGACCACTGGTGAGGGGATCAGTTTGTGATGCACTTTGATCCTAAGCTGTCATCTGGAGAATGAAGCGGCCCTAACAATACAGAAGTTAGATTCAGGTGGGTAGCTGTGTTGGTCTGAAGCAGCAGAACAAAGTTTGAGTCCAGTGGCACCTTTATGAGCAACAAAGTTTAATTCAACATATAAGGTTTTGTGTGCAAGCACACTTCTTTATCTGAAGAAGTGTGCTTGCACATGAAAGCTTATATGCTGAATTACTTTGTTGGTCTTAAAGGTGCCACTGGACTAAAAATTAGTACGAAAGCTAGTTTCATTCCAGAGGGATGGCTATTAGTTTTGAAAGCATTTGCAAGAGACACAAAGAAGTAACTCTTTAACACTTTTTGAATTTCAAGGAGCAGTCAGAAAACAGACATTTAAATGAATGTTTCTGAATATATCTACACAAACACATCTTGAAGCAATAAGTGAAGTACAAACAGAAATATTAAAGGTTGAATCCAACTCACTTAAATGTGCATCTGATAATGCTGAGTTATGTTAACTACCTATGTTATTGAAGAACATGATATTTTAAATGTTTAATTTCTTGTATTGTTATTTTTTATAGTTGTGCTGTTGGTACTTCAGAATATGTAAATTTTGCTTTTGGATTTTTAATGTTGTTTTGCTGTAATTGTAATTTCTATATTTTTAATTTAAAAAAATAAAAAGATAACATTATATGATGCAGCAATTACACAGCACACTCATACTTCCAGTAACAGACAGTGAGTACTATACATAGTAGCATAGTTCAGTCCCTAAACTTTTTACGAAGGCATCCTTCTGAAAGATTTCACCACAGTATAGTCTTAATTACCTGTGTAAAAAAGCCCTCCTGAATAATTTTGTTTGAATACTTCACACAAAAAACCTGGAGCATGGGAGCCTTCCTGAACTCCATTGGACCACAGGGGGAAAGGCAGTCCTGCAGGTATGAGGCAGCAAGGCCGTGAAGAGTTTTGTGTAGGTCAATACCCTGAATTGAGCCTGGTAACTGATAAGCAACCAATGGTGTGACTACAGAATGGGAGTAACATGAACGCTCCACCTAGCTCCTGCTAATAACCAAGCTGCAGCATTTTGCGCCAACTGGAGTCCCTGATTTGACTTCAAGGGAAGACTTATGTAGATTACATTACAGTAGTCTAGTCTTAATGATACCATGGTGTGGATCCATATGGCCATATCAGCCATGTCATAGTAGGGGACTATCTTCCAGGCTAGATCAAGTTGGAAAAATATTTTCTTGCAGTTGCATTAATAGCAATGCCAGATCCAGTATAACCCCTAGGCTCTTAACCAAGTTAGCAACAATCAGCCAAACACCATCAAAAATAAGAAGCACAATGTCCTTCAATATTTCTGCCTTTCCAGCCATAATCACTTCCATCTTGTCTTGGTCCAATTTCTATTTGTCCACTTTCAGCTATTTAAGGCAGGAAATCCAAAGCTAGATCATCTGCAATACATGGCTATCCAGCATCTGAGACACTTGCAGAGTTCAAGAATTGCAAAAAGTCCTCTGAAATAGTCTCTTTTGAATTGAATGAAATGGGGTTTTTTTGTTTTTACTCAGTGCGTAACATAAAGACTTAGGTATACTATATATACAATATTTTAATGATACACTTATTGTTTAAATGTGACTTAACTTTGGCCCCATTTGGTATGCTACAAGCAGGGACTCACAAGGAACTTGTGGGGAGGGGGATCACATTTCTCCTGCCTTTCCTTCCTCCCCTCTCCCACCCCCATCCTCATTGCCCTACCCACACCTTCCCTGCTTATCACCTCTACTACCTATCCCACTGTCAGGGCTCTGCTTCTCCCCAATCCCTCTCCCCAATCTTCAGCCCTCTGCCCGGCCACTTGCCTCCCATCCCAGGGAGGGGGGTAGCCTCTTTGTGTGTCTCTGGCTGAGGCTAGGTTTGTCCTGGTGTTGATGAAAGCTGCAGTGTGCCAGGTGGTCATGACAGTAATGGCAAGAGCTGTGATGTTGAGAGCAGCACCAGGCCTGAGGGTAGTATTGTCAAAGCCAGGTAACATTGTGGCGGCCTAGTCATATGCCTACAGCACCTCCCCCTCACAGCAACTCTAACAGAGCAGGGGTGTCAAACAACACTTCTCTGTTTGAGTGATTCAAACACTTTCTTCCTTGGGGTTTAGAGTTTTCTGCAAATCTGGCCTTCCCAAGTCTGCAGGAAAAACTTCTATCACCATCTGGCCCCAATCTGCTGATTTAAGAATCACTGTTGCCACTGGACTCAAACTGTGTTCCATTACTTCAGACCAACACAGCTACTCACCTCAATCACATCACTTAAACAGTTTGTTATCACTACCATCAAGTTTAACTAGATAGCCAAATATGCTGTTACTTCTATTATGTTATGATCATATAAAGCCAATTCTGTCTCAATACACTCTTGTTTACTACAAAAAAAATTGTTTTCTACTTTCAACCTCTCACACATGCTAAGGTAGCACAGAGGCTAACAATTTGGAGCACTCTCTAATATTGGGCATATTCATCATTCTTCATGTAGAAAATGTGAAGCCTTTTATACTTAAAATACAATAAATTGTCAAGCAGTACTATTTTATAATAAAATATATTTGTTATAGCAGGAAAATGTTTTATAGTTAAGTATTATCTGCATTTCAATTGTTCCCAAAAATTTCATTTCCCCCCAAATTACTTCAAAATCTCCAGAAGTTTTACATTTCTAGTTGAGCACTGTGTACTATGTTCACCATCCATAACATGGATTGCTTAAACATATAAAAACATCTGTAAATTTATAATATCCTGAGAAAATAAAATGGGTTATAGCGATTAGTGATAAGTTCTACAAGTAATTGCTTTCAACTGGCTATTCCCCTGAGCCTGAACATAAGGAAATTTTGCATTTAATATGCTGTAAGAATTTCCAAACTGCCTAGCTGATAGCTCTTTAAGCAGTTTGCTCAAAACTTCACAGCTACATCTATTTTAAAAATACAGCCAAGTTATTTTATTCTCAGACTGCTATGTTTTAGCCGATTAAGACACCATGCTTCAAAAAAAAAAAAAATAGTAGTTCACTTTTATCTAAGCAAGCTGTTTATATTAAGTTTATATTACAAATAGAAAAAATAATTTCTACTAACTCAAAAGGGTGCAGCATAGGCAGGATATGTATGCCAGGCTGTGCCCTCAAATACAACATTGTTAATAGACAATTTCTACAGCATTTTTCAACTTTAAAATTCTTGTTAGCCTCCAAGTCACTTCTGCAGACTGACAGAACCCCAAGTTATGAAACTTTTATTTTTAAGATGCTTGTAGCATTCTGTAGAGTAACAATTTTTCTTAAAATTTATCTCCATAGCCATCTCTGCTAAAGGACAAATATCAAAAGGCAATTAAGAAAAACACCAACACATTGCTTCTCGAATTTCATCATTCTATGTTTTATATATGAAAAGCTGACCTGGGTTTCCAAACATATATAATAACTGTCACAAATACACAAGCTAGGGCTTGCCATCAATCATGTTCATATCAATTATACAAATGGTTGACAATTTGCAGATCAAGCTATATATTAAATGAAGTTCTTCAATTCAAGAGCAACTTCACTATGGCTCTTGATGAAAAACAAGTTGCCTCCACCATTAACAGACCGTTCTCCATGGAAGAATTTTCTTAGCTTATATGAATTTTAATTATCTCAATGCACTCTTGCCTGGGTTGTTACAACATCCAACAATCATTTTTGAGAGATTCATACAACCTTTGGCTTTATAACATCACCATCAACATCAGGTAGGAATCTGGGGTTTGTGTAACAAAAAAAGGTACAAGGCATAACTGAAAGTTAAAGGATATTTCAGCAAACACCTTCTAGAAGTGTTTGTTGAATTCCAGTTCAGTGGACAAAAGGGAAGTTCCCCTTTGCTAGCCATTTTAATACTTACACCAAAGAAAGTTACATGCTTGCTACATACTCCCAACTATTTATTTGAAACAATCTCTTCAAGGCTAATGAACAAGCTATATTTCAAAGCCTGACAGTTGTAACAGCATTCTATCATAGGTTGAAATATCAGTATTTATACAACCATTTGGCAAGAGAGAGAAAAAGGAAAATAAGGTTTCATAAAGTTTTGGAGTATGAAAGGCACACAATGCAATATGGTTTCAAAACATCAGAAAAACATTCTATTGCACTTCCCTCTGTAGGCAGCAGAAGTATTGATGAAGCCTGCAGATGCAGCAAACAGTACTGTCCATAAAAAGCCAAGACAGCTGTTGCCATGGCTACTATAAGTCAGTTTATCAGGAAAAATTATTACAATTACTCAGAAGTTTGGGTTTAAAAGATACTAGGCTTGGATTGCTAATTGACTGAGGAGATCAACTATTATTTTGCAAGCAAGTACATTGCTGTAGAGTAGCACATGGTTAACAATACTTGGATACACAGCAGGAGGTGAAGAGGAAAAAAAGAAATCAATGCCTTTCTGCTACTGCTCCTTCTCTTCAAGTACTGACAGTTTGTGTTCTATATGCAGCCAAAACAAAACAACATGGCTTGTGTGTCAGAGCTTTTTCCTAGGCCTACTGACAAAAGTCCAAAAAGTGCTACCAAAGTGTTAAGCTTCAACATGCTAGACCCCAACCTCTTCAGTGCTCCATTTTAACACTTATGTCTTTAATATTTTCTGATTGTTTTCTTGTTTAACCAACAGAGATCTTTTAAAGATCCATTCCAAATTCATGGAGAGTACAGCTATTTAAAGGAAGAAAAAGGAAAAGATAGTAAAGATATGTCATAACGAAGCTTTTCATCACTGAATAATGATGGTGAGGAAACATAAAATTTGGAGTTGGAAGATGTCCTTTTTTTGCTGTTTTTCTCAGTGACCCCTTTGTGTAACCTGTGTAGTGTACTGAGGTGATGTGTGTTATGCTGCCTCCTTGTCTTCCTTAGCATTCCACACTCATATTTTTGCTGCCACCAGAGCCTCTTGCCTTAGAATTCTTACTGGGACATAAAGAACAGAATGGCTTTGTTATACATAGTAGAATGACAGAATGGTCAGAGTGGCTCTGATGCAAAAGAGGATCCTTTCTCTAAATAGTTTATTTTAGTCATTTGACTTATAACCCGCCCTCCTTCATATACAAGTCTCAGGGCCGGGAACAACATTCCAATAACAACATCATTAACATTCAGGTTAAAATTTTATAACTTACAGAATTATAACTTACAGAATTAAATAAAATAGAATTATAAATTTAACATTAACTGACAACTTACAAATGGCACATAAACAGATGATTTAGTGTCCTTTTCCCCATGGCGGAAGAGGAAGGACAGAGCCAGGCTAGAAGGAAGAGATGACTGCAGTCCTCAACCATAGGTCTGGTGGAACATCTCTCTTACAGGCTCTGCAGAACTGCATTAGGTCCCACAGGGCATGGATGTTAATGCTCCCTATAAGCTGTGGAGTCTTGTGAGGAAAAATTCTACTTTGTAAGCTACTGCCATTAAAGTTGTGAGCGAGCAATTTGGCTACTGCATAAATTAGTTGGCTCTGGAGTCATCCTTCCTGAGCTAAGGCAAAAATGTGTGAGCCGAAGGCTAAAAAACTGTAAGCTAGCTCACACTAAATCAGCTTAGAGGGAACACTGATGGAAGTCATCTGGCAGAGAGTTCACCAGGCCAGTGCCAGGGCCAAAAAAGCTCTGGCTCTGGTTGAGGACAGCTGGATGCTTTTCAGGCCAGGGACTGCCAATAAGTTCTTCCCACCTGAGCATAATGCTTTTTGGGAGATATTGCCAAGAGAGGCAGTCCCAGAGATATGTTGGTCCCAGACTATTTAAGGCCTTAAAGTTTAATACCAGAACCTTGAACCTGATCCAATATTCAACTTGGAGTCAGTGCAACTGGCGAAGCACGAGTTGTATATGGGCTGTCAATGGGGTTCCTGTGAGAACCCGCACTTCTGTATTCTGGACCAGTTGTAGTTTCTGGGTCAGTCTCAAGGGTAGTAGTCTAACCTGGAAGTGACCATTGCATGAATCACTGTGGCTAAGTCTGGCTGAGACAGGAAGGAAACCAGTTGCCTGATCTGTTATAACTGAAGGAACGACAGTCTGGCAACATCTGTGATCTGGGTCTCCACTGATATGGAGGCATTCAGAAACACACCCAGGCTCTTTATGGTCAGCACCGGTGTTAGAGGCACACCATCAAGAGCCAGGAGTTGGCACCCCAACCCTGAATCCTCCTTTTCTCTTGAACACAGAGCTTATTTAGAAGCATAACAGCTTAACAGTTTCAATATAGTATAATAAGCATAATGTTTTCAGATACGTGTTGTTGTTTCACTAAGTTCCTTAAATAGACCTAGCCACAAAAGCTTATTTTCTCACTTGCCAGCTAGGCACATAACTTCCATGCAGGCTTTTTCCTCACTTGCCACTTAGGCTAATTATTTCCACAAAGAACACTCAATCTCTTCCCTCCATACAAAACTCCACTAACTGTCTCTCACACAAAGCTTCTCAGAACCAGTCAACTCTAACCCCTCAAGGGTACAGCCAACATTCAATCATAACACACGTCAATCATCCATCTAGCCCCTCCCCCTTCCTTAGTCTACAAGTCTGCATTTTAAATCACAACAACAAACATATAAAACTCCACTCTAAAACCTAGAAATAAAATACACAAAATGTTTACATAGCAAAAATATCACAGGAGGGGAAGTCAGCAGTTGCCTAAACCTGAAGCAAGTTTGTCACTAGTCTGTGTCAATAAAGTAACAGTGCCAAGTGTACTTCAATACTGCTAAAAATAATGTAACATTGAATCTTGAATTTTATATACAGTTGAAAACAGTGTCTGAATAATTGAAATTTAAAAAATTACATATTTAAAATTAACTGTATTCTGTAGATCGAGCACCTTTACTCATACGAGCAACTACAGACATTTTGAACTCTGAAGGTCTCAGCCTTCATTTAAACATGAGATGGATGCAAAATCCAGACAATACAGCAGGCCTGGATCAGAATGTAGGTGTCATCTCTCCTTATAATAATTATCTTTTGGTTTCGTAAGATTCCATGCGCTCCCATTGGCTGTAAAATGCCCTCCCTCAGCCATTAGCCCATCAACCGCCACTCAAGGGTACTCACGTGCCATTGGCCAGGTGCTGGGTCTGCTCCTCTTCCCCACCCACTCCCCCTTCAGACAGATTTGCATGTCAGATTTACTGGCAGACAGCTCTCTCTCCTGAGGAAGACAGTTCTCTTGACTCCTGTGAGGGACTGTCCCCTCAGTGGCTGTTGGTAGGCAACCAAGCTTGGTTCTGTGAGTAAAAAAACAAAGGACTTTCAACATAACCCCTCCCCCGCCCATAACCCCCTCCCCAGTGGCCACTTTCCTGTCAGAATAAATGGGAAAAGGCTCTTTCTCCTGCTTAGCTTCAACATGGCTGGCTGGCTAATGAGGTGGGCCAGCAACCATCAAACCATTTTCTTCGACTCCCCGCTGTGCGGCTGACTTTCCCCTAGGGTTGCCAATCTCCAGGTGGGTGGAGATCTCCCACTGTTACAATTGACCTCCAGATGACAGAGATCAGTTCCCCGGGAGAAAATGGCTGCTTTGGAGGGTAGACTCTATGGCATTATACCCTGCTGAGTCCTTCCACACACACCCCAAATGCTGCCCTCCACAGGATCCACACACACCCAAATCTCCAGGTATTTCCCTAATCAGAGTTGGCACCTGTACTTTCTCCTCTGTCAGTAAAAGGCCCTTTCCACACCTATGTCAGCCTTTGGGAGAAAACGCATTGGGCCCAGTCCTGATCAGGTTGCCAACTCCAGGTGGGCAATTCCTGGAGATTTGAGGGATGGAGCTTGGAGAGGGTGAGGTTTGAAGAGGGGTGGCATCTCAGACAGGTACGATGCCATAGACTCCACCCTCCAATCCAGCCATTCCCTGATGGGGAACCATTGTTGCCAATCTCCAGGTGGGGGCTGGAGATCACTCAAGATTACAACTGCTCTCTAGGGGGGAGGGGGAGGAGATGGAAAACTAAAGGTAGGTTGATGGTTGGCTGGGAGGAAGATAGGGTTGTCAACTCCAGGTTGGGAAATTCCTGGAGATTTGAGGGGTCGAACCTGGAGAGGGTGAGTGTTGAGGAGGGGTGGGACCTCAGACAGGTACAATGCCATAGACTCCACTCTCCAAACCAGCCACTCCCTCCTGGGGAACCACTGTTACCAATCTTGGGGGTGGGCTGGCGATCACTCAAAATTACTACTGCTCTTCAGGTAGCAAAGATAAGTTCCTCTGGAGAAAATGGTGGACTCTGTCATTATACCCTGCTGAGATTGCCACAGCAAATTGTCACTGAGGGCCCAAAGCTGGGGCACTCTCCCAGAACCTCTTTCTAGAGCCCGTTGTATTTATTTCCACAACGGGCCTTTTTCCTAGTTAATACAGAAAACAAGTTATGAAATGGCATCTCTAATTCAACTTTCTACCCCTGGAATTGCCATAAGGCCTTACTTTGGATGTCTAGGAGACTTAAACAGATAAAGCTGTGCTATTAGAATTTGAAGTCTCTTTTTGGTTTGATTCATTGCTACATTTTATAGATGAACACTTAACCTCTTTCACCAAAGAACCATTATGTCTCATTCCATACCAAACTGGCATTAAAAACAGTTGAAGAAATACCTTCCAAATAAGCACCAACTTCCTTATTCTGTTTCTGATTCATATTTCCAAAGCTACTTATCTATGCACCAAGATGTACACTAGCAACCATAGCAGCTATATATGCATGGGCTACAACATGCTGTACTCAAATACATTCAGCTGATTGGCAACATCCTTTACTTGCAACCAATAGACACAGCCATATCCCAACATGTACTTTAGAATCAGAGTATACTATTCCAAGTTCCGAGCTACAGCTTTGGCCTCATAAATGTAGATATTACTCACTGCAGAACTGAAGTAAGCACAATCACACCATATACGTACAGAATAGGTTTTACACAGCTACTCTGGCTCCTTGTCCTCCAATATATATGTAGTATTGCAAATAAAAGTGCAAGTCCATCATCTCACACTATTTGGCACCATACACAGTGGAGAAAATGTACACGGCCAAAGGGATATCCACAATAAAAGAGCAGGGACCACATCTGTTCTACAAGATTCCCATGGATCTGTAAAAAGCAACTGCCACCTTATTTTCACAGTAGTACTATGATGTCCAAGCATGTTAAATGCTCCGTATATTGAAAATGTGTAAAACCATATACACCTTTAAAGTTCAATGGCTTTTCTATTTTTAATATTTGCTTTAAAAAATTCTATGCCACCTTTCTACCTAGCCCCAAGGCTGTGAACATTTCAAGTATTAAAAACAACACTTAAAAAACAAAAAGTATATAATATATTTAAAACAAACACATGATGACACACAGAAAGGAAGGAGAGCTAATAAGTAAGGAAATGTCAAACAAAAAAAGTCTTTAAACACCAACAAAAGACAACAATAGAGGGAGATACTGGATAAGAATTTAAAATGGCACACAATACTTCAAAAACCATCAGCAGAATTCTTTGCTAGAAATTAACTACCAAAGTACAATTCGCCCAACTGCTGTGCACTAACAACTGTTCTCAATGTCAGAATGTGGCTTCATTATAATTTAGGAGTTGGGGGGATGTTAAATAATACCCTTAATATTAATTCAAACTTTTTCCCCTAGAACTTTGCAGTGAAGTATCCCTAAAAACTTACACTCATTAAGAAATTACAGAGGCAAAGAGATTTCTATGATACTAAAGCAACATGTCACATTGTTTTTTCCATAGCAGGGAGTTCAACCATTTCAAAGGAACTTTTAGTAGCTATAACTGTTTTCCCACTGCACACTAAATTGAAACAATACAACAGTGCAACTTTAGTACACAGAACCTCAGTGTGACAAAGTGCAATCCTAGGCAGAGTTTCTGCAGTCTAACCCAAATGAATTCATAAGATCATAGTGAAAAGTCCTGTTGATACTCACGTGGAAGTAAACCCTATAGAACACATAAATCCTTGTGTTCAAGCAAACATGCATAGGATTGCTCATTAAATTCCACAGTACTTTAAAAGTACATGTTCTACAGAACAAGAAAAAAATAACCCCTTTGGCTGCAGTCACACACACTAAATAATCCACTTTCAATGCACTTTCCAACTGGCCTTTGCCAGTTCACACAGTAAAATCCAGTTGGAAAGCACACTGGAAGTGGGTTGAAAGTGGATTCTTTAGTGTGTGTGACCGAAGCCTTTATTAGGATTCCACTGATTTAAATGGGCAAGTTCAGCATGTGCTCACATCTCTCCCACTGCAATCAAAGGGAGATAGAATATGATTAAATTAGGCTTAAACTGCAGTTGCCAATAAGCTTGGAGAAAAATGTCCTGTCCTTGTATCAGAGGTTTAACATATGAAAATAGGCAGCTGAAGCTTTTCACAGAGAGATAAACAATATCACCTGGTAAATACCATCCTGTTAAGCATCCATTAAACGGACATAACTTTTTTTTCTCCTCCAAGCAGTTGATAAACCCTATGGATTAGGCCCCAAACAGTTTATCTCAAATTCCAAAACTTTTAATTATATAGAAAATTCATGCCATGTCCTAACAGGGAACACATTCAGTGCTAGAAAATCATTAGAACCCTTAACAGCACTATCAAACTTGAAACAATATACATATTAGTTATAATTGCTTATTAAGAGGGCAAGTGACAAACTTGAAGAGAGAAACAGGTCAACACCAGCCCCTTCATTTGATCATTCTTTCCAATATGATCTAGAAAATATGTTGCAGCACTACCCCTAATATTTGTACTTCTGATGCAAAAGCATTCCTCCATGTACTCTTACATTTTACTGGGAGAACACAGCTTAAATAAAGGAGAAAAACAGCCTGCCATGGAAGGAGGCTTCTGATTTGTTGATACTCCACTTTCTAGACTAGAGTACACAGGAAGTGAAATGCAACAGACCTCCAGCTGAGGATGCTCATTTACTAAAACAAGTAACTCTCCTAACATCTGGTGCATATGCCAGGCAGCATAAGGGTGGACTTTGCCCCTTATTTTCCCATAAACTCTCCAATAACCAGTTACTTAAATTTACAGAAGTTACTATACCAACCACCAAGAATAAAACCACAAGTTAAAAAAATGTAAAATGACCAGTCTCTCCAAGTACCACAACAATATGTGTTTTTCACTCCCAACAGTTAATACACTTACTGTTATAGAACAGTTTTTGTTGTCGTTCAGTCGCACAGTACTGAATCTTAAACATGAAACTGTTTCATTTCAGAAAACTGTAGATAAGTGTGTAAAATCTAATACTGAGGTAAGACATTTAAGTGTAACGTATTTATTTTAGATATTCTTAAGTGACACCATTGCCATAAAATAGTACTCAAAGGTCTGCCCACAACCCTTCTGACACTTAATCAACTGGGCTTCCTTTACTCCCAGAAAACTCAAGTGTATGAAGTACTACAAAAACTTAAACCTCTATATCATTCATTCTGAAAACTTGTTCATCAAGAAACACAATAGCGGTGGTTTTTGTTTTTTAACCTCAGAATTCCTATTAAATATCAGTATACTTAATAAGAGAATTAAAATAGAAAGCAGAGTGTTTTTAAGCCATTAAACCTACAGTAGAAAGTTGTTTAAAAGAATGATAAATATCATTTACAGTACTGCCAAGGTTCAGGATCAACAAGGTTGCCTAAAGTAACCTCACATTTACAATGAGATCATAAAGTAGTTCAGAATGTTGATCCTTCAGCTTCCTCCAACCCAAATAGGTTATATTTAAATGAAATATTCAAAATCAGTTCTTCATTTTACTTTGCATGGGGTACAATTAAAACTGAATCATTCCCTGGTTCTACAGGGAACTAAAGACTATCAGATTTTGGTGAATGCTACATGGAAATACAAGAAATTAAGTTGCCCACAAAGTGAAACTAAACACCTAAGTATTGCAAACCAAATGATACATTTGCTTGTTTACATTTTATTTATAAAACCAGAGGCACTAATATTCAACTGCTACTGTAAAACATTTTGACTTCAGAGCAGTTTATTTACAAGTAAGACTGTAACTCTAAACAATGTTTTTAGAAAGCCTTATTGAACTCAGTGGAACTGACTTCAGAGCAAACATGCTTTAGATTCTACAGTAATGCTACTCTTACAAGTCTTGGTCATCTACAATATTCTGTTAACAAGAGGGGCTTTTATATTGTAAGAGTAGCATTAGCAATGCCTTTTTCACAGTTTCTACTCTTTACTTTTTTGCCAAGGTTTTCTATTACGTAGTGATGAACAGCTCCTCCTCAAACATAACAGTCTCACTGTGATTGACACAATCAAGTGTACACGATTTTGAGCCTAATCTTCATCAGTGAAAAAAGTTTTGTTAATACTATTTCAAAACTGACCTACCTCAAACTAGAGACCTATTACTCAAAACTTTCACAAAGAGTTATACCCCTATTTGAAACATATTTGAAGAACCCAGTAAATAAAGCAAAGAGCGTTGTCAAGTATATAGGCCTGAACATAGGCAATTTTTAAAAACTGATAACTTAAAAAAAGATAAGTTTACAAATCAGACAGAGGGAAAGTTGCTCACATACAATACATAATATGGAAAAATATAGCCCCATGGCATAACCATGTCTAATGGGGCGTATGTCTCACTGGTTATATTAGGACTTATTTGCAAGTAAGTCTGAATAACCTAGTTAAACACCTAAAACAAAGACTATTACAGAATGTAACTTCAGTACAATGGCATTCTCTCACACATCAAAATAATCACCTTGTTACCTTCCCCCACTCCGGTCTCTAAAAAGCACTCCCTGTAAATGTATATTTGTATCCCAAACAGTGCAAGCCACATCCTGCGACAGCTGAGTGAACGGTCTTGATCCAATTCACAACAATAAAAAGTCTAACAGTGCAGTCCTGAAAGCATCAACCATACTGCAAACGTGGTCAAGGAGAAAAAGAATCCCATCCGTAGCAAGGCTCAGAATAACAAAGAAGCAAACACCGAGAAAAGTAACGAGATCCGCATGCACAACGGGACTATACTAAATGGCATCCCACATACAATCCCACTCCTCCTACATCGCACACACAGAAACCGGGGGAGGGGGGATGCATCTCCAGTCACTGCAAACATGTGCCAGAGTAGGAGTGTGAAATCCCAAAGGTGTCCTTGCACCGAGCTTTATATCTGTGCAGAAAGGGCTGCCCCAGGGTGAGAGGGGCAACAGAGACTTCAGAATAACAAGTTGCTGAAGAAACAGAATTTTTCCCAGCACTACTCGGGCCACCAAGACAAATTAAAGGCAAAGGGAAGAAGGGGGAGGAAAAAAAACCGCCGCCGCAGCAGCTTTACTACGAATCCTCAATCATCAAAGCAGCATCATTTCTAAGATAATAAAACTTCCCCAGCAGCTCTACGGGAGAAAAATCAACCCGGGGGGGGGGGGGAATGGCCTGGAAAAAAATAATCCTGAGGAAAACCAGAAGGGATGGGAGAAATCTTTCTCTCCTCCCCTCTCTTCAAATGTGTCATCTCTTCCCCCCTCCCCATCCAATGTGTCACTTACCCCTCCAGTTCCCCCCCTCCCTCCTCCTCCCAGAAACTTACTTCAATCCTTACAGGTGACAGAGAAAGATCATGCCCCCTTCCCCGCATCCCTGGGCCATACAGATTAGGGTGGGGAGAATTAAACTGAAGTTGTTGCTCCTTATCTCCAAGTTGGCTCAGGAGTCTTACATGGTGGACTGCACCTCCCACCTATCCATCCTTTAAAAAAAAATCCTCCCCAATAAACTCCCTGAGACAGAACGGGAGGGGGGGAATAACCTTACTCAACGGGGAGGGGGGAGAGAGAGAGAGAGAGAGAGAAGAGAGAACAGAAAGAGAAAACAGGGAGGTGGTGGAGGAGGAGAGAATCCAAAAGGTGGGATACTACACCCTGCTGGTGGTGGTGATGTTGCTGCTGATGTCTGGCTGGGGTCCCCCTGGCAGGACCTCTCTTTGAGGGGAAAGGACTCCTCTTCATAGGGAGAAGGTGGTGCAGCTGCTCCTCTGGGCCTCCCTGTCCCCCTCTTCTTGGCTCCTCTCTCCTCCTCCTCCTCTCACTTTCTTTAATCTAAGCTGGGAGTGGAAGATGGTTGGTTGGTTGCTCCCTTTCCTCCTCCTCCTCCACCTCCTCCTCCACCTCCTTTCCTCTTCTCTCTCTCCTCTGAGGGGTCCTTTTCCTTCCCCTGTCCCTGGGGGGCTCCTCCTGTAGCGGGAGGAGGGGACGGGCAGGAAGAAAGGAACGAAGCAGAAGAGGCGCAGGAGAAGAGAAACTGTGACACAAAAACAAGCCGAGAAGCTGAACTCTTCTTCAATCCCATTCACCCGGCCCGGCCGCAGCACCCGCACGCCTGGATCACTCCGCCACCGGCCTCCCTTCGCTTAGCTTTGCTATGCCTGGCCTGCCTGAGGCGCGCGCTCTCGACTCGCTTGCTGCGCGGCCCCGACACAGCTCCTCTCGCTCGCACTGCTACTCCGGCCGCTCTTCGGAGCGGAGAAGGAGAGGAGGAGGAGGAGACTGGGGAGGGACAAAAGCTAAAAGGGAGGCGGGCTCCCCCCCCTTCACCCAGGCTCCCCACCCTCTCTCCCTGTGAATGAGGAAGGAGGGGTGGCCGGCCTTCTCGCGAAGAGGAGGGGGCGCCTCAAGGCTTCTCCTGAGGGACTACTTGACGTGTCGGTGCAGCGAATTTATTTCCCTTTGCCTAAGGAACGGGCTGTGCTGCGGCACCCATTGCCTAGGGAAAAAACCCGGATGTAAAGTGAGTGAAACTAAAGTAGAGTGAAGTAGGGCAGCAAACTCTAGTAGAGCAGCAGTAGCGGCGGCGGGGGAGGGATCATGCACCAGGGCAGGCAGTGGCGACCGCGATAGGAGACCAGAAGCGCGAGCATCTTCTTTCCCCCTTTCCCAATGTGAGAGGCTCTGCGCAGGAAGCGGATACACCGAGGAATGAAGAGAAACACGGCCAAGCATCCTCTGTCGCTCACCCCCCACACACACCCCACCCCGCCCCAAGTGCAAAGGATTCTGCACAGGAAGCTAGTGCGCCAGGGCAATCGCCCACCACCAAAGCACATAGTAGTCGGATAAACATTTCCCCTCCTCAGCTTCCCCCCCCCATTTGCAAAAGATTCTGCACAGGAAGTTGATGCACCAAGGGCAGGAGTAGAAGCATGAATAATCGCCCCAATGCAAGGGGCTTTGCACAGGAAGTTGAATGCACCAAAGCAGCAGCCACACAAGCATCCTTCGCCTAACGTACGGGATTTTGCACAGGAAGCTGACATACCGGAGGAGGGAAAGGGGTGTGAGAAAGAACAAGAATCATCATCATCCCAAAGCGAGGAGCTTTGCACAGGAAGTTGATGCAACAGGGCAGCAAGCGGGTGGGGGGGGGGAACCAAAATAACTATACATACCATCCTCACGATGAGAAGAGCTTTCTTACGCGGCAGGACTTCAGTACGAAACCTACGTAGTGGGAATGTAAACACCACTAACATTAATGGAACTTACTATGTGGCAAAGGTGCTTGCTAGAAATTAAACTAGGGGGCGGGATCAGAAGCGTCATCTCAAACCAATGCGGGGTAGTTCGCTAAGGTGCCAAAGCGAAACAGGAGGGACGGATTATAACAAGAATCCTAGACTCAGCTATAGCTGTAGAGTTCGATCCAGAATTCAAGTATACACTTAGGCGACTACAAGTCAAATTCTAGTTTCTTGTCTTTTACCAGTATTGTTTTCCTTCCTGATCCCATTAAAATAGAGGGCACTGGATTTATTTAAAA
The DNA here is from genome assembly GCA_029375565.1 of Gekko gecko. Classification (NCBI taxonomy): domain Eukaryota; kingdom Metazoa; phylum Chordata; class Lepidosauria; order Squamata; family Gekkonidae; genus Gekko; species Gekko gecko. The sequence goes on from JAPDNY010000003.1 coordinate 155,172,074, forward strand.
TGTTATATTTAGTAGTTCAGCTTTTGTTCATGGATTCCATGAAGGATGGAAATTGTCTCTAAATGCATGCCATTAAAAATTAATTGGAAGCTTAAACTTGAAGGTATAATTTATATGCAAAATCTGATAGGGTAAAGTTATTCCAAATTTTACATATTACAGATAACACTGCATAAAAATATAAAAAGTTTTTCTTGTATTTTTCTGTTTAATAAATATAATTTTAAACAGGCTGTGTAGTAGCACATTGTAAATTATATGGTTAGAGACACATTTTAATTAAATGGTAGAGCTAAACATAGTGGTTGCAATTCAGTAAAAAAATACAACCAATGGGCTTTAAGATAGTTGCTACTAAAATCCCATTCCATTGTTTTTGGTGGTGCGTACTTGTGGTTAACTTTTCATATTAATTAGTTTTGTGATCTTAGAATGATGGAAAACTTAGTAGGACTGATCATAGCAAGAAGTTTTCAAGAATTTATAATCAATTTATGTTGTAAATAAGGATGTATATTTGCATCAAGAAACCCATGGGTCTTTCCTAAGGGTCTTTCCAGGTTGGGCTACCATCCAGTAAAACCAGCTAGGCCTATGTGGACTTGTGTTTCTTGAACAGCAGTTCCATTGCTACATGGCAAAACTCCTTTGAGGGCAGAAGCTGTTTGTGATATGACATAGCATCTATCCAAAGGAAAAGAAAAGCCAAAAATTCTGCTGGATGGTTATAAGAAAAATACCTCTCTACAGTGGATCCTGACCATGGTTTTAGCATTCCCCAAATATATTTTGTTTGCAAACTGTATCTGCATCTGTTTCTAAACTGTCCCATGTAATGATGCCTTCAAAATAAAATGGTGTGTTTTCTATGGGACAAACATTTAAGGTAAAATAATGCAGTTGAATGGGAGGCCACGTTTTCCCACATCATAAAATACACTCACAAAGATCCTGAGATAAAAGTGCAACTACATTCCTTATGAACAAAGTTTGAGCCCAGTGGCACCTTTAAGACCAGAAAAGTTTTATTCAAGGTATAAGCTTTTGTGTGCATGCACACTTCTTCAGAGAAAGAAATGTATTTGAAGAAATAATTATCCTAAGGCAGTGGCTGTAGTAAAGCCAGGAGATCCAAAGATTGTCTGGCAGCCTGAAACTCTACCTCTTTTGTGGCAAGCTAGGTTTATTTGGGGGGCTGAGAGAACTGTGATTGTCCCAAGGTCACCCAGCTGGCTTCAAGTGGCAGAGTAGGGAATTGAACGCAGTTCTCCAGATTAAAGTCTGCTGCTCTTAACTTATAAAGTACTGTGTTCTGAGGCTCAGCATGGTGAAATCAGCTCAAGTTTATTTAGTTACGTCAAAACGGAACATGAACTAGCCAGTCCAAGGCCGGTTTATATGCATGTCCACACTCACACCCAACCCACCCCCAATTCCCATGATAGGTTCTATTTACATGGCCCCGGTTACTATAGGTCCCCTTCAGGAGCCAAGCGACCCTATTGGTCCGTGCTAGGATCCGAGGTGGCTATTGTTCTAGGACCGAAGGTCTGGAGGTCTTTATGATCACACTAGGAATAAGGCCCGTTGTGGAAATAAATACAATGGGCTCTAGAAAGAGGCTCTGGGAGAGTGCCCTGGCTTTGGGCACACAGTGTGAATTTGCTGTGGTGACCTCAGCAGGGTATAATGACAAGAGACCAACATTTTCTCCAGAGGAACTGATCTCTGCTTCCTGAAGAGCAGTTGTAGTTTTGAGTGATCTCCAGCCCTCACCTGGAGATAGACAACAATTGTTACCCAGGAGGAAATGGCTGGTTTGGAGGGTGGAATCTATGGCATTCTACCTGCCTGAGGTCCAACCCCTCCTCAAACCCCACCCTCTCCAGGTTCCACCCCTCAAATCCCCAGGAATTTACCAACCTGGAGTTGGCAACCCCATCTCCTTCCCAGCTAACCATCAACCTACTGTTATCTTCCCCTCTGACTTCAGCTGACTTCTACCCTCTCTCCTGCAGAGCAGTTGTAATTCTGAGTGGTCTCCAGCCCTCACCTGGAGATTGGCAACAATGGTTCCCCATGAGGGACTGGCTGGTTTGGAGGGTGGAGTCTATGGCATTGTACCTGTCTGAGACCCCACCCCTCCTCAAACCTCACCATCTCCAGGCTCTACCCCTCAAATCTCCAGAAATTTCCCAACCTGGAGTTGGCAACCCTATCTCCCTCCCAGCCAATTGTCAGGCTACCGTTATCTGCCCCCTGACTTCAGCTTTCCATCTCCTCCCCCTCCCTCCTGGAGAGCAGTTGTAATTCTGATTGATCTCCAGCCCCCACCTGGAGATTGGCAACAATGGTTCCCCAGGAGAAAATGGCTGGTTTGGAAGATGGAGTCTATGGCACTGTACCTGTCTGAGGTTCCACCCCTCCTCAAACCTCACCCTCTCTGGGCTCCACCCCTCAAATCTCCAGGAATTTCCATACCTATAGTTGGCAACTTTATCTCATCCCCTCTCAGCAGCCTCTTCCTAGGCAAAATTCTGTCTTTCTCATTAGCGGGGACCAAGCAGTTTACTTCATTCTTTTCAGCTTTGTGATCTGTACAGCAACCCTGTAAGGCAGGTTAGGCAGAAAGTCTCCGGCTGGTCCAAAATCACCCAGGCAGTTTCCATAGGGATGCTCCTGCTGAACAGGAGCAAGCAGCCAGGCCTAGGGTTGCCATTGCCAACAAAGACAAATTGATGCAAAGCAGGATGGAAAAGTCTCCATATCTCTATTTTGCCTTCAATTGGTTTTGATGCCAGCAGAGTGAGAAAATGCCAGAGGCTCTGGGTGGGTGCCCCATGGTAAATGCACCAAACAATTCCTAAAGATTTTCCACTGTGTCGATAAATCATTTTCTACACTCACAGTGTCCCCTGCCAGAATTAGTACCAGAGCTTTTTTTGCCTTGTGGTATTCTGCTTGTGGTGTGACCTGTCTTTTTTGTGGTGTGGCATGGTTGTGTTATTGGGTTTGTTTCTTTTGAAGGGGAAGTGTGAGGACATATTTCACCTCAGAATACAACAGGTTGCATAAACAACTGACAATTCCAACTGTCTTGTGGGGGGAAGTTTGAGGTGCGAAATGGAGTGAAGTCCAATCAGCTTCCGTATGCAAATGAGCTTGAAATGCTGGCCCAATCAAAGAAGAGTGGCCTAGGCTGCAGTGGGTGGGAGAGAACTCAGGCAACGCAGCTAGTGGATAGGGGCAGCTTCTGAGCGACATACCAGGGAGCAAATTGATTTTGCCAAGCATAGAATCTTGCCAAACCACTACCCTTTTATTTAATAGGACAGGATGGCCTGGCTGGCTCAGCCGTGGCCATCTTAATATATAACATAACCACTACACCAAACTGACTCTTATCTGAAGAAGTGTGCATGCACACAAAAGCTTATAGCTTAAACAAAACTTCGTTGGTCTTAAAAGTGCCACTGGAGTCAAACTTTGTTCTGCTGGTTCAGACCAACATGGCTACCCACCTGAATCTACATTCCACATGGCAATTCAAACCACAATAAAGGCATTAAGGAAATAGGCTCACAGGTCAACAACTATCCCCCCAAAAAAAGATATCCCAGCAACATATGCATCATCTTAAGAAAATATCTCTGGATCCCATGGCACATTTATTGTTGTAGAAAAAATTATCTAGGAACTCTAGATGAGTAGCTGAGTTTGTTGCAGCAAAAATAACAACTTATTTTGGTGAGCTCAAAGACTTACAAATTTACAGTACCACCCTAAGCAGTTATACTCCTATAAGCCCATTGACTTCAATTGATTTTGAAGGATGGCACTGTCAGTGTTGCAGGGGCCTACATCAGTAGCATCTAAATCTGATCTTTATCTGCGTGCATCTAAACTTGTTAAGACTTGTAAGTACCATAAGACTTTTTTGTGTGTCTAATGAGCATAGTGTTAACATGCTTCAAATGTTGCCAAAAAGAATCTTGTGGCACCTTTAAGATTTAACCTTTTGTGTGGGGGGGGGATTAGCTTTTGTGAGACAGAGGTAACTTCATGAACTGTATAAGGAGCTGCATTCAGTAGGTAGAGAAAGACACACACAGAGCACCAAACAACAGAAGAGTGGGGCAGTGGTGAGGCATGCTTGCACAATGATGGCTGAAGACACAGTTCTTCAAGTTATGGATGTGTTGTATTACAGAGTACAGATGTTTTTAAAGTCCAGTCAGAAGAGTAAATGATACAGTTAGAGTGGATGTAGCCTATCCCATCAATTAAGGAAGTAAGCTGAATCTGTATAGTGTAAATTTTCTTTAGTGAGCTAAGCCACATCTGCATATGAAGCTCAGCAGCTTTCTGATGGAGTCTTCCTTAAAACGTTGGGTACTTGAGCCTACGTATTATCACAATCTGTGATACTGTTTGAATAAATCTATTCTAGTGATGTTGTTCCTGTTTCTAGACAAATATGCAAATAGGGAGGGTCCAAAGAGACCCCATGAGACAATGGAAAGTATAGGATGAAGGTAACAGAGGTCCTTTTTGTCATGTCTAGATGTTCTCCCGCTCCCCAACATTCGGGAGCAGCTCTATAGATGGGAGGAGGAGCTGCAAAGAGAAGGGAACTAGAAAAGTCTTGCTGTACATACAGTCCTTGAGATCCCCAACATGTATGTATAATTCACACATGGCCTGTCTTTAACTGGAGGCTCATTATTATTAGTAGGAATTGCAAAACTAGTCACATAATTTTGGGATGCAACCATAAACTCTGAGCTGTGATACCTGAAAAATTCTACTCTTCAGAAGAAAGAGTAACATTGTATATACTCTAGTATCTCAGTAGCAAAGCCTGATCTTAAATTTTTGCAAGTTTATTGCTGCTATGTATTCACTGTACATGTTGCAAGGAGCCAAAATGAACTTATTACTAAGTTGTGAAACAAGAGCTATAATGCAGTCATGATGAGTAAGGGATGCTAGGAATTTGATAGCAATACTAATGTTATAATTACAGAAATTCTATAAATGTTTTAAACATGGGAAGTCTATGAGAATTGTGTCTTAAAGAGGTTGCTTTGCAATGTTTGTAAGATATATCCCAGCTTGACTACCATGTGAATTCAGAGGTAGTACTAGATCTGAAAAGTATCAGTTACCCAACATAGTATATGCATTGGGTCTTGCATACTATTTTAGTGGTAGATCATCATCGCTATAACTAGTAGTAGACTGACATGCCCCTCTTTGAATAAAGAAAGCAATACCACAAGGCCCTCCACAGACTAGATAGAGTTCTCCACATACTTGAGGGACTCACCAGGTCTGCAGAAAAATGTGACTGTAAATTAACCAAAAGGGACAGAATATTGATAGCAGCCAAGTATTAGTTAAAAGAAAAGAAGAAAAGAGATCAGTTTCCTGGAAGGGGAGAATTTCCAGGGGCCCCCACCCCCCATTGCTCAAAGAACTTTTTCTTCCCTCTAATAGAAAACTCTGGGGTTTAGTGCTAAGTTGCCAACAGGCAACCTGTCCCTTTAACAGAGGCTTAATGGGATATAATTTACCTCCACAGCAAGATAAGTTTCAGCTGCCTATTTCCATGCATTTTCCCCCCATCAAGTTGCAGCTAACTTATGGTGACCTCGTAAAGCTTTCAAGGCAAGAGATGTTCGGAGGTGGTTTGCCATTGCCTGCCTCTGGGTAGTGCCCCTGATAATCCTTGGTGGTCTCCAAATACTAACCAGGGTTGACCCTGCTTAGCTTCCAAGACCTGATGAGAGCGGGCTAGCCTGGGCTATCCAGCTCACGGCTTCTACATATTAAGCCTCTATTAAAGAGACAAGGCATTTTTCTCCAGGTCTGTTGGTGAACCTATTTAGTGCCTATCATGAAGGTAGCAAAAGGAGTCTCCCATAAACAAGATGAAGGCTTCTTCATAATCAGAGACTCCCTAGACATGCATTTTTTAAAAGGTAGACCAATGCTCAAAAATGGCCTGAAGATGACTGAGCATGCTCTAGCAGGCACAAATGCTTGGAGCAGTCAAGCATCAGATAAAGGAGAAAAAAGAAAACAGAGGGTAATGGGGACACTGGTCTATTCAAGCTGCTTGGGGAAGTTTCCAAATAATTTATTTTCCCTGTGATTCCTTGTGATCTCAACCTGTTCCCTGTCAAAGAAACATCATGACCAAATCATGAAAGCTCCTAAAGTTGTAATCATGCAGACAAAGTTGGGGTGCTGCGTGCTCAGGCTGTTCAGAAAAAAATGTTTGTAAATTAAAAATAGCACCCCTAAAATCAACCTAGTGGTACCTGAGTAGGCTCATTGCCCCTCGAAAATTGAGAAAAGTCAAGAGTTAGTTAAATGGAAAAATAAAAAGGTGAGGAAATGGATCTACTCAAGCCACTAAGAGCTTATAAAATCCCATGTTGGAGCTGGGAGGGAAGGGAAATTCTCAGTCGTTTCACATGATTTCTCATAGTCTCCGAGCTCATTAAGTACTTAATTAAAGGGTTTTGTCACTGACACCCCAGGCCTCAGAACAGGGACCCTTCACCCAGATAGCTGTGGGGCTCCCTTCCAGGTTCATCCTCTGCCTCTGTGCCCATCATGTATTGGCTATACAGTTCTTCCCCTTGTACTCCCGCACACCTCTGTGCCGCGATTGTCCTGTTACTGGATGGCCACTAGGTGTCTCCAAATTGTGTTGCCTTTATATACTTGCTCCTTTGCCTGGGTGTTCAGAAGTCTGTCCTAAACTGCAGCTGTCCTTGCTCCAGTTGGCTGTTGCTGAGCCGCCTCCTAGATGGCTTCTGAGGTTTCCAGCCCAGGTGTTCCAGCCACCCTGTTCCCTGGAACCCTCACTGGTTCCTGCCACGTCTCCTTCAGAGGAGGTGTGTGTGCTACCCCATCCACAAACATGCTGCCCTTGCATGAGTTATGGCTTTCTTTTGGTCTACCGTGCCCCTCTGCTGCTTCCTTGGGATTCCTCCCTCTTGCTTATGACCCATAGTCACCTTTAATGTCATGGGTAGCCAGAATCTCTTCAGGTGGCATCCTGATGTTTCCTCCAACTTGGCCATGTTTATTTCTGGCTGAGCCGGCTGGTGTGCTCCAATGCCACCCAGGCCCCGTGGGGTGATTCAGCCAGACACAGGTTTCTTGTGAGTGTTTTTTCTATTTTCCATTATACTTTCGTTCTGGCCATTGGAAATAAAAATAAATGACTCAGGATGTGTGTTACAATTTGTTTCCCTTTCAATAAAATAAAATATGTATTTTTATAATTTTCTATCCACCTAGTACCATATCTCATACAACTGTCTGTAAAAGTGATCTCTTTACCATTTTAAAGCAGTTGTGCTGGAAAATAATCTACACTTGCAGATATAAACATTTCTTATTGTCTTGTGTTGCAGTTAATCCAAGTGAGGGTTGCTTGTGATGGAATTTTCTAAGGCCACAACTTTAAAACCCTTTATTTGGATTTAACTCATTCATTTCAAATGTGTGTTTCTAAAATAAATAGCTCAAAGATTACATTATCTTAGAAATGCAATTTTAAACATGCATGCTTGAGAGTAAGTCGCATTGAACTCAGTGGAATTTACTCCCAAGAAAACATCTGTAGGGTCAGGCAGCATGCTTACATACTCTGAAATGAGAAAACTAAGGCTGCAGTGTAAGATAATTAGGTGGCAATTCCCACAGGTAACCAGTAAGGCTGCAATCCTAAGCACACTTGGAAATGTATCATTGATTTCAATTCCAGAGGGGTAGCTTTTGTAGCCAAAATAACGGAGTCTTATGGCTTCTTAAAACTAGTGAAGATATTGTGGCATAAGCTTTGTGATCCAGAGACCACTTTGTCAAATGATGCTTGCATCTGTGAGAATATAGTTAGAATAGGGCTGCAGGTGTCTTTCTGTTTGCTGCATAAGGAGTTCTACTTATGCAAAAATCCCTCATAACTTGAAGAGATGTTTGGCATCTTTAATGTCCATGGCCATCAGTACATATTGTGACAGCTAAGAATTTTTGAAGATCAAGGTAATAGAAGTTGTGACATGTGGGGGGGGTGGCATCCAAAGTTTTTAAAAAATATATATATATGCAATTGCCCTATTACAGCTGTGCAGTAGTGTCCAGCAAGCACCTTCTATTTAAATCCTTGTGGTTCAGGTTCTTGCATGCATTTTAGCATTAGTTCCTTGACTGACCAGACTTTTTCTGAAACTGACAAGCAGCTATGAAACCCCATATTTCATATTGCCTGGCACTAGGGGATTCTCTGCTGTGTTATCGGCCACTGTGAAAAATGAGAGTCACTCAGTCTCATAATATGGGGGAATATGTTGAATGTACAGAATGCATGGTAGAAACCACTGACACTGGCTTTGCAAGCTGTGATTGTTGGCAACATGTGTGTTTGTGTGCATGTACCTGTGCCTGTGCAAAGTCAGCTGTAACTCCACCACACTTTGCACAGGGCTGCAAGTTGTATGGGGGAGGAGTCATCTGGCAGAAGCTCCGGAGAGCTTTTTTAGCCTTCTGCCACAAAATTGAAAGAAAAATGGGGGGAGGGGGATTTTCACTGATGCCCTAGCGCAACTGCATAGTAGTGCTAATTTTCTGCCCTTCCTTGCAAATTTGCATGGTTTCTCTTTTGTGATTCTCTAATTTGATCCCGCACACTAGTCATGATCTTGGCAGTTTTTTAAAGCCTGTCCTGTGTAGATTGCACTCTTCCTCCAAATGGATCAATCCCAAGCAATTCTTAAGTTTGGCAGTTCATAGAAGGTCCATGTGGCTCAGCTGCCATTTTAACATTAGGCTTCCAGAGATTGCCAAAATGCCCCCCCACTTTGTTCAGTTAAACATTAAAGGGGGGGGAATTCAGAGCTTTAGGCTCCCCATCCCAGTGTCTCCTTCTCTTTTACAACTCATGTCAATTTCATTCCACGCCGATCATTCCCCACCCCTTATTTTGTTTGCATGCAGCACTAAAATCTTTTTTTTTTTTTTTTTTGCACTAAGGATGCTGCCATTTGCCTCCTCTCTGATCCCCCTTTCAAATAAATACCAGTGGGGAACTAAACCTCACACAGCTCCTTTTAAACTCCCCCCCCAATAGTTTTAATGTTTTTATTCAGCAATCTGAGACTAGCAATAGTCTTATATTGCTAGATTCATGCCGCTCATAAAAAAAAATAAAAACAAGTGGGAAATGGAGCATGTACACCGATGAAAGGATGGCAGAAGCTGCAGAGTAGGCAGAATGACCTCTATGTGGGTGGGGAGTGACCCTTGAGGGGTGGCAAAAGGATGGGAGGGCAATCTGAGGGAATCTGTATGCTTTGAGAAGTGAAACAAGGGGGAAATTGGCACAAAAGCATTCTCAGAAAACCTGGGGAAACAGCAACCAGAAAGTGAACTGAGTGCTGAATGGAGGAAAATCAGTGCAGAATGACAAAGAAAACCCGATGGACATGCATGGTGAAAGTGATGGAAAACACCTGTGCATAATAGGCTGTTGTTTCCTAACACATTGTTGCAAGTCCTTTACTGTAAATGGGGCCCTCATTCCATGCTGTCTTATAATGTATTTGTTCAGGGCAGAGGAAATGGGCAGGTGGCTGTTCTAAGCTCCTGCAATGAAAATAAAAGCCACATGCCAGGATGGGTCTGGGTTTTACCCTGGAAAACATGGGCACAGAGAGCCGAAAAGCAGCCATTTGGTTTTTTGCCCAGCTGAGTTGTTTAAAATGCACAGAAGCAGTTTTTGGAGTTTATAACCCTGATGTTGCTTTGGGACTAGCATTGCTAGCGTGTGCACTTGTTTCTGTGCTGCTGTAATACTTTTGTACATAAATAGAGGCCACAGGAATCTTCATTGAGTTCTCCCATGATTGCCAACTGACCAGAGAAAAAACAATTTAGCCTGTTGTTGTGACTTTAACCGCAGCAGCTTGACCTACAGGTAAAAATTTTCACAGTGTGCAGAATAAACTACATCTGCTAATATCGGCAGATCAAGCTGCTGTCAGAGATATTATATAGGCCAAATTGAAACATTGGTACCTCTCACAATCTCTTAGGTAGAGCAAGAGCAGCCTCATAACAACATTGGCCAAGTCAGGATATCAAGAGTGCATTCCTGCACTTAGAGTGGGCCACTTGGTGTCTATTAGAGCCTGTTCCCCCTCTATAGCAGTTCCTGCCATGCAGGATGAGCTCCCACACAAGGTGAGTGGGGGCACTGAAAGTTCATTTTATTTTCAATGTCTTTCAATTGGGTTTAAGCTGCAGGCATTTCTTAGAAAGGGGGTTTAAGGGATATGATTGTATTTTGTATGTTTTTAACCTTAGATTAAGCCACAAGGATGATCTTCTCAATTTCTCACTACTAGAAATGTCCTCTCTTGGAGACCTATGCAAGCCCACTGAGTTCCATAACTCCTAAACATATTAATGTCAGCCCAATCCTATGCAAGCTCGGGCACACTGCATTATGACCTTGTGGTGAATGTATAGAAATCTATCTGCACTGTATTGCCCATACTGTCTCCATTTTGGCTATATGTTTTCATCTTTCTGCTCCATTTGATTAGGTTAAAGGGCTATGAAAACCTAGTAGTGAACTACTTTAAAATCTATCTCCTTATATTATTACCTTGTCTTCCTCCAAGGAGCTCAGGGTGGCACATGGTTCTCCCCACCTGCATTTCCCCCCTCCCAACAGACCACCACCACCCTACCAAAAAAAACCCCTCTCTTTTTAAATATTCGGGTGCTTACTGTCAGCAGCAGCAGCAGCAGCAGCAGCAGCAGCAGCAGCAGCAGCAAACAACTTGTTTTTCTTTGATTATTCTGATTTTTCCCTTCCACTGAGATCCTTGAGGGGATGAGGAGAGCTCTTCCAGCCAGTCAGCATTCAAGACAAGCCCCAGAAATGGAATTTTTAAGGCCTACAGCTGCAGCTCTGAGCTGGATAACATTTTCAGAAGAATGAGAAACCCCTGCCCACCAAGAACGCCTGAACTCTCTCTAGAAGCTAAAATGACCAAATTGAGGTCACATTGGTCACATTATGAGAAGACAAGACTCACTGAAAAAGGCAGCAGAAAAAGAGGAAGACCCAACATGAGATGCATTGACTAAATGAAGGAAGCCATGGCCTTCAGCTGGCAAGACCTGAGCAAGGCTGTTAACAATAAGACATTTTGGAGGTCATTAATTCATAGGGTCGTCATAAGTCAGAAGTGACATGACAGCACTTAACACACACACACAGAGTGGCTGCCCAGCATGAAGATGTGTTTCATAGCAATTGGACAATTAATTCAAAATATACAATCATACACACGTGCTCTATTTTTTTGAAAAATTCAAACGGTTTCAAGGATTGCAGTGATGGGGTAGGGAGGGCAGTTTTCTGCAAAGGAAGTTTCCCTTATTTTGTGAAACAAGATAGACCACAACAGGGAAAGATAGCAAATGCAGAGTTTTCAGTGGAAAGGTTAAAAAAAATGTTGTCAGTCAATCACTGTAGGATTACATAAAGAAACCAGGATTTTTAAAAAATGCCAGTGCCCAGCACTCTCCTGCTAGACCACCACCGTTTTCCAACCATAGGAAATAGTGGAGAGAAGTGTGCCAAGGGGCATCTACTTCAGGGATCTATAAAACAGAACCCATTTGCCCATTCTGCTTGAAACTTAGGGGGTCTTTAGAGGGAAGACTATGTTCTGTGCAATTTTGGTGCCATTATCTTTTTTTAAAGCAGCAGCATCGGACCGTCAAATTGGTTCCCCTATTTAAAATGACGGTTCCAAAATTCTAGACTCCCCCCCACCAAAAAAACCCATGGATTTGGATCCCACCATGGTACTATCCTTCCTCAGAATCACAAACAGATGGTAAAGGTGTTCTTCCCAAATTCTGGATCCAAAATTATAAAAAAATATATATTCTTGGAGCACACCCCAGCTGGTGCCCTTCCAGCATCAGGGTTTTAGACCGGGCTGCAAGAATTGTGTTCTGTGTTGTTCTTGTGCTCTCTATATAAAATAGAATAATGTATTACTTAATGTGTTTTTTTATGTTTTTTCTTATGTGCTTGTGTGACAAACCACACTGTATCAAAGTTTAACTTTCTCTTTTTACCAGGAAAATCAGTTTTGCCACTAATTCTGTTCTCAATTTATTCTGATTGTACTGTGGATTATTAAATACAACATAAACTTTAGTTGCCTCCTTTCTCTGGATTATTTTTTAATCTCTGCTCTGTAAAAAACGAAGACATATACTAGAACTGCAAATCTATGCACTTTTGGGGGGATAAGCACCAATGGACTTAATGCTCCGTTCAAGGCCAAAGATATATATTTTAAAAAAACATAGATTTTATTTCAAGAGCAAAAAAAATGTATAATAGTTGACTTTGAATAATACATTTTTAACTGCTTACATATAAGTTTTTTTCTTATATTACATGTCAGAAAACACAGGGAACTGCAGACAATCCTGGCTGTCAGATCAGTATAGCTGTATGATAAGTAAGTTTCCAAAAGTGTTTGTCTTATTTATACATTGTAGATATTATTGCAGCCTTGGCATTTAATCAGTATAGATCAATCTATCCAATATTTATATACTTAATTGTGTATGGAATTTTTTGCACCCCACTTTTATCTGTGAAGGGATCCAAAGTTCCTCTGTCATGAACAGATCACTATTTAAAGGGATACCAAGACTCTTCAGGGGTGGAAAAAAATCTATCAAAATAATCCACCCCCAAAGCCAGATTGATTCAAATTGCTTTCTGACAGCTCTAGGGGATTTTCCTGTTGATATGGTGAGTACTCCTGTTGATACCCTGGCTGACCTCTGGGATGAGGAGATGACCCAGGCGGTTGACACAATTGCTCCCAGGTGCCCTCTCTCAAATGTTCGATCCCAGGAAGCCCCTTTGTTTACTGAGGGGCTGTGGGAGATGAAAAGACAAGGCACATGGCTAGAATGACACCAAAGGAAGATTCCAGATGAATTTGATAAGTCATAAATTAAAGTTAATTTTAAAGCATACTCTGTAGTGGTGATAGCCACAAAGAAACTAGACTTTTCCATCATCATTGCTTAGGCCAGCAGAGGGAGGCTGCAGAAAACACTGAACCAGTCTCTGGAGGCAGTTTAGGAGTGGATGGGGGCTAATAAACTGAAACTTAATTCTGACAAGATGGAAGTGCTACTGAGTGAGCAGAAGGTGAAGAAACAGGTCTGTAGTTTGAGGGTGCTTTTGGACCCAGGCCTAGTGCTAGATATTGACCTTTAATGCTCTGTACAAATTTGGACCACCTTATCTTAAGAACTGCCTACTTCCATAGGAACTTTCCTGATATCCAGGGACCTTGCTTTGAGTACTAACCCCCATGTAGGGTCTGGAGATCTCCTGGAATTACACCTGATCTCCAGACTTCAGGAATCAGTTCTGCTGGAGAACATGGCAGCTTTGGAAGGTGGCTCCATGACATTATACCTTGCGGAGGCCCACCCCCTTCCCGAATGCCACCTTCCCCAGGTTCCACACCTAAAATCTCCAGGAATTTCCCAACCTAGAATTGGAAACCCTATTTGAGTGCCTTCATCATCTGAAGCTAGATGGGTGACAGTCCAAGAAAGGGCCTTCTTGGCTGTGGCTCTAAAAGTATGGAATTCTCCTGGGAGTTTCTTCAGTCCCTTTTATCATTGTCTTCTGCCTGCTGGTGAAGAAGTTTCTGAGGTTTTTTAATCCTATTTCTGTTTTATTTAATTGGCACTCCTTCACTGTCCTCATTCTTGCATTTTGTTTAATTGTTTTTTTTTTAATCGGATCATATGTGTGCGTGCATTTTCCTGGTTGGTTTCAATGTTTTTGTTCTCTGCCTTGGGGACCCTCAATTGGGCAGAGAGGTGGCATAAAAAGGTTTTAAATAAATTACGTTGGGATGCTGATCACATTTTGTGACATTTGCAGCATACCTGCATCCTTTATGTATTTTGGAAGGTGTGAATAAATGTTTTATTGATCACCATCTGTATAAGAATATTTTATTTTTGTTCTTCTAAGCTGAGCCTGGTGGTGGTGGTGGCTTCTGCATATGTTCATTGGCAAGAATCACTTTACCAGTCTCCCTTCCTGAAACACACAAAATCCAAGCAAAACAAAGTTTGAGTCCAGTGGCAGCTTTAAGACCAACAAAGTTTAATTCTGGGTATAAGCTTTCGTGTGCATCCAAGTAGTACTTTTTTTTTTTTTTGCCCCCCGAAGGGGATTTTTTATTGCATTTTCTAAAAAAACTACAGAAAAGGGGAGGGGTACTAATACATACTACAAGAAGGGGAGATAGAAAAGAAAATCCAAGGTGTGGTGATTATGTACAATGCTTACAAATATGGCATTAAGAAAAACTTTCAGTTGTTAACTTTGAAGGTGACAGTTGAATAAATCGCTTATAGAAGCTCTAGTGCATACTGACTGTTTGGAGTATACTTCTGAAATACACTTAAATTTCTTTTATGCAAACATCAGGCATCCTCATCATCTGATAACAATAATTTCTGCCCATCTGGCTATTACATTCTGCCCACCTGACTGTTTAAAAAGTTTTAACTGACCATTACCTGCGATCCTCCCAACATCCAAAATTATTTAGAAATTACTAAATACATCAAAATTAGGCTTGAATATACTTCTTCTAAAAGCTCACTCCATTTATACTCTTATTGAGAAAAAAACACACGAAAGAACCTAAATAGGCATCAAGTAACATCCCCTTCACCTCTTCCATTTATAATACTAGTCTAGGTTGATAAAATACATTTAAATCTCATTTAAACAATCATGATCAAACATCCATCTTTTCTATGTGAGCCCTTCACCCTTATTTTATCCATACATCCCCGCTTTAACCAAAAGCCTTATCTCTAAAAAATCTTAGCTGGAGAATCTTCTTCTCTTGATCTTCTTCAGCTCACAGTCCATATTGTTGATATCTTCAAGTAATCCGCTATCTCCTGAACAATAACCCACATAGCCACCTTTCACCCAACATTTCATTAGCTCTGCCCCCCCCCCCAGCAAAGTACATAGTAACTTTATTTTTGGGAGGAGAATTTCCTCTGCCCCCTGCTTGTCGAAGGAGGACGTAGCTGCCTCACTGCCCTGCCAGTCTTTCTCAGTAGAGTTTATTGTTCAGTTAAGCATTTGACTTCCTGAAGAAGATTCAGTTTCGTTTTAATTCTTTCGACACAACAGGTGCCATTTTCAGAGTTAGGGGTCTGTTTATCTTCTTTTTATTACCAAATTACCAGGGTCCCATAAATCCATCAGATCATTCTGCTACCTCTAGTGTTTCTCTAGGTCTATCCAGAGTATTTCAAGTTGATTCCAAAGTATTTTATTTTTAAAGGGGAGGTTCCCCCCCCTCTATTTAAACAAAGTTTTGCCACACTTCACAGCCACCACTCACGGAGATGTTTAAAGTCTCTTTAAAAAGAAAAAGGACGATTTCCAGTGCCTATAGAGGTTGTTGTCAACTGTTTACATAGTTACCTTGTCTTTCGAGGGGGGTTTCCCACCCTCTGTCTGCTAGAGGAAAGTTCTGCTGCATTTACAGCCGCCATTCATGAGAGCACTTCAACACTCGTAAGTTTTCCCATTCAATCCTTTCTCTCTTTTCGCTCCATCTACCCCCTTAGGAGCTTTATTTTTACATTGTTATATGGGGGGAGGGAGTTCCCTTCCCCCCCACTTCTCTTTTTTTTTTGGGGGGGGGTAGACTTTGCTTCACTCTGACTCTTACTGTGATGTTAACAGTCTTTAAAAAGAAAACTTCTGATTCTTCCTTTTAGCCATTTCTAGCCAGCCAGATGGTGTACATTTTCAGATATTGGTTTTTAAAGTCCCGAATGTTTGCTTATCTGTGACTCAGTTCTTAAATCTCAGCACTCCTCCATCACAGTCACTTCAAGCTCCATTTATCCAGTAGTAATTAATTTCCTTTATCTGGTCATCCGGGGGGTCCACAGATACCTCCCCCCCCATGCTTACAGGGATAAACTTCACTTCCCTCTAATGCTTCATAACTTCTACTAACTCTTCTTCAGTTACTTCATTGATTCAGCCAATCACTTAATTAGAACTTGATCACCGCTTGCTTGGTCCAGTACACGAAGCCTTGACCAATACTGGAACACAGCGGAGAGACCACTGGGGCAAAAGGATGCCCCCACCCCCAGGCTAGAAGCTGGGGTGGTGGTGAACCTCAGCGCCCCCTGACTCAGGGCTCATCCCTCGAGCCCTGGGGGGATGCATACGACCGCACCCCCTCTCTACCCGCTGGTTTGCTGTCCGTGTCCCCAGGAGCCAGGAGAAATGGCTGCCATCAGCCTGCCAAACTGGAAATTGAGAGCCAAGCAGTACCTTTTATTAAGACCAACCAAAATGACAGAATTTGTTGTCAGACTAGATGTGTAAAACTAATTTTTTTTGTGGGAGGATGCCTTAATTCTTTTATTTATTAAAATATTTATACCTCACCTTTCCCTTGTGGCTTAAGAAGGCTTACAATGCCAAGGTTAAAAACATACAGCATACAGTAAAACTGTATAACCTACTAGAGATGGGCACAAACCAGTTCACGAGCCAAAATTCAGCATGAATTTGGCCCTGTTCAGAGTCCCCAAAACAATGTTTGGGGAAGGTGACTATCACCAAAACTTAAGTCTAATCATGAAAGTACTTATAACAAGAACTTTCTATAACACTCAATGGATCCTTTCATAAATGAGTGTCTTAAGGACTGGAACCTCATATCTCAATAACTCTGAAGTATACCTACCCTTCTTAAATGCTCCACTAATGGGCCGGGGGGAGTTTTGAATCAAGTTGCCAACTTTTCAACTAGACTCTGCAGCTGAAACTTTAACAACAGACATTAGCTGGCAGTAAGAGTTATCTCCATATTTCTGTACCTCATACTGCTGCCAAAAGTACAAAAGGAGGGCAAATCTGTTACTTTCTGATCATTTGACAGCTTTAGTCATGACTTACTGCAGCATATTGGGCAGTGCTTTAATTTAATTGACATTTCTCCAAATATGAATGTGTTCCTATTATCAAATAATAACTTTTATATGTTACAATACAATTGACTGCATTCACACATTAAATTGTATTTAAATTATTCAAATTCTGTTGAGTAAATTGAATTGATAAAATGTGTGTGTGTGTGTGTGTGTGTGCGCGCGCTCGCATGGGAGGGGCTTTATTTTTAAACTGTTTGCTTTTCCTTTTTTCACTTTTTTGCATTTTAAATTGCATTTCTTCCCCCCCCAGCAAATTTATATTTATCCACTCATGAATTAAGGATTAGCACAAATTATCCTAGAATACTCACGTTGATTGACAAAACATTCTGACACCACCTGCAAAATAATAAATGGCATCTCCCGCAGGGGGGCTGCTAACATCTAAAGCAGGAGACTGCCAGTTTCACACAGAGATAATTGCAACAAGAGGTCAAGCAGAGTTTCGTTTCATAGCATTTCCCCCCAAAATCATTCCACTATTCGATATTCTTGCAGCAGAGGCCATGCCCATATCATTTATAGATCCTCTTCACAACACAAGCTAGGCCTGTCATATTTTTTTTCTTGAGTGGCCTTCAGCCTTTAGTGGGACAGGCAGATTCAACAGATGTTGCTTTCCCTACATTGTATTGCCATACCAAGGGAAAGCTGTCCCTGTGGTATTTCTGCCCAGTCTGCAGTAGCTGGAGACACAAATCCCCTGTCAGGAAAAAGGAACAGTAACAACACAAATTCATTCAGTCAACAGACTTCATTGTTAGGTTTCTCCAATCTGCTGTTTCTGAAGAGATGTTAGAAGTTGCTGGGTTCCCATATTCTGGCATAGTCCTATCTTCTCACTCCAGCAAGCACTGGATTAAACAGATATACAGGCCACCATATAAACTGATGAAAAGGGTCATGCATAAACTTTGATGCAGCACAGTGTGTGCGTGTGCATGTAGCAGCTTCCACCTCTGAAAACACTTTTCTTCATGCTCTTACCTTTGCATTTGATACATGAAAGAAGATATTGAAGGCTCCCCCAGCATACTGTAATGGTTTTGAAGAAGTATGAGAGAAGGTGGCATAAAGAAGTGGTTCTCAAATTTTTTGAAATGGGGTCCACTACTAAACATACTGTACTTTTGGGGACCCACTTTACTTTCCCCATCCACAACATAAAAGCTGAAGAATCCCACATCAATTAACACAAGAAAAGTTTAGATTTTTCATTTGTTTGTTGTATTTATAAATATAAAGCATTACTAAGCAGCAATCTGTACTTCACAGCCATTTAGTACACCGAATGAGGGCACCCACTTGCTGTTGAGCCTTCTCCCCAAGCTCACACTGTTCCTCTCTCTTAGTTTTGCAACCCACCTCAATACAGTTTGAGAACCACAGCCTTAAGGCCTTTTAAGCCCTTCTGTAGGTTTTTATTATGACTTCTTATTAATGTATCCCATCATAATCTTAAAGAGATACACATATATACCCACAGGATGAATAGCTTACTACCTCTGGTATCAAGAGTTGCAAGGCAGAAATAAGTTTCAGAGGGTAGCCACATTGGTCTACAGTAGAACAGTTAAATTCAAGTCCAGTAGCGCCTTTAGAAACCAACAAGAGTTTCAGGGTATGAGCTTTTGAGAATCAAATCTCCATTACTGAATGCTTGTTCTGATTAATAAGGGCCATTCAACTTTTTTGCCCCCTCCCATCCCCCCACTCTGGGGGCTAAAACTGCTTTCATGCCAATATTCCTTTGCCCTTCTTTTTAAGAGTGTACAGTTTATCCCATTCCTCACCCATAAGTTTTCTTCTCAGTCCCCAACTCCTCTGTTCCAAATTATGGAATAATTCACATATTTTTAAGTTATATGTAAGAGTTTAAAGTACATATTGTTACACATGCCTCACTTCTCTAAGTGGTTTCAAAGGCTTGCACTGGACATGGCCAGAGTCATGAGCTCTTGGGCTTGAGCCAAATGGTTTGCAGCCTGGGCCTTTGGAAGAACCAACCACTGGCACCAGGAATGACCCAAGATGTTAATTATTATTATTTGTTGTTGACAATGGTTGGCTTTTTTATATTGCATTTTTCATTGTCATAAGCCACTTTTTAAATTTATTTACAAAATTTATACCCCATCTTTCTGCCCTCATCAGGACTACCAAGGCAGCTATCATATTAAAAACATACATAATTTATTTTTAGTTTTATTACTTCATTTATACCCTGCCTTTCTCCCGAATGAGGAAAAAGTGACTCACATTGTTTGTAGCTGGCTCCCCAGCCAAAGGTGCTCCTAGCCACTATCAAAACTGGATTATCCAGCAGGAGGCCCTGGTCAAGCAACACCCCCAAATTAGGGACCTACTCTTTTCAGGGGAGTACAGAACAGGAGATAACTCAATTTCTGTGTCAGTCCATTTTGTTGGAATTAAGGAACTTACCTTCTGCCTGTCACATTTCATTCCCCCTCCCTTACTCCAAAATGCTCAGGGCAGTGCACATCTCCCCTCCCTCCTTTTAATCAAATAAGAACTTTGTGTGGCAGGTGAAACTTAGAGGAAATGGATGGGCCAAGATCACCAAGTAAACTTCATGGCAAGTAGGGATATGAATCTGAGTCTCCCCAATTTTTTTCCAGTGCTCTATCTTCTACATTACCCAGGCTCTTCTCCAAACAGTCTGATGATTTGCCATGCCCAGTTTGTGTCAAGCTGAACACCTCATGTGATTACCACAACAATTTGTTGCAACTCAAAACATATGACAGCATTCAAGAAGTTTTGAGTCTGCACAGTGAAGGCTTTCAGCATGGCTGTCTGAGTAGGCACTGCTGATGCACAGTCTTGGGTTACTGGCTTGCTTGGGTGACATATATCTTAGGGTCATCACAGACAAATCATGCACCATTTACAATCAGCTATATCACAATGTATGTGCTGCTTTTGCACTCACACAGTTGGTTGCATTCATCATATTGACACATCCTCAGAACTGACAGGATCAAACTACAGTTCCCATAGGGCAGTGCAAAACACGTAAATCCAATTAATACAAATAAACAGAACAAGCCTGGCTCTGGGAGACAGGCAGGGAGGCCGTAGTGGGACAGGTCATACAGCTTCCTCCACCTAAGCAGTACTGAGATCATGAGGGAAGCCACCTCTTTTGTTAAGTTGAAATTTTGTTCCTGTTTTGATGCATTTGGTGAGCAGAAGGGGAGGAGAACATCCTTGGCAAAGTATTTGAAGTTAGAGCCTGCCAAATGCTGAAATAGCAAAAAAGAGAGAGGCCAGACAAGAACAAAGAGACAAACCACACAGGTCCTACACACCCAGCACCACCCACAGAACTATAACACTTTTTTTGGTGAATGATTTTAACATGTGTCAAAGATGATGGATGAGGTCCAGAACAGAGACAGAGGTGCTGAGAACATGCATATACTGTACACTTTCAATTCAATTTCAGACACTGGAGTACCAACCAAACATATGTTCAAGGTTATTATGTATTTGTTTACAGTGTTCATAGTCCACTTTCCTCAAAAGACACTCAAGACAGATCATGAGATATTTAAAATCAGAAGACACCAATAAATATCTGAACAGAGAGCTGATTGAGTATCCCATTTTGTTCCATGGACAACTTTTGCACATTGGGGAACAGAGATGAAGACTTGAAGGAAAGATGGAGGGGAGGGGAGGAGGGGAAAAAGTAAAAAGTTTTGTAACAATACAAGTATGTCCAGAAAGTCACAACAAAATTATTTATTAAAATATTTTATATCACATTTTCCAGTTGAAGAAACCAGAAGGTAGCCCAGAAAAGCCAATTAAAAACTCCAGTAAAAGGTTAAAATAATAAAAACAGAAAAAGTGAAATGACAGCAGATAAATAGGATATCATGGACCACCCTGGTTTAGTGTTGGAAGATGAGTTCTCACTGGAGGAGAAGGACAACCTGTCCCCAAAGCAACCCTCTCTTTAAGTCTGGTGTCTCAGGACCTCCCCAAATGGATCCTGAGTCAGCACTGGTGCTACGCCCTGAGCCAGCAGGGCCCTCAAGCCAGGAGATTCTAGCAGGGACACGCCCACTGCCAGACCCACCATGCTTTCCTGAAGAAACACAGGAGTAGAAAAGGCAAAGGGCAAGTGCTGAGGAGTGCATGCCTGGCAGCCCAAGGCACTAAGTCATCACAGGATCTGGGCCCCACTACTCCTGAAGAGTAAAGGAGCTGACTAAACTTGTGCAGGTAACATGGGAAAAGCTTCACCTGCAGGGAAATACCCTTTATAAGGCTACGTCGTAGAGAAACACCCCATGGAAGGCTAGAAACAATGTGGGACCAATTGCCTGACTTTGCTTAGCAATTGGAACCTTGTTACTTGACCCTTGTTCTGCTTTTGGATCCTACCTCTGATGCTGGACTGTCTTCTGAGCTTGCATTTGGATTGTGTTATATGATCCTGGACTTCAGTGTTGGACTGTGACCTAACAATCCTACTGTGAAGCCCTGTGGTTGCCAGGAAATAGGCCTACTAAAAGGCTCACAAGTCATCAATGAAGTCACCAGCAACAATAAATTGCAAATTAAATTTTATTTATTTTACTTCATTTATATCCCACTTTTCTCCCCAATGGGTACCAAAACAGGCTTACAACATTCTTCATTTTACCCTCACAACAACTCTGTAAGGCAGGTTAGACTGAATATATGTGACTGGCCCAAGGTCACCCAGCAAGCTTCCAAGGCAGAGTGGGGATTCACACCTGGGCCTCTGAGACCCTCTGTCCACTGCATCACTGGCTGATGATGACAACTCTAAAGTGTCTCCAGAACCCAACACCTCAACATCAGCAAGGAAAGAGCAAGGCAGACTTTCTGCAGGAGAGTTTTATGGTCTTGCTGCCATACTTGAGAAAGCTCCATACTACCCACCATATCATAGAGGACAGGAATCTGGAACAGGTCCTCTAAGGAAGATTTTACTGCGTGTGATAGGTACTTTAGATAGCCTAATCACAAACCATTTAAATTTAAAGGCAAAAACTAGCACTTTAAACTGGGACCAGAAACAAACCGTGAGCTCATGAAGTTGTTATGTCATTATACATTCCATCAAGCAGCATGCTCTGTTAACATCTTTGGCAACTGCACTCTGTACCAGTTGTGAACACTTTCAAAGGTATCCCCATTCATAACACATTACAGTAGTCAGTAAAGATATCAGAAAAGGCATAAATCATCATGTAAGGGTCACAGCTGGTGAAGCAACCTACCTCGGTAACCTTTGCCACCTAAAGATCTAGCTCAGAGGTGGTCCAACTTACTTAATGTAAGAGCCACATAGAATAAACATCAGAGGTTTGAGAGCCACAAGGCATGAACAAATATTACACGTTTTCTTGAAAAATATGCAAACTTGTTATTTTATTAATATGTTGTCGAAGGCTTGCATGGCCGGAGTTCATTAGTTGATGTAGATTTTATGGGCTGTATGGCTGTGGTCTTGGCATTGTAGTACCTGATGTTTTGCCAGCAGCTGTGACTGGCATCCTCAGAGGTATAACACATAAAGATGGAGTACGCTCTGTGTCAATGTGAGAAGAAAAATGGTAGGCAGGTTTCAGGAAGGTGGGGTAGGGCTGAGTTCTTTAGAACCTCCTTAGGAAAGCTCCTCCATTAGCATGTCACAGCCTGGGAAACTCCTACAAGATAATGACTCAGCCCTACCCCACCTTCCTGAGGTGGAAAGAAAGTGGATAGAAAGCAATACACTGGGAGGGAGGGAGAGGTGGAAAGAAAGCAACTTTAAATGCAGCCTCTAAGCTCCCCCCTGCCCCTATGCCGGCCAGCTTGGCTTGGAGATGGGATTTAAAGAGATAAATGCCTTCTCCAAGTCAAAGTTGGTTTCTTTCTCTGTTCCCCCACCTCAAGCCTACCCAGGGAGGGGAACACTTGCTGGGGAAGGGAAGACTGATTGGGGAGGCATGCCTCCTCCTTGTTTCTCCAGCCACCTTTCCAGGAGCCACAAAATATGTGTGAAAGAGCCACATGTGGCTCCCGAGCCACAGTTTGGCCACCCCAATCTAGACGCAGTTGTTTATACCCAAAGGGAAGTGCAATTCTACCTAACACAGGTTGTACACCTGCTCTTGGATCAACCCAATTCCCAGTTAGCAGTTAGCAATACTTGCATCTTGCCTAGATTTACCATAGTCCCCATTCTAGCTCATCACTGATCCCAGGCACTTGTTCCATGCCTTAACACCCCCTACCCCCATGAAAGGAAAGGAGACATAGAGTTTGGTGTCACCAATATACATCCAACATCTCTAGAAAAAATTCACTAGTAGTTTCATGTAGCATGGGAGACAATACAGAATGCTATGGCCATTGTAAGCTTCAGGGCATATAGCAGAGCAGCAGTTTTCAAGCAGCACTTTCTGGAATCTCCTCTAGGAAGGTCTGCACCTCCAGAAAGGCACTTCTGAAGGACACCTCAATCATAAGTTATCTAAAGTCACTAAGATACAGGAAAATCTACAAGAAGACAGAGGAAAACTGAAGATAATGGAGACATGGGCTCACGAGTAATGATGGGTTATGGTGAGCAGCTGAAAAGTTTTGCTAGTTTGGACTTTGGTGGCAGATTTTGAGGTCAGATAATATGAAGCCTGCTCTGGAATTCTGTGGGGAGCGAAGAACAGATTCTGTGCCTGGAATAGGCTCCCCACTATGTCACACTATTGTAGGCTGCCAAGAAACGTTTGATTTTGGTGCCTGTCAAAAAAAATGACCATATTTCAAAGTCTAAGAGGTCTCAGTTGTTGTTCAGTTGCACAATCGAGTCTGACTTTTCGCAGCCCATGGACCACATCACACCAGGCCCTCCTGTCTTCTGTCATGCTCCAAAGTTTGCTTAATTTCACATTTGTTGCATCGATAACACTGTCTAACTATCTCATCCTTTGCTATCCCCTTCTTCTTTTACCTTCAATCTTTCCCAGCATCAAGGTCTTCTCCAGTGGGTGGCCCTTCTCATTTGGTGGCCAAAGTATTTGAGCTTCAGCTTCAGTATCTGGCCTTTCAGGGAACACTCAGGGTTGATTTCTTTTAGGATTGACTGATTTGATCTCCTAGCAGTCCAAGGGACTCTCAAGAGTCTTTTCCAGCACCATAATTCAAAATAATCTATTCTTCGGCACTCGGCCTTCCTTATAGTCCAGCGCTCACAGTCATAAATTACTACTGGGATTACCATTGCTTTGACCATACAGACTTTTGTTGGCAGGGTGATGCCTCTATTTTTTATTATGCTGTCTAGGTTTGCCATTGCTTTCCTCCCAAGGAGCAGGCGTCTTTTAATTTCATGGCTGCAGGCACCATCTGTAGTGATCTTGGATCCCAGGAACGTGAAGTCTGTCACTGCTTCCATGACTTCCCCTTCTATTTGCCAAGGAGTGATAGGGCCAGAGGCCATGATCTTAGTTTTTTTGATGTTGAGTTTCAAGCCAACATTTACACTCTTCGCTTTCATTCTTAGCAAGAGGTTCTTTAGGTCCTCTTCACTTTCTGCCATTAGAGTGGTATTGTCTGCATATCCGAGGTTGTTGATGTTTTTCCCAGCAATCTTAATTCCGGTTTCTGATTCATCCAGGCAGGCAATTTGCACGATGTACTCTGCATATAAATTAAATAAGCAGGGTGACAATATGCATCCTTGTCATACTCCTTTTCCTATGCTAAACCAATCAGTTGTTCCATATTTGGTTCTAACGGTTGCTTCTTGACCCTTATACAGGTTTCTCAGGAGACATATGAGGTGGTCTGGTACTCCCATCCCTTTAAGGACTTGCCATAGTTTGTTGTGATCCACACAATCAAAGGCTTTAGTCTAGTCAATGAAGCAGAAGTAGATGTTTTTCTGGTACTCCCTTGCTTTCTCCATAATCCAGTAAATGTTGGCAATAAGAGGTCTCAGTAAAAGCCTGCAATGGTCTGCTACAGGGGGAGTTCAACAGACCCTTTCAGAATGTACTAAGGCCACTGTGTTTCACTGGATAATCCACAACAACAAAAAATCCAATAGGTCAGAGTAATTCATGGAGTTCACGTATTTGCAATGTGAGCAACCTATTACGAATCAATAATATAAGCAAGAAGAAAAAATTTCCCAACCTTCAGATAAGTCAGTTAGTCCTTAAACTAAGTCTTCCTTAAGGCTTTGCCACATAAGTAATTTACTGTGAAATAATCTCATGTTTGTTTCTTTTTTGCTGCATATGTTTCCTTTGAGATTGCACTTCTTCAGGGGACATCACATCTTTTCAAAGACTTCAAGCACAATATTTGGTACCTGGGGAAATGTAATTCTTTTTTCCCTGAGCCAAGTGCTTTCGTCGCAATGGCTGTGTGGAGTGTTAGAAACGTCACAAGACCCTAGGACACTGTTCCTGACATAATTAGTGATGAACTATAAGAATATACCCATCCACTCAGTGCCTGCAATATTTACTATTTTTAGTTTTTTAGCAATTGTGGGTTCCTCCTCTCTTGTTTTGTGTCATACCACAGATGGTGCCACTAGCCTAGGTCTCACAAAATAGTAGTTGAAATAGTCAATCTGCCAATGGACTGTACCATTCCAGACTGCAAGGGGGAGCTCACATGATGGAATACTCTACAATGGGAGGGGGAGAATTCCTACACACAGAAAAGTAACATGGTAGGGAGAAGGCTAGGCTAGAACCATTCTTTTAAAAACCTAGTTTTCTATATCCATGCTATTTTTAATGGATAAATGAGAATTCAGTTATTTGAGGGGGGGCACATCTGGTCTAAAGTGGAGCAGTCCAGACACCACTTTATCGCATTATCTGCTCACTGTGAGAACTAGTCTTCTGAGGAAATCAGGATGTTCTTATTTGTCTGCTTGCCTATTTATTTATTTTAGAACATTTAGGACCTGACTGGGAGGAAAGACTGCATGGTATAGTCTGATCTCATCAGATCTTGAAAGTTAGGCAGGGTCAGTACTTGGAAGGGAGACCATCAAGGAAGACTCTGGAGGGGAAGGCAATGGCAAAGCACCCCTGGTTCTCACTTGCCTTTGAAAGCCCTTTACTGGGGTCAGCATAAGTCGGCTGCAACCTGATAGTGCTTTACTTTACACACATAGACCTGACTTTTCTCCCAACAATTCTCCCAAGGTAGGTTAGTGGGAGGCTTCTTTGGGGAGTATGCAGGAATCTGGGATGAATATTTTGAAGGCTGCCTTGAGGAAAGAGACTTGATTTCTGACTCTGCCCTTAGCTCTTTATGTGTGGGATCAAGACCTGTGCCTCCTGTACCCTAGGATTTAGTGAGAGAGTCAGTGTTGCATATTGGTTATAGTTCTGGGGTAGCACCAGGGAAACTCCTGCTGACATTGTCACTCAGCCACAAAGTTCAATGGGTGAACTTGGGGCAGTTACCTGCTTAGATCCAGGGAAGAACTCCCATGAATGTGAAGGGTGATTATTGTCTATTCTCCCTCCTGTTGCAGACCTCCAGCTGACCCCTTTCTATTCCTTTGAATCCCCCTCCTCCATGAGCAGCACTAGAGAAATCTTGCCTGTTGAGATTATCATTGGATTGAAGCCTCCCTCTCTCTCTCTCTCTCTCTCTCTCTCTCTCTCTCTCTCTCTCTCTCTCTCTCTCTCTCTCTCTCTCTCTCTCTCTCTCTCTCTCTCTCTCTCTCTTCAGCCTAACCTGCTTCACAGGTTTGTTGTGGGAATAAAAGAGGGAGGGAGACCATGTACACTACTCTGAGATCCTCAGAAGAAAGAGCTGTAACGAACAGATATGCAATAAACTATCCAAGTCTCTTCTCTTCTCAGTAAATTCCCTGGCAAAAAGACAGAAGATGGACTTGGAAGTCATCCAGTAATGCTGGAATGAAAAGCTCCAAGCCGCTGCTCTTGAGATTCCTGGTAGCTCACAAGTAAGGAATGGTCTGGGGCACTCAACAGGTCTTCTTCACAATAAATAAGTTCAGTTGAGCTCAATGGGAACAGTTAAAACACCATCTATCAGGCTTAGGAGCTGTCCCAGGTCCTACAGAATCTGACCTTGCTATCTGGAGTCTGATGTTTGTTGCTTAGCACCTAATGCCTGCTGACCAGTGCCAGATGACTCCCATCTCCAGATGACTCTCAATTCTGGCCTTGCTCAGAGCTGTATGGGCTGCTAGCCCAGCTGGCACTGGATACTCTGAAGCACAAACTGAGTCAGATTTTTAAGAGGATGGACAGCAGTAGCTATTTCCTTTGCAGCTGGGATTATACACTTCCTCACACAAGATATATTTCTTATTTATTTAAATCACTTCTATGCTGCCTTTCCACATAAATAGGTCCCCAAGGCAAACATCAACCATTAAAACATTTCAACATGAGGAACATTTAGAACCACATAGAATAATTCCGTACCAACATATAAACATGCATAACACAAAAAAAACTAGGGAGGAGGCCTGTATGTATGCAAGTATAAAAAAACTGAAGCTGCCTTATACCGAGTCAGATCACTGACCCACTGTGTGTCCTCCCCCCCCCCAGTGCCAGGATGGAGTCCAGCATCCCTTTATCTGCCCAAGCTGGAGAAGATCTTCAGTCTAGAGGGGGAGGAGTCCCTCTCTTTCTCCTGCCAAATGTCTCTCCCAGAAAAACTTGAGAGTGGCCTAGCCCATTCCTCCTTGGCCTTCCATGGGCTGGCCTGATGAAGGATTGCCTAGGGATGGCCTGATCCAAGACTTCCCCAGTGCCCTTTCTTTCGGGATGGGCCCATGGTGAGTGAAGGGAATCTGGGCCAATAGCCTTCCTGACTGGGCCCTCACTTCTCCTGCTCTGATCTCCCCTGAGATTTTAAGAGGCTGTTCTGCCCCCCTGTACAGGCCCCAAGAGGACCTAGCTGCTGTTTGCCTCCTCCTCTGGCCTGTTCCCAGGAGTAGCCCAGTACTGTCTACTTTCTGGCAGAAGCTTTCCCAAAAGGCTTAGGCAGGGGTTGTTCACAGCCCTGTCACTTGATAACTGGACCTCCTGAAAAATTAAGTTTACATATTGCAGATAGGATGGCAAATTTTATTTTATTTAGAAACCACACACACACACACACACACACACACACACAATTTAATTCCTCCAGCAAGGGTAGCTCATGTGATAGTTCAGCAGGATGCTACTGCTAGTAAGGGGTGAAAAGAACTGGGTGGCTTTACTAGAGGTTATCTGCAGATGGCAATAGCAGAAACACTGGCACTGTTGCTACAGCACTTTGCAGATGTACAACAACTAAGTGGGCAGTAAATGAAGCACTGTTATGATCAGTGGTAGCATCCACTTCAGGTACTGTTATCCACTCAGTAGCTAAAAACCTGCACTTTGCAGCTCAAGTACTTTTTGTCTCTCCCTTATGATTTCTTCAAAAGCCCCAACCCCCTTTGGCTGTGCTCAGTGACAGTAGCTATAGTCTTCCAAGTGAATCTCCACATAAGCCACCACTGAAAATAAATGTTATGTTGTTTGTTATGTTTTATTAATAAATATTATACAAATACATAAATATTATTTTGTTTATGTTTTGCCTTGGAACGATGTCTTTATAAAGAAGACTGTTGGGGGGCGGGGAACCCTTGCCTTTGTACTTTAAAAGGAGGTTCATTTTCACAGTTGTCACATGACTGAAGATCCTTCATATAGGAAAGGTCAGTGGGCTGGCTATAGGTTGAGATACTGTCAGTAGCAAACCCCTCAGAAGTCTGAGGATCAGACATCTGGAGTTTCAAGAAAGAAAGAAAGAAAGAAAGAAAGAAAGAAAGAAAGAAAGAAAGAAAGAAAGAAAGAAAGAAAGAAAGAAAGAAAGAAAGAAAGAAAGAAAGAAAGAAAGAAAGAAAGAAAGAAAGAAAGAAAGAAAGAAAGAAAGAAAGAAAGAAAGAGTTTCTATCTTGGCCTCCATACTGTAGTCCTTTACGGGTATGTTTGTACTTCATATGATATATGTCTGAAAATACCACAGATACCTTGTGAAGTCTATAGATTGTTCTGTCATTTTCCAATCAGTGAGTCACTTTCTGGTTTAACAGTATCAGGCGTTGTTTTTTTAAATCAAGAAGGGACTAACTATGCAGGGCTGCTCCTTGATTTGGACCAACTTCACATAATGTCCCTTAATCATACTGGACATAATTCAGAGTGTACTTTGGGACTTTTCGTGTTGCATCTGGAAGGAGCTTTCTTCTCTGGACTTATCTGTACTCAGAGTGCTTGGACAAACTAGGGAATACTTCTAACCAGTGGCAAACTGGCATTGACAGACTGACTCTTATAAAAGCAGTTTCTCAACTCGTGTCTTTATCCATCTGTCGGTCTTAATGCCTGTCTTAAGAAATAGTTTTTACATTGCTGTTACCTGACTTGGATCCTGCAACACTAAAGAGAAAGATGGTCTTATAAATATGATAAATAAATAAATAAATGAAAATACAAACAGCGGATTTTACACTCATCTACCTATTAGGCATTCTTCACATGTAGATGACCAATTTATTTTAGTTGGAAGGAGCTGTTCTGATCTTCCACAAATTTCTTCTGTGTTGTTTTGTTGTTGTTGTTGTTTGTCATCCTCTGGAGATGCCTCACAACCCCCTCCATTTTTCACACCCCAGCATTGTAAGCAGAAGTATGGAGCAGTCTCTGCACATGTTCAAAGTTATTTTTACAAGAGAATGGAGCACCTCTAGAAATAACTGAAGATCTGTACATAGATACTGATCATGAAGGAATAAACTCAACAAAATCTAAAGGACTGCAACAGAAGGGGATTATGTTTCCTGTACCTAAAAATTATGATTGCTACTATTGTAAAACATGGTGGTCTAGTAATTCTTTCTCAGCCTAATATATTCCACAGTGCTGCTGTTGCAAGAACAAAATGGAGAGCAAAGAACCATGCTATAAGCACTTCGGGGCCCTTTTTTAATCTAAAGTTAAAAAAATAAATAAATTATAAAACAGGGGACTTTGTCTTATGTTGTTGACATTCATGTTGATTACTTCTTAATTACAATTTTACAATTAAATTATTACATATTGTGGTGTTGACCACTCAGTGAAGATTTGCAAATATTCTGTGGCAAGAACTATATGGTTCAATAAAGACCTGGCATAGCATAGTGGCTAGCAGTGCCATTCTATGCAGAGTTACACCCTTCAAAAGCCATCGACCTTAATGGATTTAGCAGGATGTCCCTCTGTTTAGGATTGCACTATAAGAGAATGAGCTGTGCTCTAGGTGGTTGTATTTTATTCCTTCCATCTGTAATACAGGTTTTTTTTTTAATTAAAACATTTCTACCCTGGCTTTCTCCCCTAGCAAAAGGGGCACCAAAGCAGTAATAATGCTGGCCTACCTTGCACTGCTGTTGTCAGGATTGTACAAAGTATTATTGGTGCTTATAAAAGGTAAAGGTAAAGGTTCCCTTGCTTGAAAGCCAGTCGAATCCGACTCTAGGGTTGCGGTGCTCATCTCTGTTTCAAAGCTGAAGAGCCAGCGCTGTCCGAAGACATTTCCGTGGTCATGTGGCCAGCATGACTAAACACCAAGGTGCACGGAATGCTGTTACCTTCCCACCAGCTCATAGGCTGCCACAAAATTTCAAAATTCTTTCAAAAGGGGGGAATCAGGAATAGCTGGATTAGCATACAGTCTCCTTCCTCTGTAGCTTGATGGACTTATCCAAGGAGGACTGAGTAAGAGCATGATTAAACTTGGCAAGTATCAGTTGACTGCATCATTAGAGTGACACAAAGTAAACGATGGTGTCACGAAGTAAGAAACTGTTAAAACATACACTCTTTACATTTCCCTGTGTGTGTGAATAATACATGTTTGGTCAACATGCTAATTAGCCTCTTTAATTTGAGTCTTCCCACATCATGCTGAGGTGTTTTGCAGAAGTGCACGAATATTTATTTCAGTGTTGCCAGCCCAAAGTGTTCAACAGTCATGAGTCAGAGCTCCTTGAAATTGTCCAAATCTTGAAAGAATGTATTTCGGTAAATTAAGCTTGTTAGTATTTCTCCCAAAGTCCCTTTTATGTTCCCGCCTTTCCACTTTCCTTCATGGCTGGCCTTGCACAAGCATGTTTCTGAATCAGGGCTCCATGAACAGAGACTGAATTACCTCTCTCTTCTGAAAGGAAAGCTAACAGTGGTGGATGGGGAAGGTGTAGACACTACAGCATGTCCAAATCATGTAGAAAAGCAGTCACAGAGAACAGCTATACTGCACACAGCAAAGGTCTTGGCAGCACACAGGACAGAGGACCTAGTTGTCCAGTAAGAAGGCTGTCTTCTTCACAGATATGCACACAAGGCCACCACCTCTCAGTCAGTTCAACCTCAACCACAGGAAAGAATAGTAAGTTAACTAAGTAGAGTTACCTGCTTCATTCACTTTCCTGAACCTGCAAACTGAAGATTCATGACTATGTAACTTACAATCCACTCCTAAGCATAAGGAACTCTCCCAAGGCAATGTGCATAGGCTTGGGGCCTTCACTATTGTCTGTCCTATGCATTCAAAGGACTTGCCTTTGTAATTAGCCTTCTGCCCTGTAGCAAAGGGTGGGACCATATCTCTTCATTTCAAAAAGATCTCACCCTCCTTCGTTGGATTTGAGTATCTACAGCTGTCAGGAGGCTGAGAGCAACATCTCACCTTTTCTCTTCCAAGATCAAGAACTTCCCTCAGCAGATCAACTCACAGAACATGGCTGAGTTCAGACTGGCAGTTTGCCCCGGTAGAGACCCGGGCCAGTGACGATTCAATTCTGGAGTAAATTGGGCGTTCACACAGGTAATCTGCCTGGCGTCCTCCACCCATAGCCAACCCGTGCTATTGCGCTTCACCGCCAGATTAAAAAGATACCTCATAAAACTGGTAGCAAATCCGAAAGCCCGTGTGTGTCGCGTGTTTCTCCGCTTCTGGGAAGTCTGAATGCGCAGCCGAAAAGCCAGGAGCAACCCGCATTGGGCAGAAGGCAGCAGTGGTATGATTGGCCATGCTCCGGTCTACTGCCCAATGCAGTGCCGGCACTGCAGGGTCCTCCCCTAATTGGCAAAATGTGCTTATGCGCATGTGCGCATGGGCACTCATGCGCACATACACCCATACACACACAGCCGAATTAATGGGGAAACGCTGAATACAGCGCACCTCCGGGGCAGCAGTCTGAACGCTCCCACCCAGCTCTGCCCCGTATCTTCTGGCAGCAGCCCGGGCTGTGTGAACGGGAAAACCTGGAACAGTTTATTCCGGGGCTTTTTTGCCATGCCTGGCTACCGGAGCAAACTGCCAGTCTGAACTCAGCCCACAAAGACACAGATATGAACATTCATCTTTAAAAAAGTAAGTAGCTTGTAGAATTCACTGCCAGTGGACATAATGATGGCTGCAAGTGTAGATGGTTTTGAAAGGAGGTTAGATGGATTCATGGAGGAAAGGTCTATCGATAGCTACCAGTTATGGTGTGCTAAAGGAACCTCCAAACACAGAGGCAGCAAATCTCTGAATACAATTACTGGGAGGCAACATGTTGTTATAATACAGATATTACAATCTCTCCAAGAATACACAAACAGCCAAGAAAGTGATCCTAGTCCCCATTTTGTTTTGCTTCAATGGCTGGCATCTAATTAGCCTTATTTTGCATAAATTCACTTGTTGAAATTGCTATTGGAATAGACAAATCACCATTTCTGAACTGAAGGACACTCTAGAGATGAGCATTCTTTCCATATGAGTCTAGTGTGGCTATTTGGAAACCTCCAGTAAATAGTGGCATTTTGAAATAAAGAACATATTTTATGTAGAGAAGGAATGACAATTGGTAGCCTACGAGCAGAACTATTTTTTTTTTACCCACAGTCACCCTGCTGCATTTTATTCCAGGTGTGAAAAAAATGTTTGCCCACTGCATCACTCTGAAGAAAAAGAAAGTTGCCTTCAAAATTTATGATAGAACTATTCCATATTTTCATTTATATTGTATTGTGCTCCCGGTAGAAAACGTCTGACATTGTTCTGCTCAGTTGGTGTAATGACATGGAATATTCACAAACATTCCAGTTACTTGGAAAACAACAAATGTTTGCAATCCAGAGTTGGGGGGGTAGAATTCTCAGTTTGGATGGGACCGAAACTTCATACAAATCAGTGAGACGGGGGACCTTTTTGCACTCTCCTTTTAATCCATGTTCACCACAGTGTCCTCCAAGCAATTCTGCGCTAAAATCGAATTCAACCTTCTTTCTATTCTGGATTATTTTTCCATTCTGCATTATGTTACCTTACTTCAGTAGTTGGCCTGGTTTCAGCCCGCTGTTGCCCCATTGTTGGGGGGTTTTTTATGCTGTTTTGCTGCAGACTTAAATTGCCTCTACTTGAAGACTGAGAAAATCCAGAGAGGCAGGCAAATGCAGAAAGTGTTAGCTTTGTGGGGGAAGCTGATGATTGGGAAAGTGGTAGCAAAACTGAGGAATAATAAGGAACTAAAAGTTGGGATGAGAGAGGCAATGGAACCTGAAGAAAGGAGTGGTGGAAGAGAATGATGTGAATGGAAGATGTTCTAAACAAACAAACAAACAAAATAAGGGACTCTAAAGAAATTGTCGCACAAGTCAGAAGGGGCTGCTTGCTTGATGGTGGAGAGACTAGCCAAGAGACAATGGCTAAAAGAAGCAGGCAAAGTCTGCAATGAAATGAAAAACAGGGAGTTGAAGAAACTATTATTGGTGGGAACATAGTACAAGAGAAATCAAGGGGAAAAAATTAGGTTAGTATAAAAACTTTTTTTCTGGATACGAAGAAAATGCAAAGACAAGGGAAATTTGGAAGGATGGGGACTGTGGGCCAAGGAGCAAAGGGGAAATAAAGTAGCTGGGTGCATCTAAAAGTTGTGGGAAAAGGAAATTCTGCAAGTTGCAGCATCTCATGTCATTGCAGCATTGTGAATTTCACATATGGATTTGCCAGTTATTTTCATGCAAACTAAGCTTGTGGTCCTCTGTGTAATGTCCTCATCATGGTCATGTGCATGTACTCAGTTTCCATGAAACTCTTGCTTCTATCCTCCCTCAGTTTTATTAGATCCTGAGTAACCAGGAGGGGTCTGGGTCACATTGCAAGAATGGTCATCTGTTCCCACCCCAATCTGGTCAAAATGGATGATGCAGAGATTGCCCATCCCTGTTGCATCCTGGCTGTACTGTGTTGTTTTAATTTTATATAGCTCTGTCTGCCATTTTAAAAGAAATGAGCCCTAAGATATAAAGGTCAGTGTTTTCCTCAGTAGCCCTTTCCAGTCATGATCTTCTGATTATGAGACACTGGGCACATCCCTATAGCTCTCTCCATGTCCCAAGGGACATCACTAGAAAGGTTGTGAAGTTATATACTTATAGCATATTTTTTCTACCCAAATTTGTGAAACTCTTAAAGACAGTAGATACATGAATCACTGTTGCAGAATGTAATATATGAGTCAGTGATGACTTTTCTCCTAGAATGGTGTGTCTCTATTCCTGACTTCTCTGTGTTCCTTTTTGTGTTCACTACATGACTAGATTTCAAGGAGTGTTTTCTCCCTGTCTGTGAAAGATAGCTGGCAAGCTGTATGTGTGTGGCCTTTCCAAATCATGGAGATGGGGTTTTTTCATGCAGAAAATACACAGTGTAAATTCAGTTGTCCCTCATAATAGCAGATCTGCACTTTACCAGAACTCAAAACAGAGATCATTGCATTGCCCGGAAAATGAGATGTTCCTCATAGTGATTGTGAGTACACTGTGAGTTATGTTCATGTGTCATGGTACCAACTGACTACTGCTCACGAAGTCACAGTGACACTACTGCTGCCCCTCCTGTGTCTACATTGTTTGCATTCCTAAAGGATTTATTTGGTAATTCTTAAACTAATCCATGGAATTGTAGAATTGATTATTGCAGTACCTTGGATTTGCCTACTTCTTTAAACCTAGGCCTTTCAAAAACACATATACAAGCAAAGTAATCACCGTCCCCCTACAATGACAGTTTGCTGGCTCTGTCTGTCCGTCTCTCTCTCTCTCAGTTCTCCATACTTCCTTTCTCCCACTAGAGGTCATATAGCAATTGACTTTACATTTTGCCCAAGGAGAGACAACCAGCTTAGGGGAGCATATTTAGCAGAAAAATCATCATAGGGAGAGGATTAATAAACCCCTCATCCTCCCTGCACTGGTCTTTTGCTGAAGATTGAATGTTCCACGGTTACATTTTGTAAAGAAAATATCACAGAAAAGCAATATCAGACTGTAACCTAATATTTTGCAATTAACATTTCTAACTATACTCTCTTCTCCCCCATATATATATTATCACTGTGTTACACATACATGCGCATAGTTGGATCTTAAACTGCATGCAGGTTTCCTCCGCTCATGAAAAGGATGTTTTATACCTTATAGTAGACTATCATACAAAAGGGTGAAAGTAAATCCAACAAACATTCTTCTGCTTGGACAATTTCTTGCTAGAGCAGGGGAAGTGCTATAGAACCTACCAATGATAGCATTGCATGGACGTCTTGCACACTCTTGAAAAAGCATTTGTAAAACAGCTCATTTCTATAGTAAATGTGTTTTCTTTCATGCAAGAAGGCTCAAAACAGCTCACTAGAGGCCGTCCACTGATGGTTCTTTTGACATAACCCGTGGTATTTTTTTTTCTTATGAGATAATACCTGAGCTCTTTTGTGTTCATATTAATCTTGTTTGTATTCATATTAATCTTGTCCTCCTGTTTCTTGTTTAATGTAAAATGCTGCTCAGGCAATTTGCCACCAGACCTCTCACAAAGAAATAATGTCACAGGAACTCTTCATGTTCATAGCTCCATCCATTCATTGGTTATTCTAAGATTCCCAGTCCTTTACTTTCGGGTTATCCAAATTTGTTTAACATTTCTTATTTCATTAATGCAGGAAATACTATTCACACTGAATGGGTAGAAAATTGAAATATAATATGAACTATATGGCTTGGCCAATGATCCTAAGGACATTTCCTCAGGGGCAAATGTAAATGAAATCACTGTAACTTACATCCAAGAAAGCATTATTAATGCTGATCTGTTTATTCACAGTCTTACAGAAAAGGTGGAAAGAGAACTCAGGTGTCATAAAATATAGCCCAGTAGCTGGGGCTTCAATCCCACACTATATTCTCCAAATTCTATAAACTGAAAAATCCAAATCTTGTGGTCCGAATTATAGATTTTAGTATTATTCTTTTTTCTGAAGATAAGAGAAGAATTGTTGCAACACAAAGGGCAAAGGGAGACTAACAATGTGATCCTAAGCAGAGTTCTGCCTTTCTATTGACTTCAGTGCGATTTTGCTTAGGATGGCATTAGCAATGTACCATGGCAGAAGCACACGACTGCGGAACATGAAATCACCAGCCAGTACACCTTTAATCATGAAACATGTTGAAGAAATGGAAAATCTGTGTTCGTATTTATTCATTTATTTATTTCGATTTGTATCCCGCCCTTCCTGCTGAAGCGGGCTCAGGGCAGCTAAAATGCAATAAAACACAAATTCAGTGCATAGAAAACACATCATAAAATTCATATACATTGCAAGTAACAAGTCACAAATACATACAGTTAAAGTGCTAGTGGCGGTAACTATAGGCCATGATGTAACAAATCTAATAGAATATATGGCCAGAAGATGTTATTGTTGACATCACAGGCAGTTACTGTTGTCATAAAGGGCCTTATCCCAGTTCAATGTTGTTGGTAGCAGCTCCTAATCGAAGGCCTGGTGGAAGAGCTCTGTTTTACAGGCCATGTGGAACTGTAAAAGGTCCTGCAGGGCCCTGATGTCTTCTGGGAGCTCATTCCACCAGTATGGAGCCGCTACTAAGAAGGCCCTGGCCCTAGTAGAGGCCAATCTGGAGTCTTTCGGTCCAGGGAGGGTCAAGTGGTTTTGAGACCCCAATCTCAGTGCTCTCTGGGGAACATGTGGGGAAAGGCGGTCCCTCAAGTAGACAGGCCCCAAACCATATATGGCTTTAAAGGTCAAAATCAGCACCTTGAAGTGAATCCGGTATACTATTGGCAGCCAATGCAGTGCCTTCAGCAAAGGCTGGATGTGCTCCCGCACCAGCTGCAGCTTCCGGATTTGCAAGAAGGGCAGCCCCATGTAGAGAGCATTACAGTAGTCCAATCTCGATATGACCATTGCATGGATCACCATTGCCAGATCATTGTGTTCGAGGAAGGGAACCAGCTGCCTGATCAGCCAAAGATGGTAAGAGGCTGTCTTGGCAGTGGCTGCTACCTGGGCCTCCATTCTTAAGGAGGCATCTAAGAACACTCTCAGACTCCTGACCTTCGGTGCTGGCACCAATGGTGCCCCATTGAAGGCCGGTAGTGGGATCCCTCCCCCCGGTCGCTATGGAGGCCAAAAACTTGTTCCCTTTTAAAGGGAGATGCTCAGGTTCTAAAGACCATTCCAGGGCTCTATGATCCAGAAGAGTCCTAGACACTCAGGCTGTATCTTCTCATGCTGCATCTCCCTTCTCCTATGACTTGCAAGCAATGTTCGCTTCAGCAGCAATCCATCTTTTCAAATGTTGTTGTCTGGGTTGCTTCACACATTTCATTTTTCAATGTAGAGAACTGTTTTCACAGTTTGCATATCTACAGCACAAAGCAAACTCCACCTCTATACAATACCTGCTTTCCCCAATACAGTCCATGTTGGAGGGGAAACCATATCTGAGCAGTCTGTAGAAAAATATAGAAGTATCCTCTGAAATTCTTCAGATGTCTATTATTTTATTTTATTTTATTATGAGATTTATACCCCACCCTCCCCGCGAGGCAGGCTCAGGGCGGCTTCCAGTCGGTATAAAATACATAAATAAAACATATTTAAAAATACGACAATTGACAATACATTATAGATACGAATTATAAAAACAAATTACAAAATACAGAATACAAAGTACTATATGGCTATATGTACTATATGTCTATATGTACTATATATCTATATGGTTTTACTAGTCTTCTTAAGCCTGTATCATGACATCTTGGGAGGACTGGCTCTGTGTAGTGAGCCACAAAGGAGTTGTCTACTTCGGCAGGTAAGCTAGTTTAGAGCCCGGTGTTAAACATCCTCTTTGCAATAACAGAAATGAGGCCTTGTGCCAATACACATTTTTGAGAAAAGCATATATAAAGAGGCAGATGACTGGTCTTCTCCTTGTCAGGGAAATCCCTGCCAACAAGTACTCAGAAGAAGAAAAACTTCATGACAGGATCCTTCCCAAGTACCTTTACCTACTTCACATTGGGCGATGTACCACAAATGGCTGTACCATAACACCCAGAGCAGAGAGAAAACAAAATTAATGCAAGAACATCGAGGTCTGATGTTGCATTGGCTTTGGGGTTTGGGTCAATTCCCTTTGCCTGTACAACAGGAATTTTATGCTTTCTCACAGCACAGTGATATAGCACAGGAATGAATCATTAGTCACAAAAATTGTGCTTTGTGGTTGCTACAATGGCCAGTTCAGACATGTCTTTGTATTACTTGCTCTCTTGTAGCTTGACTATTTAATACTTAAATTCTACTATCTGAATGTCTGTATTTCCTCTCTTAAAAGTATTATGAACCTGTTTTCTGTGGTGTTTGATTTATAATTGCTCTTTCACATGTATAAGTAATTATTTGATGTTTCGGCCTTTTTATTTTTATTTTTTTGGTGAGTATTTGTGTGTATGTGTGCGTGCACGCACATGGGTGCCTGGAAGTCATGGCTTACATCTGGCAACCCCTAGTGGGGTTTGGATGTTTCAGAGAGATGGCTTGTTGTTGCCTACCTCTGCAATCCTTTGGAGGTCTCCCTTTCAAGTACTTGCCAGGGTCAAGCCCTGCTTAGCTTCTGAGAGCTGATGTGGTTGGGCTTGCCTGGGTTATCCAGGTCGGGGAACCTTTATTTTATTGAAATAAACATATCACATTTTCTGACACCAGAATAGCACCCAAACTAAAAAAATGAAATCATAAAAGTAACAACAATAATTCAATTAAACTTCTACAACAAATAGTCGCTTTAGTGGTTGCAATGCTACACCTGCAATGCTTAACTTTAGCCATGGGGAAGAGTTCTCTCTCTCTCCCTGGAACCTCATATCCCTCCAGATGCCTTGCCTCCTCTAGGGGGCACCTCACAATTTCAGAAACAGAATCATAAACATATTAAAAAGGGTGATATAAATCATGGACAATTGTAGAAAATGTCTCTGGTATTATGAGTTTGAATTTTAAGAATAATCCTCCAACTAAACCATCTGTATCCAAATCTCTTGGGGATGAGGTAGAGGTCTTGAGCCACTGCCTGACCACTGTAGGTAAATTGCTGAGAATGAACAAATTGGACCTGGACCCTGGCAAGGCAGAAATAAGGCTGGCTGGGAAGCCAAAGGTCTTAAACAATACTGTGCTTCCCACTTTTGATGCGGTTCAGCTGACCCCTGCTGACTTGGTAAAGAGCTAGGGGTTATATACTACACCAAGACTTACTGCTGGAAAAGCAAATTAATGAAGCCACAAAAAGCAGTTTTTTCCAACTTAGTTTAGCCTAGAAGATGGTCCTCTACCTCGACTCAGCTGATCTGGCCACCTGAATCCACACCATGGTAACACTGAGACTGGACAATTGTAATGCACTCTACATAGGTCTCCCCTCAAAATCAACTTGGAAAGTCCAGTTAATTCAGATTTCCACA
This sequence comes from Gekko gecko, assembly GCA_029375565.1. Classification (NCBI taxonomy): domain Eukaryota; kingdom Metazoa; phylum Chordata; class Lepidosauria; order Squamata; family Gekkonidae; genus Gekko; species Gekko gecko. The sequence continues at coordinate 155,212,109 of JAPDNY010000003.1, forward strand.
ACTCAGTTATTATTGGGAACTTCACACAGCATGTATGGTACACCCATTCTGCAGTCACTCTATTGCCTGCCTATTAATTGCTGGGTTCAATTCAAAGTACTGGCCATCTCATACAAAGCCCCTCATGGCTTTGGGCACTCATATCTGCAGACCATCCTATGCTTTACTATGACAACCTTGCTCATCTGAAGAGGGCCTTCTACAGGTGCCATCCTGCAAATGGGCAAGGTCAACAACTGCCTGTACATGTGCATTCTCCTAATGGCCCCACGCTATGGAATGGCCTACCTGAGGAGGTCAGGAAGGCTCCCAGTCTTTTGGCTTTCTGTGCAAACTATGCAAAACAGAAGTATTCAGGAGGGCCCCCTGGGGATGCCACCCTGAGCCATACTCACTGCCAAGGCAGAACTACTCCAAGTGTTGCTGGGAAGCTGCAGGATTCTGATGCACTCAGGGTGGCACCTGGCACAGCACCTCCTGGGGTAGATCAGCCAGATCTATGGCAGTAGGATGAATGGAAGGTCCACCTTCTAGAAGAAGAAGAAGAAGAGTTTGGATTTATATCCCACCCTTCACTGCCCAAAGGCGTCTCAGAGCGGCTTACAAACTCCTTTCCCTTCCCCTCCCCACAACAGACACCCTGTGAGGTAGGTGGGGCTGAGAGAACTCTAACACAAACTGTCCTTGAGAAACAGCTGTGCCAGAGCTTGTGACTGACCCAAGTTCACACCAGCAGCTACAAGTGGAGGAGTGGGGAATCAAACCCGGTTCTCCCAGATAAGAGTCCGCACACTTAACCACTACACCAAACTGGCTCTGGCTACACCAAATTGGCACCCCATTGCTGGGTGGGGAGGGCTCATTAAATGCACAGGCCACTTGTGGAAGGGCCTGTCAGCCTGGCCTTGTCACCCAGGGGGTGGGTTCCATGCCCCAGCAGTCCCTGGTGCTGCCTCACATCCATCCTGTGGACAGCAGGGTCAGGGATGTAGTCTGTGGTCCAGAGGGTCCAGTTGACTAGCTCTGCTCTCACATTCTCCTGTGGCATGTGGGCCTAGCCATGCTGGGCCCAGTGGGTGATGGTGCCCCCTACCAGCCTCACTAAACAGATACAGAGAAAGTGCTCCATATGGGCTGGTGGTGGAATGTGCCAGTGTGAATTTTCCTGCCACCAGGAGTAGCTCCACAACCATTTGATCCCATGCCCACAACCACTTGATCCCAACCACTCATGGTGGTGAAATGTGTCTGCCCTGGGCCACCCTGCATGGATGAAGCTGGGGGCAGCCACCCTACTGCAGTTCCTGCAGAGATGTGCAAACATGGAGGTGAGATGGCCATGGGAGAGAGATTTGGCTATGGGCTCAAGTGTGGCCCAGGCAGTCTCCACCAACTCTGTTGGTGGCTCAGGCAGTCTCCTCTCTGTTGTTCCCCCACCGCGGCTACTTTGCCCTGACCTCCTCTGCCAGTGTCATAGAGCATCCACTTGCCTTCATCCCTTCAAGATGGGCTGTGGAGGCCCCCCTGTCCCCTTTCCTCACGTGTCCCTGGTGCCAGCTTCCTATGAGGCTCCCCCCAAATGTCACAGCTGTGACCCTGTGATGTCTTGTAGGTGTGAAGATGTGGTTGCTGGGGAAGCCAGTGGGGCTGCAGCTTGTGTGGTTCTATTGCAGGGGCATTTGCCTGAGCCTGGCCTGTGTGGATTCCCCTCAGGGAACATTCTGGTGGTGCAAATATTGCAGCAGCTGGATGCCTCTGTCACAGCAACCCTCAGGATCAAGCTGCCTCATTATGTAATATGCTTTGAGTCTCAGTGAGAAAGGCAGGCTATAAATAATATGAATTAAATAAATAAATAGAATACTAGAAAATAATTTGAAACACCCAGAGCATAAATATTATGTTCAAACTATCTGTTACAAATACATCCATGTATTTAAAACCTGCAGATTATTTTTTATGGTACAGCACTTTAAGGAGGGCACAATTTTCAGCAAAGTGGAAGCAATGCCTAACCTCGTCTCTGCTCCCCACTTTTCCATTTCGACTTCTTCCAAGGCATTCTGTCCTCATGCGGGGCTCCAATCATGTTTTTGTAAGAGGCGCAGTCATCTGCTGAAATCCTCTGGAGGGAAAAATGGTTCAGGAGTGGGGGGGAAAGAGTCAATCAGAGTTAGAGAAAAGAGGTTAAAGAAAGTTGTTTATATGCACCATGTACTCTGGCCCTCAGATCAGTGGTATAATAGAAGGGATGCTACATGCCCCTAAGCAGATTTTCCATATGCTCAAGAATATTCACAGACCAGAGCAAAGACACTTCCTACTGCTATTTCCACATCTACAAGATGTATTTTTAACTCCTGGCACTACAATAAGGCAGAAAGCACATTGAATCCCATTTTCCTCCATATACATGGGATAAACTGGCGTTTCCCAGCCCAGAGTTCAATAGTCAAATGCTGTTCAAGCAGGTGAGGACCTTGGGCATAGCCCTTGCAATGTTTTGCCATTCCTGCATTTATAGCTCCTGTCAGTTGCAGGTCTGGCTTGAAGAGCTTCAGAGTTTTGAGAGGCTGCATACAACAGGAACAGGCTGTGCTGAGAAGGCTGTTGAAAAGACTCAGACCGAAACACAAAGAGGAGATTGTCTTCCATGAACTGTAAGCCAGAAGGTGCCAACAACATTAACAATAGGAAATAATAGTTTCAATTGGGGTATGAAGTTGGGGAGGGGGAATCACATTTATATTATAGGATCCATTTATATAATACACAAGAACCCAATACCCAGAATTGTCACAAAACAAAACCTGTACTACAAAGTCACAAAATGTCCACACGAAAACCCCTGGTTAATCTGCTAAATGCCAGCTATGTCTGGAAGTCCACAAAATGCAACAAAGACCAATCTCCATAATGGCTGACAGATAGTCATTGGGGCCATTTTTACAAAATCTTCATCCTGAGCCAAATTAAAGTGCACCTAAGTCTATATAAATCCTCCACATCTTAGTGTATGATTAAATAATGTAATAACATACTTACAATTTCTCTGTTCTGGTTATCACCTGGAGCTCTTCAGGTATCCAGTATTGGAGACCTGTACTGTATTCAAAACAGTGTAAGGCTGATCATGAAAAAGTCAATTTAAAAATTAAATTGAAGAATATAAAAATTATTCTTAGGTTTAAGAACTCTTATAGGCAAGGAAACAAAACATGGGAACCTGCCTGACCATTAAGGTCAGGGCTTTATTAGTATAAAAAGCCCAGCAGAAACTCATTAGCATATTAGGCCACACACCCTGATAGCACAGCTCATCAGCATATTAGGCCACCCCCCCCCATGTTACCAGAAGTGTGGTCATCCAGCCACACCCACCTTTTGCTTCTTATTCTTATTGTCAAACCTAGAGCTTTTTTTGTAGCAGGAACTCATTTTCATGTTAGGCCACAGACTCCTAATGTAGCTAATCCTAATGAGTTTCTGCTCTAATAGGCTGGTTGTGGCCTATTATGCTAATGAGTTCCTGCTGGTCAACTTGGGAGCCAACTGGAACTTCGTTCCCGTGCATTCCTGCCCCAAAATAGCCCTGATTAAGGTCATCCATGTGGTGGGACTAGGCGTGGAGTTAAGAGAAGGAGACAGAAGTAGATTAGCTCGTCCTTTTTCCAGCCTACATCCCATCCCAAAGGTTCTAGGCAGTGGGGCTAGAATGATTGACACACACACACTGACACTGGCACTGTGTAACGCTAGGTCTATAAATAATGAGACCATGGTCCTTCAAGACATTCTGCTGGAGCAGAATGTAGACCTGGTGTGTGTGATCGAGTCCTGGGTGTGAGAAGGGGAGACAGTAGCTCTCTCCCAGTTGGCACCCCTCGGGTTCTCGGTTGTTCACTAATCACAGACTAGGGGGTGGGGGGAAGAGTAGCATTATTCATTTGGGAGGTTTACTCCAGGGTGCTCCCACCACCAATGATTGAGGGCATTGAGTGTGCTGGCCTAGTGTGGGAAGCTGGGGAGTGTGTGACGATTTTGGTTGGTGTACTGACTGCCTAATGCACCGACCGATAACCTACCGTCCCTGGTGGAGGCTGTATCAGGCTGGGCATTGGAACACCATAGACTGATAGTCCTGGGTGATTTCAATGTCCATGTTGATAATGTGGCCTCTACTCAGGCTGTGTACCTGGTGTCTTCCATGGTGGCTCTAGGATTCTCCCAATTTGTAATGGTTCCCACTCATCGGGGTGGGCACACACTTGATCTGATCTTTGCAGCGGGGGTTACAGTGGACCGGATTACTGCTTTGGTGGTACCATAGTTGGTGGTACCATAGTTGGTCCATCTGAATACACCAGTCCGACCCTGTTTGGGCAGCGAGCCTATTTTGTCTCACCCGCAGAGCCAAATGGACCTGGTGTGGCTTCAGATGGCACTTCAGGATCAATGAGATTGCTCCCCAGAGCCCTCTGTGCTCCCGGTCTGGGCTCGCACCATGGTTTACTCAGGAGTTGTGGCTGATGAAGCAGGGGCTAAGACAGTTAGAGAGGCAGTAGCAGTGTACTTGTGACAAAGTTACAACAGCATCTTATAGAACGTTTATGAGATCCTATGAGGCAGCAGTCAAGGCCGCTAAGAGACAGTACTATATGGCTGTGATTGCGTCTGCAAGCTCAGGCCCAGCCCAGTTGTTTAGAACAATTTGGTCTATTACTGCTCTGCTGCAAGGCAAACCAAATGCTAGGGAATTGGACATTGGCTGTGAGGCTTTTGTGAGCTATTTTGCAGATAAAGTCTTGCCGCTCCACTGTGACCGCCCACTACAGTTGAGACAGTGAGTGAACTTGAGGCTCCATGCACTTCTTCTAGTCAAGTTATGGACCACTTCAGCCAACTCAGCCTAGAGGATGTCAACAAATTGCTCCTAAGTCTTCACTCTGTCACTTGCTTCCTCAACCTGTGCCCTTCATGGCTAATTAAAGCTGGCCACAAGGGATTTTGAGGTGCCCTGTGGGACATCATCCATAAGACTCTGTGAGAGGGGCTGTTCCTGTGGGCACTCAAGGAAACAGTGGTTCGTGCTCTCTTGAAAAAACTATCCTTGAACTCGGCTGAATTGACTAATTATCAGCCTGTTTCCAACTTGCCCTACTTGGGCAAGATAATAGAGAAGACAGTGGCAACTCAGTTGGATAATGCTTCCATTTTAGACCCCTTCCAATCCAGCTTTCGCCCAGACCATGGGATGGAGACGGCACTGGTCACCCTCATGGATGACTTCCGGAGGTGTTAGGATTGGGGCACATAGGCAGTGCTGTTGTTGTTAGACCTATCAGAAGCGTTCAACATGGTCAGCCATCAGCTACTAATCCACCGCCTCGCCGACACTGGAGTCCAGGGACTGGCCTTGCAGTGGCTTGCCTACTTTCTCCAGATAGGCAGTGCTGTCCCCAATGCTCTCTGACATCTATATGCATCCCCTTGTCCAGATTGCCTGGAGGCATGGGCTGGGATGTCACCAGTAAGCAGATGACACCCAGCTCTATCTGCTGTTGGACAGCCTGTCTGACTCCAAGCTGGAAGATCTGGACCACGTGTTACAAGCAGTGGCTGGTGGGCTTAGCTGAAATTGAATCCAATAAAAATAGAGGTCCTGTGCCTAAGTCGGGATCCTGCTCCTGATCTTTGGGTAGGGATCCTGCTCCTGATCTTTGATAGGGCTCCATTGGTGCCAGCACTGGAGGTTAGGAGTCTGAGAGTGCTCCTAGATGCCTCCTTAAAAATGGAGGCCCAAGTAGCAGCCACTGCCAAATCAGCCTTATTATTTATTTATTTATTTAATTTATATCCCACCCTCCTCATGAAGGCAGGCTCAGGGCGGCTCACAGTCATGTATATAAAAACATTATGCAACTATTAAAACAAATAAAACAATTAAAACAGTTTAAATCACAACAAAGTGCAAAGTGCTAGCAGCCTTCTGTTATCTTCGGCTGATCAGGCAGTTGGTTTCCTTCCTCGATTGCAACACCTTGGCAACAGTGATCCACACAATGGTCATATCAATACTGGACTACTGCAATGCTTTCTACATGGGGCTGCCCTTGTCTCAAATCCAGAAGCTCCAGCTGGTGCAAAATGCCATGGCCAGGTTTCTGATGGGAGCTAATAGGAATCCAGGTTCCTATTCAGGAGCACATCCAGCCTGTGCTAAAGGCATTGCACTGGCTGCCAAAAGCATGCTGAATTCGTTTCAAAGTGCTAGTTCTTACCTTTAAAGCCCTTTATGGTCAGGGGCCTACATACCTGAGGGACCGCCTTTCCCCACATGTTCCCCAGAGAGCACTGTGATCAGGGGCCCAAAAACACTGGCCCGCCCAAGTCTCAAGGAGGCAAGGCTGGTAACAATCAGGGCCAGAACCTCCTCAGTGGCAGCTCCATTCTGGTGGAATGAGCTCCCAGAAGAGAACCTTCTGCAGTTCTGCAGGACCTGTAAAACAGAGTTCTTCCACCAGGTCTTTGGAGCTGCCATCATCACTAACAACAAACAGCCTAAGGTTAGAGAGCTCTGTTTCCCCTGGGATTTCAAACTACAGCCTGAGCTAGTTGCCTAAATGATAATCAAAGAAGACCATAGAGCCGACTGCGAGAAGAGAGAACTGAGTAACAGCAGCCACTGTGAAATTAATGACACTAGCACTTTACTATGTTGTATGGTTTAAATGGTTGTAGAATTGTTTTATTTGTAATTTATATCTCATGTTTAATTGTAAAATATGTGCTGATTTTTTGTAAGTCGCCCTGAGCCAGCCTTGGCTGGGAGGGCGGGGTAAAAATTTAATTAAATAAATAAATAAATCTTCAGAGGGCCTGCTTCAGGTTCGCCTACCTTCTGAGATTAGGTGAGTGCCACCCCAAGATCATGGCACCAAAGCTCCAGAACTCTCTCCGTAGGGAGATTTCTTTGTCTCCTTCTGTTTCCATCTTATGCTAGTGGGTGAAGACTTTTTTATTTCATTTTGCATTCCCTCAAGGCTCTGTCCTTTCTAACCAATGTTTTATGTTTTGTATATATTTTAACTTAGAAGTATTTTAACCTTTTAAAAATTCTTTTTAAGGTTGTTTTAATGAGGTATGTTTGGGAGAGGGGTTATTTTAATGGTTTTCTAATGTATTTTATCATGTATGTTTTAAATTTTTAACTGCCTTGGTGGCCCTTGTAAGGGCAGAAATGCGAAACATAAATTTTGTAAATAAATAAAATATATAGCTTCCAATAACTGACATTCTGCAACATAAAAACCAATCTAATTGGGCACAACAGAGATTGACATTAGTCTTATACATAAAAATGTAATTGTTATTGTGATGGACTACACTTTTAAAAGCTTACATGTGCTGTGTAAACAGATAAAGGACTATGAAGGGTTAATACTTCACAGAGCCAGAAAGCACTGAGTGACAGGTTGTTCCAAGAGATCTGATTGGTTAGCATCAGCTAAGCAGAGAAAGACTTCTGAACTGGATACTGAGGAGAATTCAGTCTGATTTCAGCCTTAGCTGAGAAGAGTCAAGTACTGACAGTTTCAGAATTCAGCCCTGACTGACCACAGTTTAATCACAGATAGTAAAATTGGTGGAAAGTTGGCAAGAAAGGTGAAGACTTCCATTCGGGACAAAGAAAGATCTTCTAATGAGAGGAGAATTTCCCTACCCAGTTAAACAAGGAGTTAGCTCTGAAGAGTGCAGAGATCCCTGGTCTGGTGTAGTTAGAAACTGCCTTTGGAGACCTTAAAAGTCAGTTAAAAACTGAAGATGAGTACTGGTGTTTCAAGAGAAAGTGTTTGGGTACTTGAATGAGCGTACCAGCCTTCTGGAAACCAAAAGAGTCAGAGAATACTCAAAGAAAGTGTGTTTGGAAAAACACCGGAACAAAAGCATCTCAACATAAGTAACTGTGAATAGCTTAAGAAACTCTCATTAGCCAGAATTCTGGTTTTTGGTACAGCGGCAGCAACCGGCTCCGGGACTTGCTCCTGAGTAGCTGTGCCGGATTGCCAGGTTTTCAGTGGGGTTTGAGCGATCTTGACCCATTGTGGGGGTCTTGACTCTGGATTTTCTGCAAGCGGCAGCAAGCAGATTGAGTCCAGAGTTGACCTGAGGCACAACCCAGGCGAAAGCTTCTGTGGGCAGCCATAGTAGCAGAGCCGTGACTACTGGGATGAAGGGAGAACAACAAACCCCATACAAGCAATTAAAGAAGAATTTCCACACTGTGAATACTCTGAATGCAACAAGCTTAGAGGAATTTCTATATAAACTTTAAACCCTTTAAACTTTTTAAATACAAAGTCTGAGAAAAGCAGAGGGGTGAAGGGATTCCCCCCTCCTTTCCCTTGAAGCGGCTTGGAAGAGAACTGAAAAACGAGCTTTTTAAACAATTATGTGGGCTAAGAAAGAGAAATGTTTGATGTCTGAAAACAAAACTGCTTAACAGATCTACTAGCTTTGCAACAATAGACTGTGGGTTACAATATTGATCTATTTGGAAAAGTGAGTTTCTTCCTCCTAGATTAGTTTTATTTTACTGAAGTTTTGTCCTTTCTGGATTTATAATTTGGAACTGTATCACCTGTATGAAAACTCCCTAATGGATTACAATTAAATATATTTTATACAATTTGGATTATAAAGTAAAGACAGATATCCATTTTCTGCTTTTAAAAAGAAGACGAAGGAAAAAGAACTGGTAAATTATCTGAAACCCACTTTCACTTTTTTAACATCACTTCCTGTATAGTGCAAATTCTGATATGGTATTGGTGTAGTGGTTAAGTGTGCGGACTCTTATCTGGGAGAACTGGGTTTGGTTCCCCACTCCTCCACTTGCACCTGCTGATGTGACCTTGGGTCAGTCACAAGCTCTGGCACAGCTGTTCTCTCAAGGGCAGTTTGTGTTAGAGTTCTCTCAGCCCCACCTACCTCACAGGGTGTCTGTTGTGGGGAGGGGAAGGGAAAGGAGTTTGTAAGCCGCTCTGAGACACCTTTGGGCAGTGAAGGGCGGGGTATAAATCCAAACTCTTCTTCTTCTTTATATGCTGTACTTATCAAAATATGCTTTGTTCTAACTGTACCGTAAAAAGTTGATAACTTTGTCTGTATAAGCTGGAAAGAAAGAGTTTTTAGTTTTTAGGTTATTAATAACAATTGTTTGGAAATACAAAAAACTGCTTGAATTTGAAGGTACTTAGTGAGAAGGTGTCTTGAGAGAGTCTCTGGTCTTAATATAAAAGTGGAACATGACTTAATATAAGTCTTAATATAAAAGTGGTACAGACAAAAAAAAAAAAGCCTCCTGGTGCCCCATCTCCAGGGCAAGGTAAATCTGTAGGTACTAATTTAGCACAGATTTCAACAAAAGACTTGCAAGCATTAATACAAGAGGCAGTAACATCAGCTGTAATAACAGCAGTAACAACAGCAGCTGACCCTATACAAAATAAAATAGACTCTCTTGTACAACAAATGACACACCAGATGGAAGAGGACCAGAAACAACTTAAAGAAAATAGTCAAGAAATTTCTGCTTTGACTAAAAGCTAACAAACAAGGTAGAAAATAAATCAGAAGAAATGAAGCTTAAGCTAGAAGCAGTTAAAGCTAAGTAAACCTCTATGGAAGATGCTCTGATGAAACTAAAACTTGACAAGGCAGCTTATTTTTTAAGATTTCAAAACATCCCAGGAAAGGATAATGAAAATTTAAAAATTGAAATGGTGCAAAGACTTGTGAAATACATGAATACAGAAGACATAGATGAAGTCCATAATGAGATTGACATGGCCTATAGAATGAACTCTGCATATGCAAAAGAAATAAACTTCCTAGAGAGGTACACTTGAGATTCCACAAAAGAACAATAAGAGATGAAATTCTTAAGGCAGCAAATGAAATCTCTCTCCAAACAGAAGATATGGGAAGAAATTAAAAGACATTTTTATACCAAGATACCAAAATGGACTTCACCATTAGAAGCGTTCAGAAACCCAAATTTATTTTTAAAAAATGTACTCTTAAGATATGAAGACTTGTTGGATAATAAAAACAAATTAAAACCAACCAAAAATCTTAATTTAAGTTGGTGGAAAAGAGTTCAAATAGAATCAAGATATGTTAAAGACAAGCAAATAGGTTTTTATTCAAAAATAACAGAAATTGATAAGATACTGTTATATACTGATGAGAAATTTATATAATAATGTTAGAAAATAAAACACCAGGTAAAATAGTTAAAAACTCTATGGTCCAACAGGCACAAAACTTGGGTCATAATATTAATTTAGATCAATGGTCACAGGTATGGGGGGAAATGTAAAGTTAACTAAAGCAACTATTTATAAAGAAAATATTTATAAAATGTGTTATAGATGGTATATTGGTCCAGATAAATTAGCAGAATTTTATCCTGACCTACCAAATGATTGTTGGAAGTGTCAAAAAAATGTTGGTTCCTTTTTTCATATGTGGTGGACGCGTGATAGTTAACAAATATTAGTCTTAGATTCATGAATTGTTACAAAAATGTTAAAATGTATTATACCTTATATACCAGAATTGTTTTTATTGAGTATATTACCAGAGAATTGTAAAAAACAAGATTCTTATCTTATTATACATGTAGTGACAGCTGCAAGAATATTATATGCCAAATACTGGAAGAAGAATGAAGTATCTTCAAAAGAAGTCTTAAATAAAATACTTGAAACTGCAGAGATGAACAAATTAACTATAATTTTGAGAGGACAAAATGAACAAAACTTTGAGAATACATGGTCAAGGTTTTATAAATGGATGGAAGAATACAATAAAAAAACCATATGGGCATACAACCGAGTCAGAAGAAAACATGAACTATAGCTTTAGTTATGAGCAAATTTTTATTCAAATATACATGGTGTGGGAAAATAAAGAAGCAAAATATGTAATTAGATAATGTATGAGGTAACCTAACAAATAAAATAATGTGGTAAATGGAACCCCCAACCTGTATGTATGTATATTTTTGCATTTTGTTAGGGGTTTTTTTGTTGTTTTTTTAAAGAAACTCTCATTAGCCTGAAATATAAGAATAAAGTCTGTGCATGTACTGATTTTACCTCAGAGTTATATATACTGAGTCACCTCAGAAACTGTACCCCTGATTTCATCTGACCTTTCCCCTCTATGCTGAATAAAATATTTCATTAATTTGAAATATAAAAATATATGGAGTGCCATTTAAGTTGTAAAAGAGGGCTCCCATTCCATCCCTCATGTTCCCTGGCTGAGCAAACAGCCAAAATATTATACTGTGACAGGGTGGGACAGCCAGAATTCTTCAGGAAAGAAGAAAACAGATAACTAGGGCAGCTCAGTCACAGAAGGGAAAGAAAAACGGAGGGAAAATCTTGCCTCTGAGAAGAAAGGTGGATGAGGCTGTCATAGCTATCTTGAGTTTAAAAAAATGTTTACACAAACACACAGATTTCACGAGGAAACAGAAGAGGTTGTAGAGATGGAGTCCTCAGTAATTATTCAGCTCTACCTGAACAAATCAGTGCCTGAACATAAGATTATCTGGGAGCCTGATGGGAGCCTCATATAAGAGAGAGAGATAAAGGAAGAATTTTATTTGTTTTATCTATTAAAAACATTTCTATGCTGCCTTTCCATACAACTTAGTGTCCCCAAAGTGGCAAACAATCAAAACCATTTAAGCACACAATTAAAAATATCTATTATATAGAAACAATTTAAATCAACAATTAAAAAACAGAGAGAATGAAGCAAACATACAGATTAGACAAACACATAGACAAAAACATATAAATAAGGAGGGTCAGTGAGGGAATGTTCAACAACCAGAAGTCTTCACCTGTTGGCAGAAGACAATTGACCAAGAGGTACATTTGAATCTCCCTGGGGTGGGAATTACATAATTTTGGTGCCATGTCTGAGAAGTTCCTTTCTCAGGTTGCCCCCCATCTAGTCTCAGACAGCAGGGGCACACAAAGAAGGACCCCTAAAGGTGACTGCAGTTATTGGGTAGGTTCATATGGGAGTAGGAGGTCCTTAAGATATGTTCATACCAAGCCATATAGGGCTTTAAAAGTCAATAACTGGCACCTTCAATTGTGTCTGGAAATAAATTGGGAGCCAGTGTAGATGGACCAAGACTGGAGCAATATGGTCCCTCTGACTGTCTCCAGTCAGCATTCTGGCTGCAGTATTCCATAACAACTGTAGCTTCCAAACTCTCTTCAAGGGCAGCTTCATGTAGAGTGCTTTGCAGTAGTAAAATTTAGATGTTACCACAGTGGCAAGATTTTTTTGGCCAGGAAAGGCCAAAGATGGTGAAAGGTACTGTGTGAGACAGAATGCCAGATTAGATGGACCACTGGTCTGATCCAGCAGGGCTTTTCTTATGTTCTTAAGTATGAGAGGGACTGTCATTTTTGCTTCAAAGACAAAATTATTGTTTATTGTACTATATTATTTACAAATGGCAAAGATGATTGTCCTTCAATGTGGAAACCATGCTTCCTTCTCACATCCATTTTAAACATATATCTTTCTTTTTCAGAGATTTGAAATAATGGAACAGATTTAAAATTATACGTATATTTTAAACTATCTGGTAGTAGTAACACAATGAAAAACATGTAAAAACTACAATTTGTAATGTTCTGGAAAGATTTCAGTCCCCACTCACTAGGCATTTGGGGTAATTTGGGAATTAACATTAAAAGTTCAGTTGGCATTTCGTTTGGAACTCCATGTAGAATATGGTGTGCCGACAACATCAAAGATGTTTAAGGTAGACATTCATGGGGGGCGTGGCGATGTCAAGGAACATGGTGGTCGTCTGAACTCTCGGCTCCATTTCCCTTCCTCTTTCTGGAACTCGTAAATTTATATATTTAACTGAAATAGCTGATATAAGTATGGGAAAGAACAGCGGGATGCCTGTTGCCGCACAAAAACTGACTTCCAAGTCTGCCTCAAGCTTTTTAATCATAAAGAAGCAAGACCAGATCTGTGAGCTATCGCTGCTGAAAAAACCATCACAGCAGACAAGAGTTCTATCTCTCACTTGATGAAGATGGTGCTTCACAAACAGGAATTACCGACACTTTTTGATAACATGGAAAGAAGGCTCAAAGAGGAAATGACTCAGATCATTCAACCTTTAAAAGATCAGCTTCATGAAATACAAGACTCCCTCAGACGGACCTCTCAAACACCAGACTCAGCACTCAGGTACAGCTTTGCAAAATGACATAAAAAAACCCCACTTCCATGAAGCCCAATCAAGAGACCGCCTGACAACGTTGGAAACTCAGGTGAAATGAGCCAATTTAACATTTCGGGGGTTGCCGGAGGGGGTGGAAGAGACATCAGATCTAATTGCATTTATCATTAAATGCCTGACAGAAATTTTACCTGTAGATAAGGGAATAGCGCCCGCCAACTTGACAGCATATCAGTTAGGTTCTCCCACCAATGCACACCACAAGGGCCCATGAGATCTCCTAGTACAATTTGCAGACTGGAAACTTAAAAAAAAGAATTCTAAATGAAGCAAAGCTGAAGGGTTCTTTACCATTTAATGGGCTGCAAATACTACTGTTTCCCAATATACCACAGGAAACACTGCAGATTAGACATGCTTTGAAACCAGTGACAGCAAAATTATAGGCAGCAGACATTAGATACAAATGGCTGCCTTCAGGGAGGTTGCAAGTATCACAGCAAGGATTTATTTTCCAAGTGGTAGATGAAGAATCTGGTTTAGATTTATTGCAAACATTAAAGATCTCAGATGGGATGGACCACTACATTTCCCAGAATCACCCGAGCAGACTAGCAAAATCTCAGTCTGAAATTCCACCTCCTCTGATACCGAGGGCATCATTGACTTGGAGACTATATAATATGCTGTTGAGATAGCGGCTCTTTACAGAAGGCTCTGCTGGATGCTTTGAAACATCTGTTCCTTGTGGAAGATTTCTGGCTTTTCACTAACCTTGATATCCAAACTTAGTATGTATTCCAGAAAGAGGAAGGGAGGGGTGCTTGATTAGGGACCTACTTCATTTAGATCATAGCGGTCATTAAGCTGTGTTTGCTTGTTGAGCGTGGTTTTTTCTTGTTAACGGAGTTTATACATTTTAATTGAATTTAAAACAATTTTTTTCTTTTCATCCAGTGTGCACATTATTAATACATTTTTACACTCTATAGTATTTGTTGTTTTTTAGCTGAAAAGTTCTTATAATAGAACAGCGCAAGTAGCTGTTAGTAGGAATATTTGTTGTGAAGTTCTGTCTTTACATTGGTGATCTAGAATCTATATATCTAGATTCTAGATACATATGACTGTAAGATATCTCTAAAATGCTGAGCTCTCTAAGACTCAGCTCTGTCAATATCAGGGGCCTAAACAATCTGGTCAGGAAGAAGAGAGTATTACAATATGTCAAACAACTCTGCCCTGACATTCTTTTTATACAAGAAACACATCTTCATTTACCCATGTCTGGTTCTGAAATCTCCACTCTACCCTCCTCCAAGTCTCATGGGGTAGTGATTTTGATATCTAAAAATCTAAAATATCTAAAAAAGCATCAATAAGTGACCTGTTAGGGCATTTTCCGTTTGTAAAAGGCCAACTTGACAGGAAGTTAATAATGTTAGCTTCATTATACACACCGAATAAAAGCCAAATAACATTCTTGAATGACATTTTATCGGATTTGCAGAAGTTCCAAGAAGGTGAACTTATTATTGAGGGAAACTTCAATTTCATTTCCAATGGAAAACTAGACAGGTCATGGTGTAACCCTAGAAACATGAGTAAGGCTAACTCAAAAACTGAACTATCTAAACTCTTCAACAAATACCAGCTGTGCGATGTTTGGAGACTCCTTCACCCAACCGAAAAAGACTACACGTATTTATCTGCCAGACACAACATTTTCACAAGAATCGATTTCATTCTCGTATTGCAATCACTGATTCCCTTTGTTGAATCAGCAACTATTGGTGTCTGACATTTAACGGACCATGCATGGCTATCAGGTGTTTTAGAATTTGCCAAGGAAATAGACTCTGAAAGAAGATGGACAGGAGCATTTTATTAAAGGATTCAGTGAGGAAGAAATTAGATACTGACATCAAGAACTTCTTTAAAGAAAATCTCTCTCCTGAAATTTCACCAGCAATCCTGTGGGACTTGATGAAAGCTGTAATAAGGGGCTCCATGATCGCTATTGCTTCCAATCTGAAAAAAAGAAAAAAAATAGAGCTAGAGCAGAACTGCTGCAGAATATAGTGTCGCTAGAAGAGGAACACAAATGCACAGGGGATAAGAAAATATATAACAAATTAGTTATGGAATGCAAATCACTCGAGGATTTGGAACTTACCCAAATATAAAAGAATCTGCTATTTTTAAAACAATGTCATTGGATCAAATCCCCTAAGAATCTTTGACTTCTGTCATGGAAAGTCAAGGATAAATGGAAATCATTCTTCATTGGTTTGCTAAAGGGCTCAGATGGCACTCATCACTCCCCATCCAAAAGAATTGCCAGCACTTTTGCAGAATTTTATGAGAAACTTTACAGCTCCAACAATCCAATGGTTGGTGACATTGAATCTTATCTTGATTCCAAATCTTTATTTCAGCAATTGGATCCCGAACATGTAGAGCATCATGGAAGAACCGATCACTCTACAAGAACTACAAACCACTGTGAAACTCATGAAATTTAATAAACCACTGGTATGGATGGTATATCTTCTGAGTTTTATAAAGTTTTTCATTCATCTCTAACTGAACATCTTCTCCTCACCTGCAACACAGTCCTTCAGACTGGAGAATTGCCTAGATCATGGGTCAAATCTGCGATTGTGGTGATCCCAAAAGAACAGAAAGATCCTACGGACCCAGCATCATACCATCCAATTGCCTTGCTCAATAATGATGTAAATTTGTTTACTTCTATATTGGCCATCAGGCTTAAATCTTTCATTGCGGAATATGTTAAATCAGACCAAACTGGCTTTATTCCTACAAGACAATTGACTGATAACATACAACGTACTCTCAATTTGATTATGCACAGTAAATGTTTGAAAGAGGAAACTATGATATTAGCCTTAGACTTAGCAAAGGCTTTTGATTCGGTGGAAGTACCTTATATGCTTACTCTTTTGAAGAAAATGGGTTTTGGCAATGATTTTGTAACAGCTCTAAAAGCTATCTACTCACATCCTAACTCTAAAGTACAGATTAACGGCTATTACTCATCAACTTTTTATCTTTCACCTTTGCCCTCTTTCACCTTTACTTTTTGCCCTAGCAATTGAACCATTAGTGAAGAATTACAAAAAAGCAAAGAGTTCACGGGGATTCGCATTGGTGACTCTAAACACAAAGTTAATTTTTTATTATTATTAATAATTTTTCAAGTATACAAGTAAGGAAAGAGAAAAATTACATAACAATCAATCATATCAACATTAAGTTTCCTATCTATACAATCCTAAAGTAAGAACTTTTTCTTAACCTTAAACAACAACACATTAAAAAATAAATCATTTTTTTATATTGTGAGTTATTTGGGATAATTCCTTTTTCCAACTTGAAACTTATAACTGGGTACCATATAACAACTACTTTTTCATAATATTTATCTGGTGATGCATTGAACAGGTTAAATGAAATATTTTGAAAAATAAAATGTTCCCAAATCTTATTATACCACTGTGGCAGTGTTGGGGTTTTTTTTGTCTATCCATCTAGATGCAATTAAGATACATGCCATTGCTAATAAATTTGCTATTAATTCCTGTTTTTGCTATATTCGTTGGATGTTTCCCATTGTTCCAGCAGAAGAAGTTCCTGTGAATAAGGTAAGTCTACAGTGGTGATTTTTTAAATTGTTTTAATTATTTGTAACCAAAATTGTTTGATACATGGGCAATGCCTCCAACAGTGCATGAAATCTGCTATTGCTCCACACCGCTTTTTACACAAAGGGCTATATGAAGAATTAATTCTGCACATTCTAGAGGGTGGGATATACCATCTCATAATCATTTTGAGTATTGATATAATTTTTGATTTTCTACTAAGTGCTTCCCAAATTTGCGGCCACTGGTCATCTGTAAGCATTCTGTTCAAATCATTTTCCATTGTTTTTGATATATTGTTTCCGCTTCTTTGCTTTGATTAATCTGTCTATATATTATGGAAGTAATGTTTTTCTTTTTCTTAATAGTTTGATCCAACAGTTGTTCAATCGGGGTCATTGGTCTATGTCTAGTAACCATCAGGGAAGGAGATTCCAATAAATGTTTAATTTGTAAGTATGTAAACCAGTGAATACGTTGTTTGATTCTGTCTTCTAGTTGAGTTTTTATAATGATTTCTTGTTTGTCTAGAGAATGTACTATTCTTGTAATTCCCGCCTTTTGCCAAGTGTTATACTCTTTCCATTCTAAGCCTGGTCCAAACAAGTCTTGCCTTATATAAGTTGAATATCTTGAAATACCTGGGGCAAATTTTTCTTTCCATTTATACCAGATTTTTAAGGTATTATATAAGAAAGGGTTTTTTGTATTACTGCATGTTTTTAATAACTTGTGGTTCCATAATAGTTCATATAATGTAGATGGTGCTAGAGGTTCCACTTCAGTTTAGGACCAAACCGGGCTTTTTCCACAGTCGCAGCGAAAATCAAGGTACTAATGTTAATAGTCTCATAATACAATGACAGGTTGGGTATGTCTAAGCCTCCTCGATCTTGTGTTCTATATAAAGTATTTGCTTTGATTCTGGGTTTTTTCCCTGCCCAGATAAATTTCTTCAAATCTGATTGCCATTCCTGTAATTTTTTCTTTTTTATATAAACAGGTATTATTCTAAACAGATAGGTATATTTCAGTAAAATAAAGTATTTAATTAGATTATTTCTCTCCATCCAAGTTAATGCTTCCCCCACAATGTTTCAAAGTATTTTTTATTTCTGTATGTAGCTTGTTAAAGTTTGAATATACTAACTGATGAAATTGCACCGGGATCTGAATACCCAAGTATCACCATGTTTTAGTAGTTTCTTTTAAGCTTAAAATTCTCCCATATTTTTTCCTTTGTTTCTTCTTTGAGGTTTATTGAATGCTTAAGGTTTTTTGTTGCTGAAGTGCAGGCCTGATATTTGTTCAAAATCAGCACTAGCATAATCTCTGTAAGGGTGTCATGTGGGGAAGTAACTTGGATTCCTTTAACTCTAGTATTTTGTCTTATAAGTTCTGCTAAAGGTTCCAATGCTAAGATGAATAAAAGTGGGGAGAGAGGGCAGCCTTGTCTAGTGCCTCTCTTCATTGGGATTCTATTTGTGACCTCTTGGTTTATTTTAATTTTTGTAGATGGTGCATGGTACAACGCCTATACTGCCCATTGTAGATTGCTTCCAAAGTCCATTCCTTTTATAACTTCCTGGAGGTAATTTATTTCTAGACTATCAAAAGCTTTTTCAACATCGAGTGACACAATCAGTGCCTCGAAGGAGTAGTTTTCACAGTATGAAATTAAATTTAAAGTGCTTCTTGTGTTATGTATAATGTTATGTTTTGGGAGAAAGCCTGATTGATCTAAATTTATGTAATCCAGGAGAATTACTTTAAGTCTGTTTGCGAGGATTTTCATAAAAAATCTGTTGTCTGTTTTTAATAATGAAATTGGTCTGTATGATTTAGGTAAGGGTGGGTCTTTTTCAGGTTTTAAAATTAAAATCATTTTGTAATTGTACCATGTCTCAGGAATTTTGCTAGTTTCAAAGATACTCTTGCATAAATTTTCTAATGGTTCCACAAGCTCCACTTTAAAAGCTTTAAAAAAACTCCGAAGGGTAACCGTCAGGTCCCACAGCTGTATTGTTTTTCAGCTGGTTTATCACCTCTAAGATTTCCGTTTTTGTGATAGGGCTATCTAAGTATTCCTTATGGGTCTGAGAAATATTCTTAACTAAATTATTATGTTTTAGATATTTAGCAATAGAAACATTCTCTATTTGTTTTGTATCATACAATGCTTGGTAAAAAAATTCCATTATATTTTTTATTTTCTGATTGTTTGTACAAATTTTGCCCTTTACATTTCTGATTGCATGTATCCATCTCACCACTTTCATTTCTTTAACTTTCCATGAAAGCAATTTCAGGGCTTTAGGGTTTTTTCCCCAATATCTTTGCTTATTGTAAATTAAATCTTTTTGTAAATGGTTGTTTCTAGGATTTTCCTCTCTGCCCTAAGTTGTTTTAAACTATTTTTATGGCCTGTTTGTTTGTGCAATGTTTCTAGTCTGTTAATGTTACCTTGTAGAGTATTAATGTGTTTGTTTGTTTCTTTTTTTAGGTGTGTGGAGATTGAGATGAGTTGCCCTCTCAGGTCTGCTTTCATTGCATCCCATGTTACTTGGTGCGAAGTGCCTTCCGGGTTATTTTTATATCAATACCTGCAGAGTCAATTTTGTTAATTAATGCATGAGAAATTACAATAAAATCAATACGGGTGTAAACTTCAAATCTAGGAGAGTAAAAGGTGTAGTCTCTCTCCTGTGGATTCACCATCCTCCAAATGTCACATAACCCGTGGCTTCTCAATACAAGTTGTAGTTCAGAGTCATTGTCTTTTTTTCCTTTTCGACACCTTTGATTTTGATTTGTCTAGTTGTGGATTCATAATAAAATTCCAGTTCCTACCTATTATAATTTCACCTTCTTGGAAGCTTTTTATTTGTTCCAAGGTCTGTTTAATAAATAGTATTTTATCAGTATTAGGCACATACACCGAACCAATGGTTATCATTTTGCCATCTAGGTGGCCTTTAATAAAATTGTATCTCCCCATGGTGTCTATTAGTTGACCTGTTATTTTGATTTGTACCATTTTTGCTAAAACAATTGCTGTGTCCCGTGATTTAGATGTACCATGTGACATATATTGTTCTTTATAACATGCTGATTTAATTATTTGGTTAGAACTGTTTTTCAAATGTGTCTCCTGTAATAGGAGAATGTCTGGTTTTGTTTTTGTAATTTGTGCTGAGATTCCTTTCTGTTTTGTACAATTGTTCAGCCCCCTCACATTCCAAGACATAACTTTAAGCCCTTGTATCCTTATTTTCTAAGTCTCATACCCAGATAAATATTGTCAGTACCTAAGTTTACAAATGTTGTACAGTGCTTTTTTCTTAAATACAATCTATATTGCGTATGAAACTATCCCTAACTAATCGATCTATAATTAACAATAACTTATCTAAACCTAACTAACTGAAGAACTTGTAATTTGAGTTCTATTAATCTACTACTTACTACTTATTTAACTACTTTTTGGCTCTTCAATTCTTAATGGCTCCCTTGTGTTAGCCTCTCCCCCCTCCATGTTTTCTCCCTCCCAACCCTTCATTTAGCATAGGTAATTAACTCTATACATCATCTTATTGTTTAACAATTAAATCTTTAAAGCTTACAGGTTGTATATTGATATTTCAAGTTTGGTTCTATATAGCTACTTAGATGTCATGTTCAGAATTGGTATCTTGGTTGTCTTCAAAGGAGAGAGTTCAAATTGTAGTTTCTTCTTGCTTGTTTGTCTAGACATGTCCATAGGTGTGTCTAGCTGCAATGTATTAAGAAGCAGCCTTCTGTTGTCTTCATCTTGGGCATACAGGAAACATCCTTGATGTGCCACTCTGATTTTCCCAGTGTTATCCATCTGTATTTTATTTTCTGCTCACGAAGTCTCGATGTTGTCTCTCTGAGCTGTTGTCATATCTTTAGTGCTTCAGGTGGAAGATCTGGGAACACAGTAATTTTTTCTTCTTGGTATTTAAGAAAGCCAAGTTCTCTTGCTGCATTTAGAACTGCTACCTTTTCTCTAAGATCAGTGAATTCTATTAAGATGTCTCTTGGATAGCATTGGCCTGGTTTTATTGGTGCTCCAAGTCTGTAGATCTTTAAGATGGAGGGTTGTTTGTCTTCCTGAAGTTGTAGTATCAATGCTATCCAGGCTTGAATGCTTTGGAATAGTGCAGGGTCTTCCTTTGCAGATTCTTTGAAGCCTCTAAATTTTAAATGGTGATTTCTGGCTTCAGCTTCAAGTAATAATACTCTGTCCTTCATCTGCTGTTGCTCCTTTTGCATGTTTTGGTTCTCCGTTTGAAGAGTGTGACCCAGAGTGATTGCTGTTTCAGCTGTAGTCTTAGTAGTCTCCACAGTCATTGCCAGTTGATTCAGCTGCTCCATCACCAGCAGTAAAAAGTCTTCTATTTTGGTGGTGATTTTATTGAACATTGACTGTTCAAAAGACTGAAAGGAAGATATTTAAGGTAGCTTGGAGAGTTTTCAGTGATACTTGCTCATCTCGTTGGTTTCTCCTTCGGTTTTTATTTTCGGCGGCCATTTTGTTTGGGAAGTCAGCTGTGTCCTTCGTCGTGCAGACCCGGCTCCCTCTGATAACTTTTCAGCCAAATACTGGCCACCCGACACCATACTATTTCAGCAGGTGTGTTTCTATCTTGAAAGGTGAGGTTTCGCTTAGTTCCAGTGCTTTGCAAGGGGAAAAGAGGCCGCCAACAATGGTGTGCCGAATTTAGGCATCCATTTAGAAATGATCTGACACCACAGCCCTACAAAGTTAAACTTTATGCAGACGATCTTACATTATATATCTCAGACCCACTAAGATCTTTGCCAAACATTCAAATGACTCTTGACAACTTCGGGACCATCTCAGGACTTCAGACTAGTCCCACTGAATCAGAACTATATCCTATTCTCCTATCAACTAAAAATAAGGATCAGCTGAAACACAACTTTCCCTTCAAATTGATTAAGGACACATGGAGACATCTAGAGGTCCAGATTCCCTTGGAGCTAATGTTTGATATCTTGCTCATTTCCATTATTATATCCATTTTTGTTTTCATTATTTTAACAGAAAACACGTTTTTGGCTCTAATTTCTGTGTTTTCTATCCAATTTCATTAAAAATTTTCAGAGATTGTATCCTTCAACCAGAGAACAGCTCATGTTTTCTCTGATAACTCCATGTACCTCCTTAGAAAGAATAGTCTTATATACAGTCCCAACTTAAATTCTATGTCATAGACAAATTTCACTGTAACATGTTCCTGTCCCATTGTTGGTGTATACTGCAAGAGACAGGAATATTGCTTTATAGTAAAAGACAATGGTTTCCCTTGCTCAAAAGCTAGTCGAATCCAACTCTAGGAGCTGGGGCCAGAGGTGTCCGTCATGCAGCTCTAGGGTATCAAACTGCTGAACTACAGACCTTCCAGTCTGCAGCTCAACGTCTTAACCTCTCAGCCACTGCAGCTTTATCTCTTTACATGTGCTTAAATCAGATTTTTTAAATCTATTGATGGCCATGTAGGAAAGTGGATTTATAAATGCATCCCCATCATTTTGCATTTTGCAACACATGTGCATTCTTTCTGAATTTGGATTGTTAGTTACCATCTACCATTTTTTCCACCATACAGTTCTACATTTTTCACATTAACATATCTTCACTGTACAGTAGCACCACTTTTGGTACTACTAACAGGCAGAGCTTGGTCATCTTAACTGATTCTGCCTCCTTTTCAATGACTGTCGGCATCCGAGGCACAGCCATTTCCTTCCCCATTTCTTCTTCCCCATGCTCTCTGGTTAAACCAACCAGGTTACAGAAAATCATTGTCAATTTAATTGAAAGAGTATGGATTGTGCAATCTGGATGACAGATATTAATACATTGTATATGAAGTATCTGTGTATACTTGTTCTGGGTCATTGATAGAAGCCTACTCTTATTTTATAGCTTCTGGCTGAATAGTTAGGATGGAGCATTTTCATGTTCTTGCTTGCTGCAGCTTTACATTCTGTATCTTATGTTGTGGAACAGTTTCTAATCTGTGTAAAATGGGACAAAGAAAACTGCAGCAGGTTATTTGTTATAACAATTGCATTGGGTATCAGTCAGCAATGTTTGCTTCTGTAGGGCTGCTATGCTGCAAGATATCTGCTGTGATGGGCAGACTAGTATACCCTGAGCAATCCATGGAAATTCAAGGAGGTAGAGAGTGGGGGAGGAAGGACCACCCTGTCTTTATGAACTATCCTCTCACAACTGCACAAACAGGGCCGGGTTAAGGCCAGCTGATGCCCTAAGCACAGCCCAACGATGGTGCCCCTTGGCTCTTCCATTGCTTAACTGACAAGACATTAAGACAAGACTCAAGTGTTGAAGGGAAAAGAAGAGATTAAAAATTCAGTTTTCTTCCAGGCCATTTCCCAGGCCAGACCACACAACTATATTAAATGTAAACTTTATTTTTTTATTTATTTAACACTAAATAGCAGTAAGCAATATAAGCAAAAAAAACCCCTCTGGGGTGCCCACCTTCCCATGGTGCCCTAAACATGTGCTTATTTTGCTTACTGATTAATCCAGGGCTGTGCATGAACATGCACAAGGAACAAGAAAGTCTTGGGATCAGTGGCCCCTTAGACATCTGCAACCCTCTTCGGATTTCTGTTGGTCAACCATCCAAGTGATTTTCTTTTTAAAAATGTAAATTTGGTAGCGATCTTTTGATGCTAAATAGTTCCAGATGGTATACTAAAGTATTTGAAGCCAGAGCATTTTCCAGGATTCATCAGTTAAAGTCTGAAGTTCTGTCAGCTGATGCTTCAGATGCTTCTTCACAGGGAAATTTGCCATCATCCCATTCTCCCATGATTCATGCACATTTTGCAAGCTATGACTGCACTGTGTTGGTAACTCAGAGTGAACACATGAGTGCATCAGAAATCTGGAGGGTGATTCAGTAAAGGCGATTCTGAGACACTACAGAATCAATCCTGAAGCATGAAGTTAGGGATTACTGTGCTATTTCCATTGTTTCTGGTGTTGTTTCTCAGATGATGTTATGCTAAAGATAAAGTGTGAGCAATGAGAAACATAGACTGTTACCCAAAAAGAAAAGCACACACATAAAGCATAGAATAGATAATGAACCAGCAGTAACTCATGTTAGAAAGAATCATTATATCCAACTCACAAAATGGTGGCACAGCACCTATCCACCCAGTAGCCTTTCTCTACCAAAAGGCCATGTGGAGTACTGTTCAGTATTAGTGTTACAATTCAAGCCAGCAAATTGTAAACAGTTTAGAAGAGGTGCTGAAGAGATCTAGTAGACAAGTTACATGGAGAAAAGTAAAAGACACTGAATATGGTTGGCTTAGGCCTTTAGTCTTTAATTGCTGGGTTAGGACCCTGGACTGGATTACAGTCTGATCCAATGTGCAGTGCAGTAATGGGACTATGTTTTATTACAAACTTTTCTAAAATCAATATATGTTTTGCCATACGCGGTAAAACAATTAGAAGTAAGTCCTACACTATGCGTGAGGGCTACAGTTCAGCTTCTGCAAGTATGTGGGAACTGACATTAAAAGTTACAGAGTGGCATGAGACTAGCAATTTTGACTCCCTAGAGTCAACAGGGATAGGTGCCTGGTCAGAAAGCCTTAAAGGTAAACTGTGAACCAGTGGGGAGTGACAGCTTGACCAACTGCAGTGGGGCAGGTCCTCAAGGGCCTAAAAAGAAGACCCTGGTAGCATGCTGAAGGACTCCTTAGTTTACTTGTATAAAAGGTAAAGGTTCCCTTGCTCGAAAGCCAGTCAGATCCGACTCTAGGGTTGCAGTGCTTATCTCCATTTCAAAGCCGAAGAGCCAGCGCTGTCCGAAGATGTTTCCGTGGTCATGTGGCTGGCATGACTAAACACCAAGGCGCAAAGAACGCTGTTACCTTCCCACCGAAGTGGTACCTATTTATCTACTTGCAATTTCTTGCTTTCGAACTGTTAGGTTGGCAGGAGCTGGAACCAGAGACGGGAGCTCACTCCGTCATGCAGCACTCTTGGGTCTCGAACTGCTGAACTACTGACCTTCCACAGCCTGCAGTTCAGCGTCTGAACCACTTGAGCCACCACAGTCCCTGTTTACTTGTATGTGGGTCCATAAAGCTTTCTTTCTGCATACTAATTACATAGAATTTGATGTTCAAGTGACAATTACAAATATTCTACACAAAATGAAAGCAAGGAAACGTTGGCCTGGAGTTCTCCCAGAATCATAACTTATCTCCAGGCTACAGAGATCAGTTTTCCCAGAAAAAAAAGTCTGCTTTGGAGAGTGGACTCTATGACATTACACTTTGCTGAGGTCCCTCCTCTCTTCAAATTCTGCCCCTCCAGGAATTTCCTAACCCAGTGCTGGTAACTCTAGACATCACATTTCAGCTAATACATCTCCCCATGTGGCCCTGTGTGAGTGGCCTTATGAAGGAATGAAGAAGATCCCAACCTAGGGTTGAAAACTACACAATGGGAAAATACCTGGAGATTTGTATGTAGAGACTGGAAAGGGCAGGGTTTGGGGAGGGGACAGAGATTTGTGAGAATGTAATGCCATAAAGTCCACCCTCCATTTTCTCCAGGGGTAGTGGTCTCTGTAGTCTAGATATCCATTGTAATTCTGGGAGATCTCCAGGCCCCACCTGGTGGTTGAAAACCCTTTGACCTAATCCTTTGTAGTAACTTCATATTCTGAAGATGAAAGGTGGTATATACAATACAGCTCCTGAATTTTTGCCCTGGCCAAAATGATACAGCTTTTAGAAAGGTGGGGGTTAGATTATACTTTATAGTTGGGAGGTGGCTGGCGATATATGGGGGTGGCCATAGCTGCCCCCCCAACTCATTTAAGGCATCTTAGTGTTCTCATGAATTCTGATTGCTCCATCTCCACCCCTGAGCTGAAAGGCCCAAATTCATTACACCTGCAGCTGCAGAAGATACTGGGACAAACCCAAAAGTGCTCTGTCCATGTTTCCACTATAGGGAAGAGGCATAGCATGACATGTGGCAACACATAGGTCATATTTCTTTGGAGCAAGGAGATAGCAGGGTTCTTGGTCTTGATTGTGTATGATGCTTCCCATATGAAGAGCACCAGACAGAAATGCGGCACTGATTTACTCTGCGAACCCTAACTGGAAAGACAAGGCAAGCTCAGCAGTCTGCTGAGTCAAGCAGCGACCAGATTACACAGAACAAAGCTCCACTATCGTCTCTCCAACCCCTTTTTACGCAATTTGCGGCGGCGGGGGGGGAGGGGGGTCAACTATATCCTCTCTTTTGGTGCCCTCTGTTGGCTATTGCTGGTAATACATGATGAGACAAATACTTATAATGACCATAAGGAAAGCAGCGGGTGAAAGTGCTGAATTGCGAGAATATGACGCCCTGCCTCGGTTTGCCCTGGTCTATAGGGCCAACCCAGGCATAACGGTGGCAGGAAAGTGTGTGAAAGCAGGGCCGCGGCCGAATTCATATCCAGTGGAGTGGGGGGAGGGAGCATTTAAGGTGAGTCATGGGCACGAAGGAGGAAGCCTTCGGTGTCCCAACTCTGGGAGAAAAATAGCTGAGAAAAAGCACTTTGGGCGGAAAATAAGGCGGGGGGGGGGCCGGTTGGCCGCGGATCCGACATCCCCCACTACACTGCGCGTCAAACGGCCTGCCCCCCACCTTCCGCGCCGCCAGCTGCTTTATGTGAATCTGGCGAGGCTGGAGATGAGTTATACCTTCAGTTCTTACGATTGCCAACCTACAGGGAATTACAAATTATCTCCAGAGTACAGACATCATTTCGCCTGAAGAAAACAGCCGCTTTGAAGGGTTGACTGTGTGGACTCTCTGACCCACTGGCCAGAGAAAGCCAGTGTGATGTAGTGGTTAAAACTAGTGTCGGACTAGTATCTGGCAGACCGAGGTTCAAAGCCCCACTTCCTTCATGGAAGCCTGCTGGGTGACCTTGGGCCAGTCACACCCTCTCAGCCTAACTTTGTTGGCATCTGAAGTTTAAATGCCATGCAAGAGGACAGTCAGTCATCTAGATAAGGATGATCTATGTGACAGTTCCACAGTCACATGATGAGCCTATTGCATCAGCCTTCTGAGGGTGTCATAATGACTCAGCATCTGTTTGGTGATTGGCTGTGTGTATGTATATATTCTGTACAGTTCTTTCATACCAGGGCCTGTGTGGTTACCTATTGCCTGGCGAAGCATTTTGTTGGAGAGAGAGCTGAATGCTAAGCCTTGTTGGACTGTGTAAATTCTGTAAATAAACTGTATATAGCTCTGCAAAAACAACCGTGTGTGCACCACTTCTTACTTCAAATACCATCAAACCTACCTCACAAGGCTGTAGTGAGGCTAAAATGGAGGAGAGCAGAATGATATAAGCCACTTTGAATCTCTGTTGGGGGGAAAGGCAGGGTATAAATGAATTAAATACATAAAATTATATCCCACTGGAGGTTCCTCCCCTCTCCAGACCCTACCCCCCGGCTCCATCCTCAAATGTCCAGGACTTTCCCAACCTGGAGTGGGCAATCTAGCCTTCAGTAATTCTCCAACTGTGTGGCAAAACACATAAACAAGAGCCATGCTGTAGGAAATCCACAAAATCATTAAAGACTTCTGTGACCCCCAAATTATTAGCCAATAGATGAGGCTGCCTGCTGCTCTCTGCAGGGGTTACTCCTCTGAATGTACCTTCTTCCAATTAGCCTCTGTTGGAGCAGCTATTCTGCTGTGCCTCTGCAATAGGCATGGATCATTCAACCACCAACACTAACAACTCACTAATCTATTAATAGAAATAGTCTGCCTTAGACAAGCCTACCCATGGCACCTCTGTACTGCTCTGGGTTTGCTTTCTTCCAGGCAGGGGGGAAGCATACAAACGGGGTGGCAGTGGCACACTCTAAAAATAAAGCATTTTGAGTGTAACTGCAGTGTTCCTCCAATTTTAATTGGGGGGGTGGAGTGTGTTTCAGCTATCCAGAAGTTGGGAAACACAGTTCTATCTGATAAGGAAACAACAATTCCTTATCTGCAAGGCAATAATTCTTTGAGCTCCACTGCTTCTGTCTGAAGTGCCAATAAATAGCTCTTCCCACACCTCAAAAGCAGCAGAACTAGGGACATGACCCACCAAGGCTTTTTTGTCTTCTGTTCTTCTAGCGAACAAACAGGACTGTTATACTGCAATATCCAGCTAACATACCTTGGAAGCAAAGAAGACCTTTAGATAGGTTTACTTCCTTAGAATACAGATGCTGGATACAAGCGATTACATTTCCCAAAGCAGCAGGAGAGAAGACAGCCATGGCTCCTCCTGCTTATTCCCTCCCATTCTGTCATTTGACTGCTCCATCACCTGCTGGGTAAACACAACTCCAGGTATGCCACACAGCAGGTGAATGTGGAGGATGGATGGCAGAACCACAGAGGATTTGCAGCTGCCTTCCCTCCTGCTGCACTGGGAGATGTGCAATGAAAGCCTAAGTGTGTTTACTCAGAAGTAAATCCCACTGAGCCCAATGGGACTTACTTTCTAGTACCTGTATTTAGGATCACAGCCTTAAAGGTCTGTGCCCATAGCCTGGGGTAAATGATGTGAGTCCTACCTTTAGAACATGGTCAGTTGGAGGGTTCCAGGGAACTTCCTCAGAATTTTCCAGACATTTCAGAGGCAAGCTTGCCACTTTGGAAGGCAGTGACACTCTGGGCTCTCTGTGGTGTTCAGAAACAGTTCCCACAGATTTTCAAATTGCAGCACATAAAAGACTTTTTTAACAAAAAAGAGAAAAAAATGAATTTAAAAAAGCAACAATGTTGCTTTCCCCCACCAGTTGTCAAAAGAGGAAAGAGCCATCTGTTCACGATGTGTCCAGTCAGATATATGAGTATACAGACAGGGGACTCAGAAGACCTTGGAGGTCATCTCATTTAACCCCTCTAAAAATTTCCTCTTTCATCTCCCTGAAAGCCCCCATAACCTCTTCTGTTTTCCTGCTTCCTTCTCTCCTTTCCTACCCAGCAGCCAACCCACCTTTTATCTGCCTCCTCATCTTCAATTATATTTATTATTTATTAAATTCATTTATATCCTATCTTTCTCCACAATGGGGATCCAAAGCAGCATATATCATTCCTCTCTTTTCCATTTGTTGTGTAGTGGGTTCGACGTATTAAGGAGTCAGGAAACAGCGTGATAAACAACACATGGTTTACTGGTACACAACAGAACAACAAATACTGGCCGCAGGCCAACTTTATACAGTCCCCATGGACCACCCCTAGTTCCCATTGGTGGGTCTGAATTTCCTGCCAAGGTTCCTATTGGTGCCCTGCTTGGGGTTTCAGGATCCTAGTCCCTATTGTCTTTTACATTCCAAGCTCAGGTAAATGTCGCTGTCACCTGGTGGTGGTCAGTGGACATAACACCCCTCCCCCCCATAGATCAGACCCTGGCTATGTTATGTAGTCCTTGAGGTAGGAGGGGGCCCAGCGCTATCACCTGGAACACCTCAGGGATGGAACTGGAGTGCTGATGGGAAGCCAGTCCTGCCCTGTGCCTGGTGTGCTGAAAGGGGGAGGTAGTGGAGGCTCGACGGGGTCCATGGTGGCCATGGGTGCTCTGTCCTCCAGGGCTGCCACGGCGATGGAGTTTGGCTCCTGCAAACTCTCGTCAGAAGTTCCATGTTCTGGGATGTCTGGTAGCTCCCTCCCTGTTTCCCTCAGGGCCGGACCTTCCTCTGAGGCCAGAAGCAGGCACCTGCACAGCTGGTCTACGTGCTTCCGCAGGACCTGCCCGCAGTCCATCGAGACCTCATATGACACTGGGCCAGTGGGACGGATGACCCTGCCGGGGAGCCACTCAAGACCCCTCCCAAAGTTCTGGATGTAAACCGGGTCCTCTGGAAAGAACCCCCACGGTGCCTCCCTCTGTTCAGACAAATTGTGCAACTCTGGGGCCCTATCCAGGTGAAGCCGGTCCAAAAGGATTGCAGGCTGCCGTCCCATTAACAGCTCCGCAGGGCAGTGACTGCTGACTGGGTTCAGGGTGGTCCATTGCGCCAGGAGGAAGCGCACCAGGCAGAACTCCCAGTTCCCTTCTGTTAGCTGGCTAAGGGCTTTCTTGGCGGTTCGTACCATCCGCTCCGCCTGGCTGTTGGTGGTGGGGTGGAATGGCGCAGACCTTATGTGCCGGATCAGGTTGCTTCAGAGGAACTCCTGGAATTCCTCTGAGGTGAATGCCATCCTGTTGTCTGAGACGATGGTGTCGGCAACCCGTGGGTGGAAAAGATCTTCCGGAGCACCCAGATGGTGGCTTTGGAGGAGGTGGCTCAGACCGGGCTGATTTCTAACCATTTTGAATAAGAATCCACCATCACCAGAAACAGCAGCCCGTGGAAAGGCCCAGTGAAATCCACGTGGAGCCTTGACCACGGCGTCCGGGTGGATTCCCAGGCTTGGGTGCAGGACTGGCCCCAGGTGTTTTTGCACACTAGGCGAGGATACCTTCTGGCGCCCCCCCGCATGCTGTTTCCTTGGCAAGCCAAGGAAAGGAAGGGGGTTTAAACCCCCTTCCCTTCCATCTGAGCACCAGCTTACCTGCGTGCCTCACCCACCCACTGCCTTCCTCTCGCCCAGCCTACCTTCTCCCGGTAGTCCTTGCCACTCTCTCCACAGTGACAAGAGGGAGGGGGCTGGAGGATTGGGGGCTGCCGTCCAGCAGGCTGCTGCCCCGCTGCCTTGCTTTCCCTGGGAGGGCTCCCTCGTCCACCCGCCGCCCCAGCCACACTCCCCCCGACCAGCCAGCCAGCCAGCCTGCCCCTCCCCACCCATCTCCTCTTCCACACGCCTGTCCTGGTTTCCCCTCGGCTCATCCTCCAAGAGGATGCTGTGCAGTCAGAGCTTCTGGGCGCACTTGCTGGACTAGGGGAGAAAGAGGCGGCAGCGGCGGTCACCCAGTCAGGGAGATGCAGGGCTTTTGGCGGGGGTGGGGGGCCGAGTGCAGTTTGGCAAATGCCTAGTTCACCTAGTGAGTGAGCCGGCCCTGCTTGGGTGGGCGCGCAGCAGTTTGGGCCTAACAGCCGGGCAAGTTTGACAGCACTTCACCCAAGCTCCCACCTCCATATCTATCCCAGGCCACCATATGTAGCTGCGGATGAGGGCCTTCATCCAGACTATTCCCGGATGTGCCTCGTGTAAGGACCCTGTGCCGCAGAACACTGGGGACCACCATCTTGTCTCCCCACAGTAAGCAACACTTATATGCAGACAGCTCGTCCTGGTGGGTGGCAAAGGCAGTGAACTCCAGCCCATCTACCGCCGCTGGCCACCCCCTCACCACCCAGCCCAGCCCTGGATGAGTGGCGAGTGACATCTGCCGCCTGAAGGGGGGGATTGGGAAGGTCCTCTGCCTGCAGAACATGATGGGCCAGAGCCGGGTCCTCCTCCACGACTGGCAAGGGCAGGTGACTCAGAGCATCTGCGTGGCCCATTGCCTTGCCCAGGCAATGCATCAGGGAGTACGAGTAACCAGACAGGAATATGGACCACTGCAGGACCCATGGGGAGAGGACCTGCGGGGTCCAGTGATCCAGGGCGAAGAGGCCAAGGAGGGAGTGATGGTCCATGACAATGGTGAAGGGATGGCCATACACAAAGTCATGATTTTTTTTTACCCTGGCCATGATCGCCAGGCCCTCCCGGCCAATCTGTGCATAGTTCTGTTCCGCCGCCGACAGAATCTGTGAGTAACAGGCAACGGGCACCTCCTGGCCATCTGCAAGGACGGTGGGCTGATACCACACCAATGCCATAGGGGGACGCATGACAGGCGAGGATGACTGGCAGGGACTCATCAAAATGCGCCAAAACTTTATTAGAAATGAGCAGCGCCTTGATGACCCTGGAAGCGGTCATCTGCCGGGGGACCACTCCCAAGAGGCTTGTTTGTCCAGGAGGCAGTGTAAGGGTTCTGCTACTGCTGCCTTGTGGGGGAGGAAGGTGTGGTAAAAGTTCAATAGTCCCAGGAACACCTGAAGTTCCACCTTGGACTTGGGTGGGGGCGCCTCCATGATGGCCTTGATTTTGTCCCGGGCGGGATGCAAACCGTCCACCTAAAAAGTCCACTGATGGAACCCCCAGGAGACACTTCTACCTCTTCACCTTGAGCCCTGCCTTGTGGAAACAGCGGAGGACGGTGCGCAGCCGGGCAGCGAACTCAGCAGGCGTTGCTGCGGCAATTAACACATCATCAAAAAATGGCATGACCCCCAGGATTCCTTTCAAGAGAGAGTCCATAAGTTGTAGAAAGAGGCTCACCCCAAACTGCAGCTGTTTAACTCTAAAAGCCCCTCTATGCATAACAATAGTTTGCACTGCGGTGATGGCCTCATCCACCGGGAGCTGCTGATAGGCCTGGGCTAGGTCCAGTTTACCAAAAACCTTTGCCCCTGCCAGGGAGGCCGGCATGTGGCTGACCACCCTCTGCTCCCCTGCTTAGGGTTGCCAGACCTCCTGGTTTGGCAGGGGTTACCCGATTTGGAGGGGCTCATTCCCGCCTGCCAGCCGGCTGGTGGGCAGAGGGAAGCCCTGCCTCCCAAGAGCAGCCACCCTGCCACCCCCCACTTCAGCTGCCCTGAGCCTGCTATGGCAGGGCGGGTGGGGTACAAATCTAAATAAATAAATAAATTCTCCCCAACAGCGTTTAAAGGAAGGTTTTAAACGCTGCTGGGGAGAGGTGGGAACCACTCACCTGCACTCTGAGACCTGAATTCGGGGCTCTCAGTGCAGGCGCAGGTGGCCTCCCCCCCCACCTCTTCCCAGCAGTGATGTCTTTAAATGCTGCTGGGGAGAGGTGGGGGCAAAACTGCTGCTTGCAGGGCAGACACATGGGGGCCACAGGCTCCTGCCGTACAAGAGGCAAGTTCCCCTCTTGCAAGGCAGGAGCACTTGGCCGCCCACTCTTTCCAAGCGGGAGCGGGGTAGCTGGCTCCTGCCTTGCACGATGCAAAGGAGTGCATGACCCTCACTCCCCCTCACACACATCATTTAGAGGGAAGGTTCCCTTTAAATGGTAGGAAAACAGCAGGGGTGTGAAGATGTCACATAGAGTGATGTCACACTGATAATGGCCACACGTCCTCCTGGGACGCCCCCTAATCCCCCTGCTGGGGAGAAGATCAGATCTGGCAACCCTACCCTTGCTGGTGTAGTTTTCCCTCCAAAATCCCCTGTTAACCGATCACAGGGTCCAGAGGGAACCTGGGAAATGTAGGTCCTGATAGCTACTCCAATATAGGCTTCTCTGAAGCCACCAGGCCTCCCTAAAACCTGTAGGCTGCACCACTATATGCCCAGGATTAAGACAGGCTCCTCTCCTGCTCCATTAGCCAATGTTTTTTTAAATCCACAATATTTTTAAGCATAAGTTTAAAAAAGGTTAAAAAATAGGCTTTGTATTTACTTAAAAATGAGCTTTCCTTGCCTTTTTTGTGAAAATTTTTTAATGAGAGCATCAAAATTAGTTGTTCTGGCAATGTTTGATTCAATACTCAGCCTGGCCAAATCCACAAGATGTTCTTGAGACATTGTAGACCTTAAAAAATTCTTAATCAGCTTGAGTTTGCTAAATGATCTCTCTGCAGAAGCTACTGTTGCTGGAATTGTTAAAAGAATTTGTAAGCTGACACAAACATTTGGAAACAGGTCACCAAGTATTCTGTTAATATGTTCAACAGATCCAATGGTTTTAACTGTGCAGTTCCAAAATTTGCCATATGTACTGAAGGTCAATGATGCATTTCTGTCAAAAAACATCATCATTAAGGTCATCAGGATATTGTTTTGACAAAAATAAAGCTTTTCCTTTCAAATCACTTTCAGACATGATGAGGTATTTCCACAAGAAATTGAACTTTTCAGCCAACTGCTTCCAACAGCATTGAATCTTATGTTTTACCAAGAAGAGTACAATATCGATGATACGTTTTAAAATATTATACCATTTCAGAGCTTCAGTGTTGATTGATGCTTCTAAGATGGTGTTAGCTCCCGTCCCAGACAGCAGGTGCCTTTCTGGTTCTCACCATGCTATGTAACATTCTCTGTGGCTATTGCTTTTTTCATGTTTTGGGATCTTGTTGTATAGTTTCCGCTGCTTCTCACTAGTCATCCAGCCTTCAGCTGATGCCACTGTAGATTTAGACGCAGATCTGCTAGTTTTGTGCCAAAATAATCAACACGGAAAACAATATAATGCTTGTTTATGTTGACTCCAGACAAGCCAGTCTCTTACATGCTGTTCTCCATTGGCACTTCAAAATTTCACTATGCTTTCTGGAAAATTTTGAATGCTGGTGTCTTTTGGGAATGCTTTCGGCAATGAGATGTGACCATTGGTAACCTATTTTTCTATTTCTTTTTGAGAAGAAAGCTCAGTTGTAATGCAACCAATGCTAAGGCCTACAGTATTTTTCTCATTTTCCAAACTCACTTTCACCTGAGCCTGTATTTCTGTTTATTTCAGTTCATTTTTGTCATTTTCTGCATATGCTCCTTTATCAAAATCCTGTACATTATTACCCAAATCAACTGTTCCTTGTTTTAGGATGAGGTTTTCAAGAGTTTTTCTTGTTCTAATTCTATAAGTGGGTTGAATGAGAATTTTTTTGAAGGTGCCCTTAATCCAGCTTGAAAGAAGTTTTGTTGTCCCCCTTTTTCATGTTCCTCTCATTCTTTCTTTTCTTTTTGTTTCTGGGCTCCTGATTTGTGAGAATACATTTTCGATGGATGATTTATAATTTCTTTATATCTAAAAAGGGGAAATTTAATTCCTGATCAGCTCTGATCATCGCCATGTTGCTTCAAAAAATCCTGAGCCCAAATTTACAAAGTTTTAAAATGAGTAAGTCTGTGAAAATGTAGCCTAATGTCACTAAAGTAATTAAGGGAAAAAATTCGAACATACCTTCAACTTATCTGTCTAAAGTTGCTCTTTAGAGATGGATTCAGAATGTACTAAGACACCCTTCCACTACAACAGTGGCCACCGGGGTAAACATTCTGTCTGCCTGGTTGGATAGTGGAGAGTCACATTATCTTCTAACCTGGTACATGCTGCCCCTAGTGGAAGATCTTGAGAACACAATATAACAACAATGTGAAGGATAAAACTATGCTATGTAGGCCAACAACATAAGATATAAATATGAATCTTCATATGCAAAGTTTTTATGGGACTCCAGGAAACTCTCAGGCTCCCTTTGGGCCTCTTTGGGCCCCCTCTGGGCCCAAGGGCCTTGGTGCGATGCACTTGCTGACCCCCCATAGGTCTGTGCACAGCAGTGAGCCATGTTAATTCCTGGAATGGAGGCTTTACAGGATCAGGATTGACAGGCTGTTAGGAAGCAGCAAGGACCTACAGCTGGAGGAAAATGAATCCACCAGGAAGAAGCAACATGTTGGCCTTGGTGCGGGGGTGAATCAACAAAAGGAGGCAGATAAAAGGAACACACTGAGCAACATTGCTTGCCACCCTGACTTGCTGCCTTGTACTTTGTTCTTATTAACCTCTGCTTGCTTTTACAGCTAGAAACCTAGACCTTGTACTGTGTACCAGTTCCCAAGCCTGGGCCCTCTTTCTGCCCTGACTCCTAGACTGAACCATTGGCTCTCTGACTCCAGACTGGTTTGTAGACTGTGCTCTTGTATCTGCTGTATTTTGTGTATCCTGGAAACCCTGGATAAAGTAAAAATGCCAAAAATCCTGCAAATAAGAGGAGGTGAGACTATGAAGGGCTTTGTATGCGGTAGCCAATACCATAACCCGAGCCTGGTAACAGATAGGCACCCAGTGGAGTGTCTGCAGAATGGGAGTAATTTGCATGCTCCATCTAGCTCCCATTAATAGCCAAGCTGCAACATTCTAGACCAGCTGGAGTTTCCAGGGTGATTCTGCGGGGAGACCAATATACAGTGCATCACATTAATCTATCCTTGATGTTACTGTGGTGTGGATCCAGGTAGCCAAGTCAGCCATATGGAGCCATTTTATGGGTTGAGTTGGTAGAAAGCCTTTTTTGCCTTTTTTATGACCCCAAGGCTTGTAACTGAGTCAGCAAGGGTCCATCAAAGTAGAGGGAACAATGTTCTTCATGACCTCTGCATTTCCAGCCAGCATTACCTCTGCCTTTTCAGGGTTTAGTTTGAATTTGTTCACTTTTAGCCAGTCAACCACTGTGGCCAGGCGGCAATTCAGGATCTCTACCTCATCACCTGAAGATTTGGATAAGGATATATAGAGCTGCATATGGTCAGCATATTGATTACAACCAACCACTAATGATTTGTCCTAAGGTCTTTACATAGAGACTAAAAAGCATAGGGAACAGAACTGTGCCCTGTGGAACCCCACAAGATAGGCCCCAACTCTTTGTGTTCGATCCATGAGGAATGATTTGAACCAGTTCAGCATCAAACCCCTGATGTCTACTTCTGTCTCCAGGTGCCTCAATAAAATGTCATGCTCTGCTGTATCAAAGGCTGCAGATAAATCCAATAACAGCAACAGAGAGGCTTGGCCTTTGTCGACACTCAGATGGCAGTCATCATCAACAAGTTTCAACAAGTCAATACAGATCCTTGAGGGACCCCACCGATCACATCCCTCCTTTGTGAGAACGGACATTTATTCCTACTCTCTGTTTCCTGTCTTTTAGCCAGTTTCCAGTCCATAAGAAGACTTATTCCTGTCCACATGTTTATCGACCCTTTCAAAGAACTCTAAAAGGTTAGTGAGACAGGAGTTACCTTGGCAGAAGCCATGTTGGTTTTTATTCAGCAGGCTTGTCTTTCCATATGCTTGGCTATTTTATCCTTAATAATGCTTTCCATCAATTTACCTGGAATATTTTACCTGGAATTTTTTCCCATAAATTTATCTAGAACAGACTTTAAGCTATAACCTGTAATGTCCCAGATGTTACCTTCAGATACTTTTTAAAAAATGTATGTCACTCTCCAATCCTCTGGTACAGAGGATTATTTTAGGGACATGTTGTGTATTTTAAGTAGAAGATTAGCAATTTCAAATTTGAGTTCCTTAAGAATTCTAGCATGGATACCATCTGGTCCTGGTGATTTGTTGGTTTGCAATTCTAGACATACCTCTTTGTTTTGTCACCAATATTTTCCTAAGCTCCACACACTCCCCTCCTGATAACATCCATTGAGGAACACGTATTTGCCTTATATTTTCTGCAGTGAAGACAGTTGAGAAGAATTCATTTAGCCTCTCAGCAATCACTTTCTCCTCCTTTAGTACTCCTTTAACTCCATTGTCATCCAATGGTCCAACTGCTTCCCTAGCCAGTTTCCTGCTCCCAATGTATTTAAATAATTCTTTATTGTTGTTCTTTATGATTTTAGCCATATGTTCCTCAAAATCCCCTTTTGCATCCCTAATCATCTACTTGCATTTCCTTTATGCAGGTTTTTGTAGTGCTAGCTGCCAAGTCAGGCCCACTGGCACTAATGGGAAGTGCTCAAGGACTTGCACTTTCCTCTGTATCCCCCTCCCCACACTATTTCCTCTTTCCTTCCTCCTGGCGATCACCATGTCTTCACCTTTCCCTGCTTCCTTCTCTCCTTCCCACCAATTTATCAGCCTACCTTTTATCTGCCCCCTTATCTTCAGTTATATTCAGGGCTCTTTTTGTAGCAGGAACTCCTTTGCATATTAGGCGACACGCCCCTAATGTAGCCAATACTCCAAGAGCTAACAGTAGCCCCTGTAAGAAGAGTTCTTTATTATTATATATTGAATCCATTTAATTCCCATCTTTCTTCACAGTGGTGACCCAAAGGAGCATATATTATTCCTCTCTTCGCCATTTTATCCTAACTACCCCGTGAGGTAAGTTAGGCTGAGAATGTGTAACTGACCCAAGGTCACCCAATGAGCTTCCACAGTAGAGTGGAGAACTGAACCTGGATCTCCCAGTTAGAGTCTGAAACTCAAACTACTACTACTGAATGTCTCTTTTTATGTACTTAGTACAGAGATCAAATTCCAAAGGACAGAGCAAGGCCCTTTGTAAAAGTCAGAACAAACAGGATTTAAAAATGTCATGAAAAGAGACCCTCTTTTTGTTTTTTGTGGTTGGGCAGGTTTATCATACTTTATAGTATCTGTTCTTTTAAAATCTACTTCAAGACCATTAACATTTTGGATTTTTTTTAAAGGCCCATATATTGCTGTATCTACTTAATACATATTCCCCAACCCATTGGAATAAGAAGTATTTATTCTGCTTTTGTTTCAGAAAGGTTTTGAATGTCTCAATTTCTGGCACTTAAAAGAACCTTATAATAAGGGCCAAGGAAAGTAGAGCTGAACATGCTCAAACTGAGCCAGGAAAATCTGATGTTCCCCCAAGGTTAGTTTAATGTTAAAAAGTCTTGAAAGCAGGCAGTTAAGGATATGTTTTTGCACACACAATGCTTTATTCCTTTCCCTCTACCACCACAGCTTTTCCTAAGCGTATTTATCTGTCACCGTTCCCTGTCAAGACTTTGTGGCTATGGAGTTGCAAGTGGCAAAGTAACATAAATTAAATAACCGTAATGTGTTATCTATCAGAGTCCAGTGAATGAGGGGGCACCAGGGGCAAACTAAGCTAGCTGCAAACTGAGTTTAGCAGTCTGTTCTATCAGTATATGAGCTGGTGGGGGAGTTGTCATAAGAGTTCTTCTCCCAGTTGTTCTGCATTTTAGAAGCACGCAAATATTGCTTAATATTCTTTCACTTGTCTCCCTTCAGGTTCTCCTGTGTTCTCTGGATATGATATATGAGGTTCAGAATTCTTTCTGTTTAGTAAATATCCTGCATTAAATAAGGACTGGGTATAATTTAGCGTTTGTGAACAATGGAGGATATTATTCCTGCACTATTATAATTGTAACAAAATATTTTAAAACACTGAAATCCTCAAGTATTTGAACATCATTCCGAAATTTATCGTCAGCACAAAATCCATAAGTTAGAAAGGACCAAGGATGTTTCCCATAGAATATTTTTTCTTACACACAGCTAATTGCTGTGTGCAACGAACATATACTGTGTCCCATGCACACTAGCTTCCTGATCCTTTGATCATGCAAAATAAACATGTGTGCCACACTTCAGTAATGACAATGTATAAAGGGTTTGGTCTTTCAAACTTTCATGTAGGAGAACTTTATGTGTGGCCCTTAGTGCCCATGTACCACCAGAGATAAGAGCAATGTGATGTGTGCCTTGTCCAGCCAGCAGAGGGCAGCTTTTCTATATTTCTGCAGTAAGCTTGGGAGTCCCCATAGTTTATTCCATTGAATTTCAAAGATCCATTGCCACCACATGTATATGTCTTCACTCAGCTGCTATAATTGAGATAGTGTTGGGTTGTTATACACAGAAATTAAAACACTGGAACTGAAGGCAATGCACAAAAGTCTGCAGTGTTAATAGTGCTTTCATATGGAGTTATCACATACAAAATATCTGAAGCTCCTGTTCTCCAAATTCACTGTGTGGGCTTCCACATGAGTAGGAACTTGTGGTGATTGCACTCACTTTTATCCAAGACTGGGGTCATTCAGAGTTTCATATAGTCCTAGCTCCCCATTAGATTTATCTATCTGTACTATACCAAGAGATAGCAGTCTGCCTCTTGTGTATGTATTCTGCAGTAGTAGTGATGAGAATGAAATAGGCTTTTGCAGAGCTGGTTAGAGTTTGGGGGAGCTGATGGATGCAGCCTTACTGTCTGAAAAGCAGGTTGACCAAGAATGCCTTCTATTATTTGCACCTGGTTCTCCTTTCTTTCCTTCCTCAGCCAATCTGGCCAACTGACCAATGTCTTAGAAACCTCATAGTTAGATCATTGTAACATGGTCTACACTGGACTGCCCTTGAAGGCAACCTGAAAACTGTGGCATCCTGATAATTGTCAGGGGTTAGTCAATGGGAACCCATTTCACCCATCTTAAAACAGATACATTGGCTGTCGGTTGGTTTCCAAGTCCAATTCAAGGTATGATCTTTGAAGACTTTCACATCTAAAGGACCCACATATCTAAAGGACCATCTCTCCCATATGTCCCTGTGTACCAATTAAAGTCTTCAGGCTGACACCTAATGGTTGTTCCCCTAATGAAGGTGGCCCACCAGGCATCATCCAGAGCCTGTGCTTTTTCCCATTGTAGCTCCCACTCTGGGATGGGCACCTTGAGAATGTGAAAGAAGCACCAACATTAAAATCTTCAGGAGCTGCAGCAGGCCATTTTATTCACCAGGGCTTTGAGTGGGCTACAGAGTATTGGTATCTTTTGGGCGAGTGGGGTATCTTACGTTTTATTCTATTGGTTTTAAATTGTAAGATTTTAACTATGACTTATAAGCTGCCTAGAGCCATAAGGAAATGTGGAATATATATATTTAAATGAATAAATAAAATTAAAAGAAAGTGTTCTGATCATGCATGGAATTAGCCACACCTAAAACCATGGATTTCTGAATCGAATCATACTGTACAAGACCATTCAATTGTTTTGTAGGTTTGTGGAACATCTGCACTGAGCTGTTAGTAAATACAGGAATCCATTTCACAAGAAGTTAAACCAAGTGTTTAACATACCTTCTCCCAAACTCTTTACTGCCAGAGGCTCACCAACCACTAAACATGACATTCTTTACTTGGGAGTAGCTCATTGCTGGTTGCCAGCTGCTGCCAAGAGAAGAGAACATGGGTAGAGCAATGGAGAGGCTGTCTCTGAGCCTGGAGCACATGCATAGCCCATCCTTAGTTCAGTACCTGACATCTCAAGTTTTAAAAGGTTCAAGTCTCAAGGCTGGGGCTCTTCCCTGCTTGAGGCCTTGTCTTGGGAAGCTGCTGCCAGTAAGAGAGGGCAAGGCTGGGCCAGATGATCTACTGCTACCACCTAGTTAAAGACAGTTTTTTGTATCCACTCTAGTGGCTGTGCTGTTGATAGGTTTTTGTAGGGCGATTGCCCTTTGAAAGATGGAGGCAGTGTAGGAATGAAAAAGCCAAACTTTCCCTCTGCTCTCATCACAAAGAGATGGGAAAGGAAAGGAAAGTGACCTGTGAATTTCTTTTGCAAGAGTTATTTTGTGTGAAGGAAATCTAATTAAGTCTGATGAGGATTACTTCATTTTCCTGACGGGTTTGTTCCTGGGGTATAAAATGTGAAGAAAACGTAAGAGGAAAAGTGCCCGCGGAGCCAGCAAGGGCAATGCAACAAATGAAGTGAACTTCACATACCCCAAGCTTCATTCTGCCTCCTAATTTTGCAGATGACAGATGTTGCCCCAGGGCCTGTTATTTTAAACACTTCTATGGCTTATATATCTTCACAACTCTGATAGATGAAATCACTGATGTTGCAAATTAACTAAAAATAAATCACTAACTGAAGAAGCCCTGGGCCTCTTATATACAGGTTTAGTTTCAATAAGTTCAGCTTCCTGGGTCCACTTATTAAATTCACACATGATCTCCACTAATGGGAATGTCCTCATCAGGGATGGATTAACTATTAGGTTAAGTAAGCCCTACAAAAAACTCCCCAGCCTAATAAGTGTTCATCCTGTAGTGTAGTTATCTTAGAGCACTGGGGTAAGTTGATACGATGCTCAATGCCAGGTTCCTATAAAATTCTCATAAAAAAGGAGCCCACGCCATGTGTCCATGCTCAGTATAAAATTTAAAATGCTAGTAAGCCCACATAGGGCACATTGATCATTGCTTGAATTTAAGTGCCAGGCTGTATTTTTAAATAAAAGATAGCTGCAGAGGCTGTAAAGGGGAGAAAGTTCTTCATCTTTTCCCCCCTGTGGTTTTCTCCATGAAAAGGGGGGGGGGTCAGAAAGGAAACATTTAAGTGTATTTCTCTCCCCACAACCACTGTTCCTCCATGTGCAGATCTTCCAAAGTATATTACAGCCTTTCCAACTAGAATTTTTGGGGGGGGGGGATTTGCTGAAAAACTACATACACCTCAGTGTCATACATAGGTTCGCTTTACTTTGTTACTCCTTGAAACCAAACCCAAGGTAAAATTGCCTATATAGGATAGCTTCCCCAACCAACAGCCTAACAATTTCTGATTGT
The DNA here is from genome assembly GCA_029375565.1 of Gekko gecko. NCBI lineage: Eukaryota > Metazoa > Chordata > Lepidosauria > Squamata > Gekkonidae > Gekko > Gekko gecko. The sequence goes on from JAPDNY010000003.1 coordinate 155,254,337, forward strand.
GAAGCAACCTTAAAAATATGTGTGATTAATTACCTCACTACAAAACCTTACCATTGTTTAGCATTACTTGAAGCCACAACACAAATGTGTAATTGGCCAGTGGAAGTGCATAGAAGAAAATTCATGTACTTTCTTTTACAACCACATGTATACAGATGGACTTGCACCTCTGGACATATGAATATAAGTTTATAGTACACATACATTCCATGTGTGTCAAAAAGAAAACAGCAGACATAGCCATATTTAGTCTCTCCATTTTCTACCACACCAGCTTTCTATATAGCTGTACAGAGCACTTGAAAGAGGCAACCAGTTCAAAGAAACTACAAGGAGAAAGCAGCTACTAAGAATGGAACACTTCAGCTGGTACACATATTCCCTATTCCCTGTGAAACTTCCTTGAACTGGCCTCTATGTCTGCTTCACACAGCCAATATGAAACTGGATTAGATTAAGAGCAGAAGATGAAATAGGGATACCAGCCTCCAGGTGGGATCTAGGAATCTCTTGGAATTGTAGCTCACCTCCAGACTACAGAGATCAGTCCCCCTGGAGAAAATGAATGTTTTGAAGGGTGGACTCTATGGCATTGTATCCCACTGAGAGCCAGTTTGGTGTAGTGGTTAAGTGCGCAGACTCTAATCTGGGAGAACCGGGTTTGATTCCCCACTCCTCCACTTGCACCTGGCTGGATGACCTTGGGTCAGCCACAAGCTCTGGCACAGCTGTTCCTGAAAGAGCAGTTTGTGTTAGAATTCTCTCAGCCCCACCTATCTCACAGGGTGTCTGTTGTGGGGAGGGGAACGGAAAAGAGTTTGTAAACTGCTCTGAGACTCCAAGTGAAGGGCAGGGTATAAATCCAATCTCCTCCTCCTCCTCCTCCTCCTCCTCTTCTTCTTCTTCTTCTTCTTCTTCTTCTTCTTCTTCTTCTTCTTCTTCTTCTTCTTCTTCTTCTTCTTCTTCTTCTTCTTCTTCTTCTCCTCCTTCTCCTTCTCCTTCTCCTTCTCCTTCTCCTTCTTCTCCTTCTTCTCCTTCTTCTCCTTCTTCTCCTCCTCCTCCTCCTCCTCCTCCTCCTCCTCTGAGGTCTCTGTCCTCCCCAGGCTCCACCCCAAATCTCCAGGAGTTTCCCAACCTAGATCTGGCAACCCTACCCACCCCCATTCCCTGCCAGTGGCCAGAGGGACCTTGCAACCCTAAAATTAAATCAAATACATTTGGACCTATGGAAGTGCAATCCAACAGAAAGAGCTGGGAATGTTAATTAAAGAGATATCCACAAAAGGTTTTAAATAAGAATTATTTCCATTCTTTTTATATTAATTATTTGTCAATGGTTTTATATGTACATTATATGTTTTTATACGCAAGCCATATCATCATAGTGCATGTTATTTGTACTTATAATGTACACATAATATATAATGCTGATTTATTAATCTGGAAATAATGTAAATTTGGTGCAAGGAAATAAAACGGAGTGAAATGTGTTTTAAAAAGAATGTGTTCAATTTGCACAGGAAGAAACATGATCAAAATGGGGGTTTCAGGTTGAAACAGAAATCTGAAATCACTCCTCCTTTTAACTGGTAGGGGGAATATGGGTGTTGTCATAGTCTCTTCTCCCATACCCATTTGTCTTCGATCTACATAAAATACTTATTACTATGTTGGTTTCCCAGACTTCAGTCTACCTGACTTCACAGATGTTGAGGAAGCTCTTCACAATGGTGGCTGTGTGCCTTCAGTGCCCATGAATTTCCTATCCCATAAATGACATTCAGAAAGTAAATTACCATAAAATAACATTTTACAAGCACTGTAAAGAGGGTTGATTACTTGCTCAATCAAGGAATTCATTGTCAATAAACACTCTCTTCGGGGCTTTCTATTGTCTGCCAGCACTGCCTGTGAGCTGAAGCCAATCATACA